>JAGKQL010000067.1:1415978-1597108 GCA_018398635.1 Cyprinodon brontotheroides | reverse complement strand
AACTAAAGTAATGAGCCAATTTTTAAAAATGTAAGGAGTAGAAAGTACAGATATTTAAGTAAAAATGTAAGGAGTAGAAGTAAAAAGTCGCCATAAAAATAAGTAGTAGCAGTGGACGAGGCAGCAATCCAAAGTATTTGTACTGCTACTGTACCTCGCAGTAGATTTTCTGATATTTTAAACGAAGTATTTGTACTTCGTTACACTTCCCATCTCTGATAATCCAGTACAATAATAATCCATAACTTTCTGAATGTGACGGGCGAAGCTGATTTTGATTTCCTTCTTGATTCCCTCCTTCTTCGCTCTTCTTCTTCTTGTGTTTTATGCCAGTTGGCAAACAACTTTTGGTGCATTACCGCCACCAACTGCTTGATTTCCTCTTTCAATACTGGCAGTAATACCGCAGATCATCACTAGGAGGCGAGGAGTCAAGGAAGCTAGCTCGATAGCGTAATGTGTAAACTGTCGTCAGAACCAAGCTCGGCCTGGTTAACTGATCCGAGCTCGGACCGGTCTTCGCATAGATCGGTTATTTAAGTGTAAATGGGGTAATAGACTTTGTCTGGGATATAAATGGGAAAAACTTCCTAAAACGTCTTTGCAGCCAAACCGACCATTGATCACCACATCTGCATCAAAACTAAATCCCAATATCTTGCTCCATAACAGTTGACCTTTACAGAACACATAACATTATTTGTACAATCTCACATTGCATTGCTAAATAGATATAAATCAGGCCCTACCTAGTCCAAGATCTTCTGCCTAAACCAATGCAAGTCCTTCATAAGTGCTCACCCACTGCATTTGAGTGAAACATCAGCAGATGGTCCAGCATGTAGCAGCACCCCTTGTTTTCACTTAGCCAGAAAGAGCACGTTATCAATCTGTTCCTTGTGCTCCCTGGATACCTTAATCCTCCTGCATCAAATCCTAATCACTGATTCTAACCTTCAAAGTGGTTAATGCAACAGCTCCTACCTACTCAAATGCCCTCTCAAAGGCCTTTGTCACGGCTTGAACACTCCGATCGTTTCCATGTGCTATTCAATGATGCCGGAATCACTTATCAAGCACTACCAGAGATTTTAATTAAATGCAAAAATAATTTATTAATCCCAAAAGTAAAATTCAATTTCAGCACAGCCTGTCCAAGCTGTAAGACACCAGCTTACCGAGCAGAGACAAAAAGGGGCCTCTTGTCTATTTTCAAATACCTCTTGAAGACTCAGCTCTTCAGAGAATCTCTTACTGCACTTCCCTCTTTGCCTGTTTTTCATTTCTACTCTGTAACACTGTAACAGAGGCCCTTTCTTTGGTTTAGGTTTGCCATAAGATGCATTCTTGTGTTCTTATTTGCAAGTCGCTTTGGATAAAAGCATCTGCCACATGCATTCATAAATTAATGACAACAGCACCATCAATTCTCAATTTTTTTAATACAGCATTTCAAATCTAACTCAGTTGACAAATTTGCTTTATATGCTCTAAATGCTAATAAGTTTACCAAAGTAAATTAGAATATAAACCCCAAATAAAAGCAATTAAATACAGTTAATCTGTACCGAATGACAGAATTTGGCCTGCTGCATCTACGTGTAAAATCTACATTGTTAGTCTCTTTTCAAAGCTATCAAGGACAGATTCTGTGTGGAGATGCTGTCCTTTACCCCATATTGTTAGCCAACCCTGTTATTACCATCGAACCACAAAAAGCACGGAGACCTACGAGATGTGAGATGCGCAGCCTGTTTCAAATCATCCCATATTATCTCAACTAGATCAAGCGCTTATCTTTCACTTAGCCGAGCATTTCCCATTCTATAAACCTCCAGCAGTCCTTATTTCTAGTTTACTGGCATGTTTGGGGTTACTGTGAAGAAACCAGTTCTGCTTTAGTTTTAATGTTTTCTAAAGATGTACTCTAGGATTTTCCAAAGCACTTCTGATTCATGATACCTCCGCCGCCGTGCCTGGCTATTGGGTAAGATAACAGTCAATAAAAACGGATACCTAGGTGTCTGAATTTGTAAATGTTAGTCAGTAAATGTGAATAGATTTAAGATCTTCTTATATGACAAACATTTACTTTGTTCTGTGCCCAGATAATTACATTTTAGACTTTATACAAAATAAAGAGTCCAACGCTTTAAAACATTTTCTCTAGAGATTGGCTGTTACAGGTTTTTATCGTTCATATAGATTATTTTCACATTAGTCTAAAGCCGGTGACTTTTTTAGGGGGGTTGATTGTTGAAGCCAATTTTTTTATTTATTTCTCTATTTACATGGTAAAAATGGCACAATGATAACACATTTTACACAAGTAAAAAATGCTATTATTGTTCTAAAATGCTTGCTGGATGATGTATTGGTCTATCTCTAGGTCTCATTAGACAACATGGGTTTCCTTCTTTGTACCCTTCATGACAGATACACCGTTTTTCACTAAATTTATTTTTACACTGGGAAAACGATCCAGAAATAAGTAAAAAAATGGCTTAAATTACGTTTATTTATCCATAATTTGAGTAGGTAACTGAGATTGTTTGCCAATGAAATAAGCATTTTTACTCTTAAGATAAGATAATTAGATAATATGCACTTGAAATAAAACAATGCAAGTGTGTTTTCTTATTTTAAGTGTAAATTGTCTTGTTCCATTGGCAAGATGTTTCTTTTACTTTCTTAATCCAAGAACAAATTCACTTATTTTAAGATAAAATTGTCAGGAAGAGGTGTTTGTTTGGAGGACCCAAATGCAGAGACGAGTGGGCAGAGGTGAATTTAAGTGGTTTAATTAGGTTCACAGGCACTGAGGCAGGAATCAAAAAATCCAACAAAAAAATAACTAACGAACCAGAACCAAGGTGACATCAGGGGAAAACCAAAATCTAGGAACCAGGGAGAGACGAGGAAGGCAGACAGACGATTTACGAGAGGTTAGACGAGGATCCAGCAAACAGGAACTGAAAGAGGAAGGGCTTTTAAAGGGGACAGAGACGGGGAGAGAGAGGGATAATGAGGGAATTGAAAACAGGTGAGAGCTGAACAGAGAGAACAGAGCAAGAGAAAGAGGACACAAGAGGGCAGCAGAGGACAACAACAAATGGAAAACCTGGAGGACAGGAACTAATAAGGAAACAACAAAATAATAATCAAATAACTAGGATGAAGAAACATGGTGAAAAGAAAAACTAAACACTAGAAATCAAGGAGCAAAAGAAAAACATAACAGAAACAGAAACCTAACAAAAATGATTTATCTAGATTTTGATTTTTTTCCAGTGTATAACCATTGACTTAAAACTGATTCTATTTGTCTATTTTATATCTGTGTTTTTCCAGTAGATATTCAATTTTAATAATATATTTGAATATGTTCTGAAGAATAACAGGATGTCCCAGTTTTTTCAATGACTTTATACGTTTTCTGTATGTAAATCTCAAAGCTCTTCCATCAGCAGGTGGTTACACAAAGACATCCATTGTTTAACGGAAGATTATTCAAGCTTCCCACCCCCTTCTTCGTCCCATATTTGTTCGTATTCAGACTAGATGCCACAAGAATTCCTTTATAAAAGCCAAAAGATGAATGAAAAAAAAATTGTTTTGCAAGTTCCCATTTGGACTTTAGCTGAGGAACAGCTTGAACTGCCCACATCAATATTTCAGGCAGTTCTGGCCACAATAGAAGCACGGTCCAAAACGGAGCGGGTGAGGAAAATGGAAAAATAAATGTTGGCTTTTCTGTGTCGCAATACAAAACAGGATGACAGCAGAAAAAGAGTCTGATTTAGAAGACTTTTTCAGCAAATATAAATGAGGACTGGAAGGTCATAAAAAGCAATATAACCGTTTCAGTCACACAGACTCAACAAGGCCGCAAGCATCTAGCAGATTAATGATTATTAATGTCATTTATATACAAGCAAATCATACGATTGTATAAGTTACTGCTCCAGTCATGCAGCTTCTGCCTCGGTTGCCTCTCAGGCAGAGAAGTGACACAGTAAACTTGTTTGATGTGTTTTCTTCCCATCCCCTGCTGGTTACACTGGATACATGATGCAACATTTAGTCAAGACTTTTCCTTTGGCAGTATTTGTGGCTTTATTCTGTCAACATGTCCTCCCATGTGTCTAGCCTGATGTGAAGCTTTGCATTCATTTTTCATTCCATCCTTACAAGTGCAATGAAATCTAAATAAAAAAAAGCATTTGAATGTCAAACAGCAGCGCTGTTTCAGATATGCATTTAGCTGATATGATCTCTGTAGTGGGGGAAAAAACTATTCAACTATTCACTCCAGTTAAATAAATGGAGATCGATGGATTTCACTTTATTTTCATATCTTTGCAAAGAGAACAGTTCATCATACAGTGTAGCAGTCTAGCCAGACTTTATTCAGACGACGCACTCAATGATGATAACTGATGGACTATGGTGGGGTATTCCAACCCATTTATTCATCAGAAATGGAAATACACCATAGACACACCCGTTATCATCATTGAGTGCGTCGTCTGAATAAAGTCTGGCTAGACTGCTACAGTAAGAGCTGTTCGCCTTCCAGCTAGATGCCATATAAAAATGTGAATGGAAACCGTCCTTTAACAAGCAGCAAAACCATCTGGTAAGGATGTAGGTACGCAGTGCTTGTTTTCGTTGAACCGGAAATAGAAATCAACCCTTCAAAATAAAGGCACGTAAACCCTTTTGCCGAAATTCACTATTAATCCAAAATGTATCGCTTTAAACGGAGGAATCAGGAACATTAGGCATAAAAACAAATAACAATATATGAATAAAAGCATATCAAAAAATATTAGTTATCACAAATATCTGGGTCCTTACTGCTCTGTAATCAGCCCCGTTCTGCCTGGGCGGGGATGATTCTCACGAACCCAACCTATTGAATGTCTTTAAAGATTTTAGGGGCATACTCATGAAAAAACTCAAAATAATTCACTTTTATTTTGACAATTATTATTTGTAATATTTGGCACAGATCATTGTTGGTTACCAAAATAAGTTTTTGAATGTTTTTGGAGTCACAAATTCATTACCGTAATGCGTCCTAAGGGGGAAAAAATGCTTTCTTCTAAAGTATCATTATAAATAATCAAGCAGGTTTATAAAAAACAACATATATTTGTTTAAACGTACATAAATTAATAAAATATGATGATATATAATAATTTACTGTTAAGTAATTCAGAATATTTTAATAATAATAAAAGTGAGTGTCCGGAGGTGTAACTCTCATTACTGTTGCACTGTGTTCTAACAATGGAAAGTAGTCAGAGTTACTTTTATAGTGAGTAAACAGGATAAATTAAATTAATTAATTAATAAATTAATATTTGAAATAAGAGAAATCTAAATTTTCCGACCACATCTCCTACAGGATGAATGCTACTGTTGATTATGTGCAGCAAAGCAGGCCCAGAATATAACACTGCCACCACCGTGTTCAACTGTCTGCATTATGTCCCGTATTTTATTCTACTTCAAGTTGGCATAAAGTTTATGTTTAAATAATGTCATTATTTTGCTTTTTGAAGGAACCAGGCATGTTAGTTTAAAACTAAAGGTTTAAAACTTTGTTTTATTCAATTAAAATATCTTTTTCTGTATGTTATATTAATAGCTGTTTGATGAATTTGGATTTAATTGAATGTTTTTTTTAAATACTTTTGAATATCATACATTGACTTAAAACATGATGTTACGTTATAAAAAGAAACTTAAATGTGTTGTACTAGGATATATTTATTATTATAATAGTTAAAGATGAAGGGAAGTGTTTAAAGTGTTTATTTTACCTTAACCTCCTCTCCCAAAAATTGTCTTAGAAGTCGCAAGTTGGCCTTCTAATCCAAAATATATTATATCCAAATACCTACTTCCTCTCTTTAGAAATGATTAGAATTAAAATGATAATATCAAACACTTATAAAGTACGTTGCAACATAATTTTGCGACATATTGTAAGATTGATTTAATAAAAATGCATTTTCCAATCTCAGTTCAGCCACCATTAGATACCATTATTTTATCAATTTGCTGTGGAATATGAGCATAATATTAGTACTAATATGTTACATAACTATGCATGTATTTCAGAAAAAAAAAAAAGATTTTTCCAGCAATCCAGTTTGCAATCAGATAGGATCAAAAGGAATCTACAGTAAATTTTGAGTCAAAACTGAACTAAATTTTGAAATTTTAATCAATACCAAACCATAATTTGTGTATATATACTCTTTTCTGGTTGCATGATGCCTTTATTGTGATTATTTTTCCAATTTCTATTGTTAAAAAACCTCCTTTCCTATTTAAAGACATCAGCCAGCATATTTTAATCATTCTATTAATCATAAACCACCAATTGATGAAACTAAAAGGCCATAACCTCTCAGATAATCTTATTCGGTTCTTTTTTGTACAAATTAATGTCTCTCTGCAGTGTCTGAGCCTTTCAGCGTGACAATTACCTCACATAATTAACCACGGGCCACAAGCAGCCACCCGTGAGTTCATTCACCCATCTATTTATCCACTGCCTAGAGGTTGAGACAGAAACCGGTGTCTCCAGCCAACTGCAACCTCTGCAGCTTAAAGCTGCAACCAAATCATGTCCTTGAGGACACCTGCAGCAAGCTAATAGTAAATGTTAATAAACCTGACATTTCTGTATGCATAGTGGCAAGGTTTTAAAGTCTGCTGTGAGTTTTGTTGAGCAAAACATGAGTCCAGCTACAGTTAAAGCAACAAAAGACTTTGAATAAGTAGAAAAAGCCATAAAATGTAAATAAGGAAGAGGATGAGGTTGTTTGAGGGGGTGTAATGTTTAAACTTTGCAGCAGTGACAATCTGTTTGGGGCTTTTATGCACTATGAATAATAACAATAAAGCAAATGAGGAAGTAGAAAGAAAAGGTTATAGATGCAGGTTCTGTGTAGGTGGGTCTGGACAGATGGGTCAACAAGATAGGAAACTGCCACACAAGAAAATACTCAGTGTATGTTTGTATTAATATACAATATTAGCTGGTGGTACCGGGTGTATGGAAGTTTAATTTTCCATTCCGAAGTCAGGGAAGTTTAATTAGAACAAAAATAAAATTTTGACACGGAGCTTTAAAGGTTTCTTCTGCAGCCCCCACATCAAACGTCACCTGCTGCTCCTAAAACATTTAAGGACGGCTCTGCAAAGAAAGACAACACATATCCACAATCACTGATGATGTGCGTTCCCAGGATCAGGCCAGATGGCTGTCACTACCTCAAGTACAGGAAGTGCACAAGTGGATATATTTCTACCACAATCGGAGCTGCAGAAGAGGTCTGAAATCCTGACTGTCTGAAAGGCAACGGTGCAAAGTTAGAATTGTTTTTTGCCACACTCCTCTCTTTTTACAGCTTTATGCAAATGTCGCTGCTGTTGGGTTTTGTTGTGGATTTGTTTTTTCCAAAGCCCCATTTTCTCAGGCTTATTAAGCCTCAGAGGACGTAGAAAACATTATAAAGCTGTTTTCAAAGGCTAATTAGCAATTCCAGGGACTCTGTGGAGTGACCCTTCATGTGTAAAAAAAGCTTTCATTTTCGACAGGCTACTTGGTTTTCTCGCATATTTCCTCCTTTTAGCGTAGAAGTACTTTAAGTTATGATTTAATTATATTAGGCAGCTTTATGGCTGCGCAAGTTTAGACCTAATTATGTAAAAACCGGAAAACTACACTCTAACAAATGGTTCAAGTGGTTAGTATGCAAAGCTCAAAATAATAAATATTTTCAACACAAAATATTATGTTTGCTGGATGAACACATATTATTCAATTGTTAACTTGATTTAAGGTGTTAGTCGAAATAGAAATGAAGATAAACTGTCTCAACTTGATAATTTACTCATTTTTAAGATAATAGAATTAAGTTTACTCAACAAGGTAACATAATTAAGTTGATAAAACTCATATTTTTACAAGGCATACTTAAAAAGCTGAAGACAAGGTTAATTTGCCCAGACACGTCTTGCAGACAAGACCACGCCTGTAACAGAAGGACAGAGAAACGAAAGAGGCTTTATTTGCATCATTTGAAGTCATACTACATTTCTGGTAAGTGTCTTTTTGAAATTTCTTAAAAGCCACGCAATATTAATCCACAGTTGCTACGATACACATGAAACTCAAAAGAAATGTTAGCTAGTTCATGCCATATTCTGTATGCAGCATGTTGGTTAGATTTAGCTTTCTAAATGGTGCAAATTTGCACGTGGTGGTACCACGCATTGTTTTGAAAGTGATTTTTTCATCCCTGTGAAACAAAATTCTGTATTCAAGTCAGTGAAAGCAGTTTGTGAAGCCAGCACACTGACACTCCACTAGAAACACGTTTTTTTTTCATCTCGTTTTAACCGTTTC
Source organism: Cyprinodon brontotheroides (assembly GCA_018398635.1). NCBI lineage: Eukaryota > Metazoa > Chordata > Actinopteri > Cyprinodontiformes > Cyprinodontidae > Cyprinodon > Cyprinodon brontotheroides. The sequence goes on along the minus strand of JAGKQL010000067.1, from coordinate 1,588,677 downwards.
AAGATTAGTTTTCCTAAATTGTTAAACATTTAGGGTAGTAGTTCATTTTTACATATCTTTTTTGTTCTGTTTTGTTTGTGCATTACAATCTACATTTCATAGTGAGGCAGCTGGCACATTTTTGTTTTCTAAATCACTTGAGAGTTTCATTAAGTTTCACCCACAAAGCCATTTTGTAAAACCATAGTTTTTTTTTCTTTCATTTAGATGTTGCCATTGTCAAAAGAGAGACGATATGGGCTTTAGATAAGTCATCTAGATTTATTATCACACTTAAACAGCAGTCACTTTAAAGTTAAACTCAAGTTTTAGAAACACTGTTCTCTTTTAAAATGAATTGGACATGTAAAATTTGCAAGTTTGAAACATCAGGAAAAGCAGATGTTTATCTATTATTACTTCGTTCGGTTTCTTGTCATTTGAATTACTATTGTTGATTTTAGCCTTTTATTTAATGGTAGAGAATGTAAACTTTCAAGCACAACTGTTAGTAAATGTGGATGTTTGAATCTGTATTTAGCAGGCTTAAAAGATGTATAGACTTTAAATATTGATACTGATTCTGACTTAGGATGAAGAGGGCATTACGAGTGAAGTGATAAGGATAATCATTGGAGGGACCACAGCATCTGACGGAGACAGAGCACGAATTGTGATTGAGGGAACAGAAGTCCTTCAAGACCTTGATCCACCCAGAGCCTGTGCATTACTGATGGGACTTATGTACACCTCTAACCTCAACTACCCAAAAGTCCTTAAAAATGTCAGAAGATACAGTATTCCTTGGGCTGGATGGTTTGAAAGCCAGCTGGAGATGGCTGGATTCAGTTAAGATTATCTCACCAAAATCCAGATAATTCATTTGAATATGTTAAGAATAATTTTATTGTACCTGGATTAACCTGATTTATTGTCTTGTTTTGCTGCTGCTCATGACATCCTCAAGATTTTTTTTCTGACTATATTTAAGAAATGTTATCTTTTGCACTAATGGTAAAAATGACCATTTGAATGCGTGTTAGTTTTTTGCAATAAAAAGAGCAAAAGAATAAAATTTCTTGTTTTTTTTGCAAACTTGGGTGAAACAATTTCATAGTACTCTAAATAATTGAGTTAATAATCTGCATAGACCTTTTTGAGTAGAAATGACTCAAAACAAAGAAGTTATGTTAGCTTATATAACTAACACCAAAACTTTATTTTCCTTCAAAAAGTTTAGTAATAATAAGTTCAATCAGCATTATTAAGCATTTAGAAATCAATCTAAATCATATTGGTTATACTAAAAAAATTAAGTTTGTTGAACTATAAAATTTTCTTGATATATACTTGATAATGCTTGAGTTGTAAGTACTTAAAAAGGTCCATGCAAATTGTTACCTCAATTTTTTAAGTTGAACCATTATATTATTTTTTAGAGTGTAAAAGCATTTGTTAACCCCAGTTTTTGTGAGGGAAGAATTAGACATTTCAGTCAGACAGGATATTCAGAAACATAACATTCTAATTAGGGATTTCTTTATTATTTTTACCATGTTATGTTATACTTTAGCAGCTGTTAAAGTTGGATTTAAACATTGCAGTAAAATGTAATTATCAGAGAAAGTATATAAATATATGAGAACCTTTTAGCTGCAACCAACCAACAGGCGTATTAAAATAAAAAGACGTCACAAAACGCATTGATTTATTTGTTTTCTACTTATTAAAATTCAACATACAGCTTTTGAATTTTTAGCAGATACCTTTTACAAAAAGGCTTTTTACTGTGTAAAAATATTAAATACTAAATACTGTTTTTGAAATATTGTTTTATGGGTTTTGAGTAAAAGAACAGTTTTGTAAGTAGGGTTCTTTTGTGTAAAAAAATTCCATATGGATGTTTATCTTCTTAAATAAATTTTTAGACGTATCAGGAGTGGCTTCTTTATGGAAAAATGCTGAATATTTTTGATTCTTGCTGTTTTTATTTAGCTTTTATCTGTCAGGCACCTAATGACCATTTCCTCAGGAAATGGAGGTGATATGAGAATTTGAGCTGATTTTAAATCAAGTTTTTACCATTTTACTGTGATCTTTAAAGTGCAACTCACCCTGATTTCATTAAAAAAATCCCCCCAGACACATTATTTGAAAAAAGAGAAACTGGTAGCTTAGCCTAGCCTAGTGTAGCTGAAATATGGATTCTGAGGTTACACTGAAAAAAATCAAATGCAACCGTTTTTGTCATTTACTTAATCATATTTAGGCAAAGGCAAGGCAATTTTATTTGTATAGCACAATTCAGTACAAAGACAATGCAAACAAAGTGCTTTATATGATTAAAATACAGGAAGATAAAACAGAATCAAAGCAAGTAAGAAAAAAAAAAAATAAAAAAAAATGCAGAAACAACAAAAGAATATTAAAAACAGTTGGAAGTTTTTGTTAGATTACATTTATTTATTTGATGATTTTTATTTTATTATTATTTTTTTTTTATGGAGAAGAAGAGGACTTTGTTTGAGCTCATTTTCCAGTATTTGATTTCTAATTATCTTTTAAAGCTGTTAGCATTTGATCAAAAATTTCTCATTGGGCAGTTGACAATTCCCCAGAACCTTGCCTTTTGTTCTACTACCATAGAACTGCAAAACCTTTCCCATTATTTACAGGTAATTAAATGCCTTCTGGTGGCACCTACAACCTTCCTCTCACTCTTAGAGAGAGCCTCACGCGTTCCTATGCGAGGTCTTTTGGTTCACAGGTGGAACAAAAACCTGAACTGCCTTTCTGCTCCCCAAAAAAGAAAAGTTATCTTTTATTTTGTCTTTAACATTTTTGTTTATTGCAACATTAAAAGAACCTTGTTTTCTTAGCAATTGATCAAAAATTTCTCCTTGGGCAGTTGCCAATTCCCCAGAAACCTTGCCTTTTGTTCTACTACGATAGAACTGCAAAACCTAATCCCATTTAGTGACTTTAATACAATTGTTTCATGTTAGCAGGGTAGGACATATAAAAATTGTGTTAAAGTCACAAAATATGATTAAGCAAATGCCAAAAGCGGTTGCATTTGTAACGATCTTGGTTCTGTTGTTTTTCTCTAAGTTATCAGTTTCAAGTTTTTCCTTGTTTTTTAGCTTTATTGGTGTGTCTGGAATCATTAAAGTTGCTTAGGTTTTTCTGTCTGTCCTCTGTCGCCCCCTTGTGTTCTTTTCCCTTGGCTTCCTCATCAGCTCTAGTCACACCTGCTCCTTATCAGCTCATTCGTCTTACCTTTTCTCACCCTGGCTCCTTGATGGTTTTCCCCTGATGTCTCCATGGTTCTGGTTTGTGTTTGATTTTTATGTCGGATGTTTGGATTCCTGTTTTTGTTGCCTGACCTTTCATTAAATATTTAAAGACCTCACCCCTGCCTGACAGCCTCTGCATTTGGGTCCTAACAAAAACCTTCAAACAAATCTTGACAGCATTATTTTTTTTTCAGTGTAGGGACACTAGTTACTCCACAAATGGATCTACTGCGGTGGAAGACTTTCCAACCGCCCAAACAGTTGAGGTTAAGGGAGGTTTTGTGGAGCCCAGTGTGCTGAAGACTTTTCAGTTATATCCAATTTTCCAAAGCGCTAACTTTGCAATGCCCAAGCTGGTGCTGATGAGGCAGGACGACATGACTCGCTAAGGAGGTGAATATCTCAGTGATGATGAAAGCTTGGACCAGAATTTACTGTTTGAACCGTTATGGAAATGTATCTGGAATAGCCACAATAACTAAACTAAACTAAAAGACAGTTTGGGGGCAAATATTTTAAAATGGAACAAAAACATCTGACATGTAAACCTATAAAAATGCATTGAAAAATTTGAATAGCAGCTATAAAGGTTTGTTTGCAAAAAAAAAAAAAAGGTTGATTTTGGGGTGAGTTACACTTTAAGAGATACGTTAGTGCTGCTTCATCTCAAAAATAATCAGCTGCTCTGGCTAAAAAAGTTTATTAGCTACATAAAACTTGATAAGCTGCCCCCCTTTATATAGTTGGGTAAAAAATAGATGCTACAGATGATAACAAGCAGAGGAGTGGAGCTTGTTAAGTAAAGCAACTCCTTCAATGAGTCTCTCACTGCTTCTAGGTGAGAGTTACAGGCAGGGTCCTCTAGAAGCCAAAGAATATTGTAGTTTAGGTCAGAAAAACTAATAAATGAATTTTTTTTCTCTGATTTCCCTCTGCAGAAGACTCAATCTTTGTCAACATAAAAAAAACGAATGCTAGCATGTGATCATTTTTAAACCACATAAGATTTATTTATTTTTTTTATTTAAAAGCAACTTAAGTCTGTGTAAACATGAATACATGTGAAATCAGCACATATATACACCTCACCGGCCACTTTATTAGGTACACCTGTCCAACTGCTCGTTAACACTTAATTTCTAAGCAGCCAATCACATGGCGCAACTCAGTGCATTTAGGCATGTAGACATGGTCAGGTCAACAAATCTCCTGCAGTTCAAAGCGAGCATCAGTATGGGGAAGAAAGGTGATTTGAGTGACTTTGAATGTGGCATGATTGTTGGCCGTAAAGCAGCATGGGCTGGTCTGAGTATTTCAGAAACTGCTGATCTACTGGGATTTTCACGTACTGCAACCATCCAACCATCTCTAGGGTTTACAGAGAATGGTCCGAAAAAAGAAACAACATCCAGTGAGCGTGCAGTTCTGTGGGAAATGCCTTGTTGATGCCAGAGGTCAGAGGAGAATGGCCAGACTGGTTGAGCTGATAGAAGGGCAACAGTGATCTGACTCAAATAACCACCCGCTACAACCAAGGTGGGCAGAAGAGCATCTCTGAACGCACAGTACGTCGAACTTTGAGGCAGATGGGCTACAGCAGCAGAAGACCACACCGGGTGCCACTCCTTTCAGCTAAGAACAGGAAACTGAGGCTACAATTTGCACAAGCTCATTGAAATTGGACAATAGAAGATTGGAAAAACGCTGCCTGGTCTGATGAGTCTCGATTCTGCTCTGCTGCGCCATTCGGATGGTAGGGTCAGAATTTGGCGCTCTACAACATGAAAGCATGGATCCATCCTGCCTTGTATCAACGGTTCAGGCTGGTGGTGGTGGTGTCATGGTGTGGGGGAATATTTTCTTGGCACTCTTTGGGCCCCTTGGTACCAATTGAGCATCGTTGCAACGCCACAGCCTACCTGAGTGTTGTTGCTGACCATGTCCATCCTTTATGACCACAATGTACCCAACTTCTGATGGCTACTTTCAGCAGGATAATGCGCCATGTCATAAAGCTGGAATCATCTCAGACTGGTTTCTTGAACATGACAATGAGTTCACTGTACTCAAAATGGCTCCACAGTCACCAGATCTCAATCCAATAGAGCATCTTTGGGATGTGGTGGAACGGGAGATTAGCATCATGGATGTGCAGCCGCACAAATCTGCGGCAACTGTGTGATGCCATCATGTCAATATGGACCAAACTCCCTGAGGAATGCTTCCAGCACCTTGTTGAATCTATGCCACATGAAGAATTGAGGCAGTTCTGAAGGCAAAAGGGGATCCAACCCGTTACTAGCATGGGGAATACCTAATAAAGTGGCCGGTGAGTGTATATCCTTTTTATCCTCCAGGACAAAGATTAGAGCGATTGCTGCATTATTCATATCCATAAAGCACTTTGATTATTTGTTTCTTTCTCCATCCAAAATATCAGACTTTTGGTTAAAATCTGCAAACATTAATATCTTGATGTTTTACATTTTATTCAAACTAAAACAAAAAGGTGGTAATTAAACCGTAACCATCACATTCCTGCTAAAACCTGCAGCAAAACTAATAATAAAATGGATGAGTAACAGTTTATTTTTAAGTTGATCGCTGTGAAGCTGGTGCACAGGTACAACCTTTAGAAAAAGCAACTGACATCTAAACTGCAGCATCTTCATGACAACAGCACAAACTGCTGCAGACAATAGAGCGTTCAGGATCCCTCTTTTGCAGCACACAGCCAGAAATAACTCCGAAATGTGCAGCGTAAAGTTCAGACCCTTCAAAATGTGACTGAATTTAGAAATTTAACAAAGAAGGCTGCGACTTTCTGTAGTAGGACTTTCTTAGATAACAGCTGTATTTAGTTAAAAGCCTGTGGAGAAGCACTACAGTAGAAGGTTTTGACAGGCTTCAAAACTCCAACCTGCACCTCCTAACGGTTTTTATGTAATTCTACTTCTGGGTTTACTGACCTGCTTACAGACACCTGCTAAGACGTTAGAGCTAACTGACTTTTCGGAGAGGTTTCAGACGTGCTCAGAGGGCTGTTTGCCTCAGTCGCTAATAAGGGTCTGTTTTCTGTAGCAGTTTGTTTTGACATATTGGAGAACAGTCAGTCATCCACCACATGTGTAAGGCAGCATTAAGAACCTTGTGAGGTTAAGGGTTGGTGGGAATGTGGCCAAAACGCGCTGCTTGCGGCTTCGCTTTTTTTTTTTTGCTGCTTTAAAAAGAAGAAAAACTCAAAAAACTCTGATTAATAGTGGAGCGTGGCAGGGTGTGTGTTTTTTAAATTGGTTCTTGTTTGGTGTTGTTGTCCTTGGATAACAAGTTTTTTTTCTGTATTCATAAAAGAAAATTTATGAAAATTATGTTTTTTTTCCTTTGTAACAAGGCAACAAATATATTGCAGATGTTCAAGCTGTTGCAAAAAAAGAAAGCAAATAAAAAAAAGATTATAATTTTAAGAAAGGTTACACAGTACGAGTGCACATGGTGTGTGATACAAAGCAGAACCATTTAACTGTTTAAGTTTTCCTATTGAGAAGACAAATCAGTGTTTTAAAAAAATTGGCCCAGAGATTTTTGAATTAGCAAGCTTTACTAATTTAAGCAACTGCTAGAGCTTTACCAGCTCCTGCAAAACCCCTCTGAGCAATTCCTGAGCTGTTTGAGTTCAAAGGAGTGAGGTGCAGCATATTGAGCAGCTCTTACAGTGGTTCTGGCAGGCTGAGGAGTTATCTTGGAGCTCTCTGAGGCGTATTAATCAATGAGTTTTAAAGATGATTGGACAAATCTAACAGCAATTGGTGAATACCTCACAGTTTACCTTGTTCAGTTTGATGTGTGTCATACATTAAGTAGCTTTCAAGAGCATGCATGTAAACATTTAGTCCCTTTTAGTTTAATATTACTAAAGAAATTCCAGCAGAGCTATAAAATTGAGATTTATTTTGTTCATTAATGCGGTTTAGGCTCAGAGGACAATAAGAAAAGTTTTAAATCTGCAAGTAGTTTGTGTTTTGGTGTAATCTATCTTAAGTTGTCATTTTACAGGTTGACAGTTTTGAAAAATAACATGGTGCCCATATTAGGCCTTAATAATATACAATCAGTCTGCTGTTTTTGACCTAAATTAGCTTTTAATTGTTTGTACATCCAATCAGTGGGGAAAGATTAATCTCTGGTGTTCTACGTATTTATAGAGGAGAGAGATCTTTTATTTCCGGGTGGATCATCAAAATAAGTGGTCCTCCTAATTGTCAATCATTCTGGTTTACGAAAGGCCGTCCTATGTGCTCATCCTGTTAGCTATCTTTTACGCTCACTTTCAGGCGTATATCTGTGGTGAGCTAACGTTTCAGACAGTCAATGAAGTCATCTCAGTGCGGTTTTTGGAAAATGGCCGAGGTTTGTAAGAGAAAAAGTGTCCTACGAAATGCGCTAGCATGAAAAAAGAGAAAAGGCCGCACTCAGGAAAAAGGACAGATATATCCCAGAATGCTTTGTGCAGAAAGCTCTCCTTGCAAAGCATTATGGGATTTCTTGCTGTCACAGCGGCCTCACTTTAGGCTGTAGGCTGTCAAGCTGACCCGACAGCGGTGACTAATAACACAGGTATGGCGTTATGCACTGCCCGGAGAAGGGAGGAGTTACATGACCTACTGGAGCAAAAAGTGGTCAATGTACACACAAAAATATAAATATAAAAAATATAATCGCGAATGTCTGGCGGGACATGGCGATTTTACGCCTGTTATGTTATGAATGGTGGCGTACCATAAAGAAGTGTAAGCCTACACCTGAGTGAGTGCAACCTGAGACACATCTTCAGTGACTACTCCCGAGGGTCACTGGGTGTGTTTGGGTCTTAGTCATCGCCCACACCCTCAATGCGACCGAGCCAGGGGTGATCATTTCGCTTGACTTGTGTCCAGGTAGCGCGCTACCTGGACACAAGCCAGCATTCTTCTCTCCACCCGGCACACACTGACGTCCACATTAAAATGCCTGGTCTCTGTGTTGATCATTTCTAAAGCTTTTAATCTTTAAACTCACATTTCTCTCTGATTAAAACCCAACATGCAGCTTGGAGAAGCCATCACCTTCTCCCACAGATCCCTTCTTCATGGCAAAGCCTTTTATTAACAGTTTACAACACATCAAACAGGTGGGACTAAAACAGAAGAAAAGCCAGTAATCATTGTCTGGGAGGATGCAAAAAATAAGATAGTGTGAATTGACCAACTGGTTGGATGGAAGTCACACATCCTGCAGGATTGTACATTCTGCCTCATGACCTACAGGAGGTCATAAAAGTTTATGACCCCTTCTTCTCAGTTGAAACACAGAATAGTTATCACCTCTAACAGTAATTGTTCATGCCAGACAATCTTTCGCCGCCAAGGCGCAGTAAATGTTTTGGACCACAGTGGTGCTTCAGTCTTGTCCTTTCATCTTTTATTTTGGGCAAGTCTCCCCTCTGTCCCTGTGTTCCTCTGCTGTCTGTTCCTCACACGGCGATAGACAGGCAGGCGTAAGACCGCCAACCCCCAACACCCCATCATTTAACAACTCCACTGCTAGGGTAAATGTGGTGGTATATAGTTGGTGTAACTAAGCCTTTTAAGAGACAACATGCCTATGAGGAGGATGGGGAAAGATGATCTACAGCGCCACAGCGCAAAGAAAAAGTTTCTTGAAAATGGCGCTTACAGGAAGACTCTGTTTCGAATGAGTCCGGCTTATTTATGCTCAGAATGCAGCAATTATGCAAAAGAGAAGAGACAAGATAAATTTGTTGCTGACCTTCAGTCTATGAAATGCGAGCATCCGTGAACTCTAACGCAGTAAATGACACATCCAGTGGAATGTCAATGTCTTCGTTTCAATCATAACAAGCCATGGTACAACAAATGTTAGTGCACTGATGGCTATATCAACACAAACCCACAAAGATGAAATTATTGTTTTGTTCCCAATTCCATTTGAAGAAATGCTATGCTTTTATTTATGGGCAATACAATAAATGAAAATAGTTTGCTGTTTTTTTTTATATTTTTATTTATGGTCACTCTATCACATAAAAGTATTTTACATTTCCACTTTTTTTTTAATGAAATTGAACGTAATTCTTAATTACAATTTTATTTGATAAAACTACATTACAGTACCTCTTACTGTAACTTTCTTTGCCCTTCTCACAATGCCTTAGTGAAATAAAATGTTCCTTAAAAATATACAAGCAGGATATAGGCCAATTATAATTTTTTTTTTTTATCTGGCTGATAAGAAATTATATCTTCCGGTCCACTTGTCAGTGAATTAGAAAGTTGATTTCGGAGCCTACCTTGATGTTAGAGTTAAATTAACTGTTTCTTTCTGTTTGTTTTTCGTACAGGGAAACTGAAATAGAACATTTTTTGCCCCAAATTATGTTAGTAAAAGTCATTGCACATCAGCCTGGACTGGCCATCCTCACGCTGAGACACAGCGGTGGCAGCATCATGCCAAGGGGATGCTTTTTGTCAATTAAAGTGAGAATGAGTTAAACTGACGTCTAAAAAAAAATTTATCAGGGAGACTGAATTGATATTTAGTCTCCCTGTTGTTAAAGAATTGTAAGCAGGACCATAAAACAATCTAAGGATAAATACATGGAAGCCCTTTGTTAGGTTTAAAGGTGAAATAAAAATGACAAACAATATTTCTTCTACATTAATGTTGAGTCAAGGACACAGATTCTCTTCCCAGCACTTTAAAAATGGCCGACACCTCCATCAAATTACAGCCGTATAATCACTAATTAGATTAAAGTACACGTGGCCGTCGACTAGCTATCACTGCTTTGACAGCCACCATATGTGATAATAAATCTCTGCACGTTCCTACTTGTCCATGAAGGGTAAACAAACCCTTCTGACAAGTGAAGAAGGTTAAACGTCTGAATCGTCTCATCAGTTCTTTTATGGACAGTCTCTGTTTTCCCACTGAGAAGCACCTTCAAACACAACAGGGAGGCGTTGTTCAAGCACCAGGCTTTGAAAACCCTCCTGCTGTCAATCATCTCCGGAGCAAAGCAGAGCCTCGTCTTGATAGACTGTGTGGTTTAATGCAAAGCCTCACACAGCGCTGCGCGGAACGACAAGTGAGCTTAATTCCATGTCGAAGTCGTCAGAGAGTAAATAAAAGATCAATTAAAGACTTTCTGCACCTGCAATGTGGCTTTTCTTGTACAATTCAACTGAAAAATAAACTAATCTTTTAGAAAGGCAAAATTTAGAAACTAAGGAAGCTGAAAAACCCAGGTGCAGATGTTTGTACATCCTTGAACAACAACTTTTAATTAAATTTTCATCAGTTATTGACTAAAGTTCGGATTGGATTTTCTCGACGTGTGGTTAATAGCATTTTTTTGTCTATAGTTCTTTAGCGAGGTCACAAAGTCCCCAATGTTTTCAGTATGGAAAGGCAAAAGAAGTAAACCATGAGAAAATGCACACAGTGAAGAAAGAGTTTGGTGTTTGCAGAAAACATGGCAGTGATATGACTGCTGATATGAGGGCTGCCAAGAGGCCGACAGCATCACCAAAGGAGCTGTAGGAATTTCTAAAAAATGATCTGCGGCTACATTTCTTCAGAATGGATCTAGACGTTTGTCAAGGTGGATGAAGTCATCAATTCTACAACCAGTCAATTTTGACCTAAAACATTCAGGTTTTAGAGACTTTGATGTTGTTAGACACACAGTTAAAGTCGGATAACCTTAAAATCAACAAAAATGGCCTCATTAGAGGAAAGTAGGGGTGTAAATCACACCCATCATGGCGATTCGATTCAGTATCGGTTTCCTGACCCAACCATTCGATACTCAAGAATACACCACGATACAATTCGATTCGATTAATTGGTTCATTTTTTTTTTTTACTTTTACCTTACAGGCTAGACAATGTTTGAAATTTGAAATAAATCGATGAAAGCTGTAATATCATTATGCTTTTTTTTTTTTAGAAACAACAGCAAATAACAGAAGTAGAAAAGTTGTACTCCACCTAGGCCTCTGAAAACCTCATTCACTGAAAAAAGAGTGTTATAGATTGGCCTTGCATCAAAAAATACTGCACACAAATCCAGTGCAAATGAGTGCAATACAATACCTGCGGCTCAGAGTGACGACGTCCCGCCCCTCCGCAGACACTCCGCTGCACTTCTCCCAAAATATATAACTGACGCGCAGACAGTGCCGCAGACAGGAGGCGGCTAGTTTTGTGTTTTATGACCAAAATTGTGGAAAACATCTTGTGAAGTTTGATCCGCTAGAAGAACGAGGTGCGTGAGAACGCTGGGAGCCTTTTCCCACCAGGATCCCCGGTATTTTTGGCCCTCATGTCCCTCCGTTGTCGGACAAACTCACCCCCACTTCCTCTCTGCCTAGGCCATATCTAGACCAACAGTGTGTTGCACAGACCCGATTCTATATTGGGCATAAATCAAAATGTCTGCGTCAAGCTCACTGCTGTAAGAGTATAACCAGGAGGCGAGCGTAGGAGGGCAAAATAGGTTTAGCGCCACCACAGCATGGGAAGGAGAATTACGTCCAGGAGCAAATGGATAAAAATAGACTGTAAGAAAAAAAATACATGAATTGAATTCTCTTGCGGACGTGTCAATGCATCGGATCGTCGGCTGCTGTTGGATCGAAGCATCATTACAAAATTATTATTATTTACACCCCCTAGAGGAAAGTTTCAGGTTTCAAATATTAAAGCAAATCTTTACCTTTTAAAATATAAAAAGAAAAAGGTTGTCCAAGCTTACATCCATCATGGACAACACCTTTCACCCTGTACTAATCTGTAGAGGAGACTTAGTGCCAGACTTATACACCCCGTGTGTAAAAAGCAGCGCTACTGCAGGTCATTCATCCCTGCTGCCATTAGACTTTACAATGCCACTGTACTATAACCTGGTGTAATAACACTGCAATAACTTCTACTAGGGTTGTAACCATACTAAAATGTTCAACCTCGATAATTCCGATACTCAGGAAAAATAGTTGATACGCGGTGCTGTTTTCGATACCATAAGGATAAAAAACGAATACCCCAAAATTTAACAGAAATATTTTTCATTAGTAAATAAAAAATAAAATAAATACAATAAGAACAATATTTTGAGGTTGTATGTTGTGCACAATATTAAGCAAGCTTGATAAAAAACTAACAAAATTTAGTTACTTTCCTTGGCTATGCTTTGCACACATAGCAATGACACTATCCAAAACCGGTTAAGAAACAAAAAAAATTCTCAGCAGCTGCAACTTTTACAAAAAAAAAGTCTGAAACTGAAAAGTGCACAGAATTATTCAATCACACTGTGTTCAGAAAGTGCATTTTCCTCTATTCTGCACTTTAGATGAATGACTGTTTTGGTGCCATTACTGGTGGTAATGGCTGTATCGATACTTTGGAAAAGTATCGTATCCGGATACAGCGTTTTAGCATCGATTCTTCTTTGAGCATCGATACTTTTGACAAAGCTAACTTTACTATTTTTAACAAACTTTACCTACCACCACTTAACTGTACATAAGATACTGTATCAGGGCTCGATGTTAGCCATCAACCAGGGCAAGTAGTTTTTATTGTTGGGAGAGTACAAATTTCATTGCATTGCCCGCCGGGCAAATGCAATGATCGCGAAAAATATTATTTATCACTCAAAATTACTTTAAAATCACAAACATTCGCTGAAAACGACCCACAAGCGTTGCCGGCGCCATTTCTGTTGTTTTGTACACATTCTCTCGTGATTTAAAAAAGCTGGGTGATTTTCCGCTAGATGGCGTGATTCAGCTCTTGGGGAGAGAATTCTGCAGAGCAGCAGCTGGATGATGAATTTAATCTATACTATAATACACACTAGATTAAAAATTATCAGTCAGGGATTAGGAAAATAATAATAATAATAATTGTATGCACACAGTGTAAATATTTCCATCATATGGCAGTCTTCTGTACAGTGGTCATACATTAAAAAATGTTCATTACATTTTTTTCTCTTAGACATTGGAGTGGTGCATTTAAATGTTATAGAGCTAAACATGTTAAATTGGTGAGTAGTAGTAGTGTAAGTTTTTAACCTGTCAGGCTTTTTTTTTTTTTATTTTTAACATTACAATTTATATTTTCCAAGCACACAACAGCTTAAAGCAAAGTTTCGTTTGAAAAGAATGTGCAGGAAGGATTGAAAAGCATGTTAACACGGTAATGTAGGCTTGAGTTCATTATCTGACGCATGCAGATACACACCAGGAACCTGGAAACTTAATGGAGTCGGACTTAATTACAAAAAACATTTAAAAAACAAACATGTTTCATTGATATATATCAAAAATGAATATTAGGAACTATATTTATCAAACATTATACTGGGCAAGTGTAAAATTGTTTCTGGGCAAATGAAATGTGAAAGTCACTTGCCCTGAAAGGCAAATGCTTAACATTAAACCCTGTAGTATATGTGGAGATAAAAGTCACCTTTTATCTCCACTTCTTTATTTTTTAAATATCTGGATGCACTGTATATACTTCATGCACCTTTTTCTCCTTTGTGCATCAAGAGTCACAAGTGAATTTCTCCATTGTGAGATCAATACATTTCTATTTTTATTCTTAAAAAGTCACTAAAACCTAACCTTTTTACAGGTGTGGGTGTGATCACTTTTTTTTTATATATCCACTGAATGTGTGAAGCTTTTAAGATCTACTGGAATTTGGGTTAATTGGATTTTTTTTAGGGGAGGACAATGTTTGGCACTGCTTTTCTTTACTTATTTATTTTGTAATGAGGCCAGACACTGACGGTGCAGAAAACAGAAGCAGCAGCCGGCCACCTGGCACGTTCCTCTTGTTTTCTGCTGTGCAGGGCGTATTTGTGTCACTCTTTGACACTCAGTCAGAAGCCGTTGTTAAAAAAAGAAAAAAAAAGAAGAAGAACTCTGTGGGGGACTCATTTGATTTTCAAATGATGAAAAAAAAAAATCACCTGCACATTTGCAAACACACACAGGTGTTTGTTCTCCATGGGAAGGATTTGCAACTGAATGGGAGTGTCTGAGTCAGGGGAAAAACACGCATGTATCTGAGTGGATCTGCTGTGTTTAAATCTACCTTTTTTTTTTCCAGGAATATAAAAACATGTCAGGTTTCAGTCAGTCATCATGACTCCATTAAAATTCAGCCAAGTGCTGTTTACTCTCCAATGCCTCACACTCACTTTTTGCCCAAGGTCTCTCATTATGCTCTCTGTGTGTGTTTGGGTTCGATTTGTTGGTTGTATGTGCAGACCAGACGGCACCAACAAGGTTTCCCCAGAATCTAGAGTTAAAAATGAGATCCTGTCACTTTTCATTCTTCAGGTATGTGTGTCAGCATCTACCAGCTGTTCTTGTTGACCTGTGGCGTTGCCTCTTTTTCCCGCTGTTGATAAAGCCCAGGTGTTTCCTCTGATAGCTCCCCTCTCTCTCTCCTTCAACCAGGAAGTGGAAGCCACTCCCGCAGCCAAAACAGTGACATCCAGTATCTCTGCTCAGACTGACCCGTCAACGCATCAGAGCATGGCTTCACCAAAGGATGCCAATCATGGTGAGTGTCTTTATTTGATTTTTCATTACTCCATGAATGGATTTTCACCATATTTTTAAAGGTATGGTTTCTAGATAAGATCCCAAATCCTGGACCGCCATAAAAAAAATAAAAAAGAAAATTAAGGCCTGCAGTCGTTGGTTTCTTTTAGAATCTTAGGCTACGTTCACACTGCAGGCCTTGATGCTCAATTCCAATTTTTTTGTGAAATCCGATTTTTTTTTTGCGTCCAAATATATGCGACTTGTATGTGATCTCCCGTGTGAATTGCAATCATACAACGCAAGTCTCCCGCATTTGCAGTAGAGGACGCAATGACGTCACAGGCCAGCGTGCTTTGCGTTTATGGAAGTAAACATGGATGGTAGTGCTGGAGCGCATCTAAAAATCTCTTCCAACCATAAAAACACAATCTTTTCAAGATGCTTAATCATAAATTCTACTCTCTGCATCATCTTCCGCCATGGTTGTTGTTTTTCTTGCCACTTCTTCATAGCAAGACCCAGAATAGTGACCTTCGTTGGGTATTAATGACATTCAGGTCGGAAGAATACGACCTGGCAGTTCAGACGCTGGTCGCATTTAAAAAGATCAGGTTTGTATCGGATTCAGGTCCACATAGCCGAGTGGCCTGGGTCGCATTGAAAGAAATTAGATCTGTGTTGTTCAGACTGCCATGAAAAGATCAGACAGAGGTCGCATATGGGCCAAAAAATTGGATTTGGGTCACTTCAGGTTGCAGTGTGAACTTAGCCTTAGTTAAGACCACACCAACCGAGACCAAGGAGTACCGAGTCAAGGCCTAGACCTTTAGACTGCAAGAACCGTGTAAAGAAATCTGACAAACACACCTTTGGATGAATTTCTAGCAATAAATTTGAAAAATATCATGGTAGATATAAACCACTTATTATTTTAAGTGAATTACGGCAGAAAAGCATACAAATTATGCATTGCTGATCACCTGTTTTAGAACTCTATTTGACAGCTCTACTTTTATGCCAAGCTTAGTCACAGGTCGTGTTTGAAAAGATCAGGTTTGTATCAGATTCAGGACCACATATCCGAGTCGCCTTGGTTGCATTGAAAGAAATTGGGTCTGTGTTGTTCAGACTGCCATGAAAAGATCAGATCCAGGTCGCATATGGGCCAAAAAATTGGATTTGGGTCACTTCAGGCTGCTGTGTGAACGTAGCCTAAGTCCTCTTAATTTTTGATAGTAAAGCGTAACTAGCTCTCTGATTTTATGCTTATAATAAGAAAAAAAACTGTCACTTTCAGTGCATCAACAAATACATTAAGAAAAAAAATGTGTGTAACCTAATTAGGGCTGAAACAATTAATTGGATTAATCGTTAACTGGAGTATAGAGACTTTAAAATATCCCTTTAGCTGATAGAGCAACTCAATTAGAGCAACAATTATATCCATCCATCCGTTTTCCGTCACGCTTATCCCAAGCGGGGTCGCAGGGTCCATCCTGGACACGGTCGCCAGTCCATCACAGAGACAAACAACCATCCACACTCACACCTAAGGACAATTTAGAGAAGCCAATTAACCTAACAGTCATGTTTTTTGGACAGTGGGAGGAAGCTGGAGTACCCAGAGAGAACCAACGCATGCACAGGGAGAACATGCAAACCTCATGCAGAAAGACCCCCAGGCCGGGAATCAAATCCAGAACCTTCTTTTTGTAAGGCAGCAGCGCTTCCCACTGCACCACTGAGCAGCCAGCAGTTATATTAAAATTAAATATATAAACATTTCGCATTTAAGATAAAAAAAAATTTTTGTCCGTCAATATGCTCTACCCTGAACCACTCAAGTAGAAAAGTTTTAGTTTCTCCTGGTTTAATTTCGTAAAAAAATTTTCTTTAAGGAATCTTTCGCTGTCAGATTATTAATCGAAAAAATAATCAACAGATTAATCGATTTGCAAAGTAATCGTTAGCTTCACCCCGAACCTTAATAAAGTAGCATATATTAGGACTAAACTGCATTTATGGTTATTAAAAAGCTTTGGAAATCTCTTATCACTAACTGTAAAACAGAAGAAATAATGTTTTAAATGAAAATAAAAAAACATTCCAAATGTAAAACACTTTTTGGGGGATAGAAACCAAGAATTTACACCATATATCTTCAGTATGAGATGGGATGCAACACTTCTGAACAAACACACGTCTTCCTTTGTGTGAGGAAATTTGCAGAAGGAGGTGTTGAAAACCTCAAAGCCAACACTTGCTCATCTCCTCTCTGTTTTGTTAGGACTGATGGATAATTTAAACCATAAAACTGTTTTATCTTTCAGTTCTGCTATTGGTTAAAAGCCCCACCCAAGATCTGCTCAGTAGTCCGTCTCCTACTTCCTTTTGGTCAATAATTAAACCTCCTGTTTGTAATCTTGGTGTCACAGTTTACTTCTTTATGGACCTTAGAATACTTAATATGAAATTCCCCCCCCCATGCATCTCCATTAGGGCTGGACGATTTGGCCTCAAATCAGTATCATAAACGATAAATTGGGCAGTTTTACCACAATAAAGGCATGTGCAGGAAATGCAACTGATCTATTTATAATTTATGGATTGAATAAATTACATTACATATTACTTTCAGTTAAATATTAAAGTCTTGCACTCATTCAAGTTTAAACGTTCAACAATGTCTCATTGAACAGGAGAAAAATGTTAATTCTATTTTTGAGGAGATTAAAGGGATTAAAAAAAGACGCCAAACGCCCCCCATTCCAGAGGGGTGGAACTGTTGGTCCGTTTCAATTTGCATGTTGTCGAAGCAACGTACAGGCTCTGTTGGGCTTCTGTAAAGCAACTCAACGCTATTTCTGGCATTTGAATTGAAAAAGCTTCCTGGATGGGAAGCGAAACGTCTTTAAACTTGGAAACAAAGTCCAGTGGATCGTTTTTTAACATTTTCGGAATTAGTTTACAGCTGTTAGACGGGCTTCTTCACCGGGCTCATGTGCCGTTCTCTTTGTTTATGCTTTAGACTGGATCGATGGAGTCACGTGACTACGCACACGCTGCAGTTTCTTAAAGGGGATGGAAATACCAGCCAATGCCAGAATTATTTACTGACTTATTTATCGAATTTGCCGGCATGGGAAAATGTGCGCCGGCTATCGCAGTGAATCGCTAGTCTCAACACACTTTTATTTGTCCCACTTGGCTAATTCTCATTTAGTTCTGGACTAAAAAGATCCTCTCATTCTTTGCTGCAGATTATTCATAAAGCTATCTTCTATGGATGCTCATATTACTCTTAATTCGTAATCTTTACAGTAGCTTCTTGTTGAGTTTAAAATCCATTATAGAATATATATTCTACCGTCCACTTTGCTTTTATTATTTCCAGTGAAGTATGGAAATAATAAAAGCTTTTTTTCTTTTCTTCTTTTTTCGAAAGGATAAAAGTGTTATATTAAATATAGTAGATTAGATTTGTAAATCACTTCTTATGTTTTTGACTTTCTGACTCAATAGTCACTGCTCTACTTTTCATGTCTCTTTACTTTTTTGGGGCTTAAAAACAAACTAAGGAAGAACTGAGTCTGTGCTTTTAATTGTGATGTTGGTTTAATTTTAAATCATTGCAAAAGGAATTAGAAGTATTTTATTCCTAAGCAGAATTGAAACAGTTTTTCCTAAAACCCTATTATAGTGTAGGGTTACTTCAGTGTTTTTTTTTTTATTAATGATTTAGTTTTACTTTTGTTGTTTCTTTTTAAAAGATGTTTAAACATGTTTGGCTTCATTTCCCTTTTTTTAAGAAGATAAATTAAGTTATGAACTGCAGCTTTTTGAAAGGTATATAACTAAAAGTTTGAGCTCTTTTATTGCATCATGGTTGCACGTTTTCATCAGCCCTCAGGGTAGTTAATACATTGTTTTGTGCAATTTGTTCTGGGAGATGAACATTTGACAGAAAGCAGCTTTTTGAAAAGCTAGATTGTTCATTTCCAGATAAGGCTGCATCGCTGGCATTTATTCCCAAACATCCGGAGGCTCCCGTTGATGCTGTTTCTGGTAGTGAACCGTTCCAATAATTGTATTTTACACTAATCCTGATAACATAGAAACACAGATGGGGTTAAGGTAAGGTAAGTTCCACCATGTCCGATCCTGCAGCCTAACAAAAGGGAGCATCTTAACACATCATTGAACAGCAGCCGCCTTTGTTCACGTGCATCAGTGGAGAAACCAGCAAGATGTTCAAGATACACTTTCCTCCTGCTGTCGGTCATACTTAAGCTAGCATTTATAAACACTTCATATCTACACTCACCGGTCACTTTATTAGGTACACCTGTCCAACTGCTCGTTAACACTTAATACAAAGCAGCCAATCACATGGCGGCAACTCAGTGCATTTAGACATGTAGACATGGTCAAGACAATCTCCTGCAGTTCAAACCGAGCATCAGTATGGGGAAGAAAGGTGATTTGAGTGACTTTGAACGTGGTGGCATGATTGTTGGTGCAGAAGGGCTGGTCTGAGTATTTCAGAAACTGCTGATCTACTGGGATTTTCACGCACAACCATCTCTAGGGTTTACAGAGAATGGTCGAAAAAGAAAAACATCCAGTGGCGGCAGTTCTGTGGGTGGAAATGCCTTGTTGATGCCAGAGGTCAGAGGAGAATGGCCAGACTGGTTCAAGCTGATAGAAGGGGCAACAGTGACTCAGATAACCACCCGTTACAACCAAGGTTGGGCAAGAAGAGCATCTCTGAGCGCACAGTATACGCTGATACTTTGAGGCAGATGGGCTACAGCAGCAGAAGACCACACCGGGTGCCACTCCTTTCAGCTAAGAACAGGAAACTGAGGCTACAATTTGCACAAGCTCATTGAAATTGGGACAATAGAAGATTGGAAACGTTACGTTCCTGGTCTGATGAGTTTAGATTTCTGCTGGGCGACATTCGGATGGTAGGGTCAGAATTTGAAGCGTCTACAACATGAAAGCATGGATCCATCCTGCCTTGTATCAACGGTTCAGGCTGGTGCTGGTGGTGTCATGGTGTGGGGAATATTTTCTTGGCACTCTTTGGGCCCCTTGGTACCAATTGAGCATCGTTGCAACGCCACAGCCTACCTGGTATTGTTGCTGACCATGTCCATCCCTTTATGACCACAATGTACCCAACTTCTGATGGCTACTTTCAGCAGGATAATGCGCCATGTCATAAAGCTGGAATCATCTCAGACTGGTTTCTTGAACATGACAAAGAGTTCACTGTACTCAAATGGCCTCCACAGTCACCAGATCTCAATCCAATAGAGCATCTTTGGGATGTGGTGGAACGGGAGATTTGCATCATGGATGTGCAGCCGACAAATCTCGAGCGGCAACTGTGTGATGCCATCATGTCAATATGGACCAAACTCCCTGAGGAATGCTTCCAGCACCTTGTTGAATCTATGCCACGAGGAATTGAGGCAGTTCTGAAGGCAAAAGGGGGTCCAACCCGTTACTAGCATGGAGTACCTAATAAAGTGGCCGGTGAGTGTACATTCATATTTTATTAGATATTTTTATTTAGCATAAATCTAAATTAGTTAGACAGGGAAGAGGAATCTAATCGCTCTCAGAGAGGGGCGACACCAAAGTGGACTTCTCCATCTCCAGTATCAAAAACTCCTTATGGTAGAAAAAAAACTCAACTCTGCCACTTAAAAATCAAGTTGTAAAACAAAAACAGAACAGAACAGAACTGACTTGGATTAATGCTCTAAAAACGTGTTAATCTGGGAAATCCAGTGAATTTTTGGATTAAACTGATATAATACGGCTCTTATTAGATATTATATATATATATATTTCTCTGTCATTTCTTCTGTTCCTTTATTTTCTAGTGATATTTGCTATACAGTAAAGACCAGCTCATTCTGCTTGCTATATCTGGAGTATTTTTAACAAAATGCTCGCCCTTAAACGTATGTCGAAGTATGATGAGTTTTTAGGTCTGGCTTTTATAGATTAGAGGAAAAGAAGAAATAGATGCATAAAATTCTTGGTTTGTTTGATGCAAGGGAAATTGCCTGCTGAGCTTTCAGCCTGCATTGAATTGAAAGTCTTCCTGCTGAGGGAAAACTTAAATATTTCCTTTTAAAGCACCATAACTTTGCTCTGGAAGTGAATCGAAGCTTTGGGTTGAGCAGCAAGGCTTCGCTGAAGGCAGGGATATAATTTCAGTTTTAATTACCACTGAGAAGGGAACTTTAAACACAGCTCACATGTATCCTGCTGACTACAGCTAGAAATGCACCAAATATACACAGGATAGATAGATTGTGCTCTACTTTTAAACATCAGGCCATACTTCCCACCATAGTGTGGACTTTAAATATGAATTTGACAATTAATATGAAATCAGAATGATTTTGTTAAAATTATTTAATCTTTATATCTCTATTTATTAAATCTGCAGGTGGAATGATAGGGAAAAATAAAGAGTAATACCTCTAATACCTCCATAAAAGCCCTACCAGATAACATAAAAATCATCAGCTAAATGCTTCATGCAGTTTGGACATATGTTAGTAAGAAAAAAAATCAATTTAGAGCATCATCTATCATTTCGTAGTATGTTCTATGAAGGATTTTCTATTATAATCTGACGGTCGGCATTTTCATTCATTCTAAGAGGGGCTTCAAATGGTTTGAATTCATCGTGCATAGGAAGGAAGATTTTTTTAAATCTAATTCTTAGAGTTTCATCTAAGTTTATGAGACTGGCAGTTAAACCATAGGGAAGTAAAGGAGGTTATCACTAGAGGAAGTTCTATATTTTATTTGTAACAATGCTGCATGTGTTTGTGGAGGCTATGGACTAAAGCTGCAACAGCACCAGAATAGAAACCTGGTGGTAAAATGATCATTTAAATAAACAAACTAATGAAATTGTAGGAAAGAGGAACCAGGAGGACAGAGAACAGAGAAAAGAACAAATAGAAACTTAAATACAAATGTGAAGGGATGGGCTACATGGAAAACAGCTGTGGATTATGACCGTACCCCTCTGAGGGTGGATAATAAATTCCCCAATGACTTCATTAAAAAGAAGTGAGAAAAATAAAATAGATGCACTGATCCAGTTTTTTAGGATTCAATCGGATGGGCTGATATCTGATCTAACTATGGAATGAATAAACCACACATCTTGCCATGTGAGTGAAGGATTTAGCCTTGATATAAACATTGTTAAAAAAGGGAACAATTTAGCAGATATATAAATATACTTTTTATTGATTGATTGATTGATTGACTTTATTGATCTCACAGTGGAGAAATGGACTATGTTACATCAGCTCAAATAGTCATAGGACATATACAGTACATATAGTGCATTGTAGATTTTATAGTTGGATTATTGTACAGGGTTATGCATAGGGTTTTGCTAACATTTCCTATGAGCTATATATATATATATATATATATATATATATATATATATATATATATCATTCATGCACTGGGTGTCAAATATAGACAAACAGGTTGTTGCACAGGGGTATCAAATGGTAATTGCACATTACTGTATACATTGCACAATTTATTGCGTTGCAGTGTTGCATTGTAGAGTCTGGTAGCAGCAGGGATGAATGACCTGCAGTAGCGCTCCTTTTACAAACAGGGTGTAAAAGTCTTCCCCTAAAGGAGCTGCTCAGCTCACTCTACAGTCTGGTGTAGAGGATGGAAGCTTGGTCAGCATCCTCCTCTCAGCTACTTCCTCCACTGAGTCCAGAGCGCAGCGTAGGACAGAAGCGGCCTTTCTCACCAGTCTGTTCAGTCTCTTTCTGTCCCGCTCTGCGCTGCCAGGGGCCCAGCAGACGACAGCGTAGAGAAGGGCTGATGCCACCACAGAGTCATAGAGGTATTAAGCAGGGGACTGCTCACTCCATAGGACCTCAGCATCATCAGGAGGCTCTGGCCCTTGACGTGAACACCAAGGTATTTGAAACATATTAACAAAAAAAGGGTACATTAACAAAAAAGCTAAATAAATAAAAAGAAATAACAGGTCCATGTAAAGCGCATTGGATTGCCGATATCCAATTCAGCTGATTAGTCAGTAGTAGAGCCGATATCCGATCCATGAATCTCTAAGAAAACCAAAAAGACCAACCCACACTTTCACATTTCATTTCATTTGCCCAGAAAAAATTTTTACTTGCCAAGTATAATGTTTGATAAATATAGTTCCTATTATTAATTTTTGTATATATATCAATGAAACATGTTTGTTTTTTAAATGGTTTTTTGTAATTCAGTATTTTTTAAGTTTCCAGGTTCCTGGTGTGTATCTGCATGCGTCAGATAATGAACCTAGCCTGTGTTAACATGCTTTTCAATCCTTCCTGCACATTCTTTTCAAACTAAACTTTGCTTTAAACTGTTGTGTGCTTGGAAAAATATAAATTGTAATGTTAAAAATCTAAAAAGAACTTGACAGGTTAAAAACTTAAGATAAATCACAAGACAGAAGTCAATGTCACAAATGAATAACTTTTATTTTAGAGTCACGGGATGTTTGATACAAGATAATACTATTAATATAATGTGACTTTTCTAGAGAATCATTATACATAGTTATTTTATACAGGGTTTTCACATAATTTCAGAATTCCCTGACTTTTAACTGACTCAGGATTAGTTTTCCCTGACAAAATAAATGCAGCCGTTTTTCGTTTTGGTAAGTACTTCAAAATTACCTCTAAGTGGACAAAAATTCCCCATCTGGCTGAAAAACACCCGGCTTTTTCAAATCACGCGAGAATGTTTACGAAACAACAAAAATGAAAACGCTTCTGGGTCGTTTTCATCAAATGTCGGTGATTTTAAAGTAATTTTGAGTAATAAATAATTGTTTTTTGCGATCATAGCACTTGCCCGGCGGGCAAATGCAATGATCGCAAAATTTGTACTCTCCCAACAATAAAAACTACTTGCCCCGGGAGATCGGGCAATGGTTAAGCTGATGAGCTTAGGACTGGAATATATGGTGGGATTAACCTGAACATCATCAGATATGTGTGCGCTGAGCAATAGAAATGCATCTTCACTCCTTTCGGAAGAAGCCTGCCCCCTAGTGCAGACCAGAGATATAGCAGTTGTAATATGTTAAAAGTGATTTAGGAAAAAATCATGCCCAGTATCTGTCAAGGTCATAGCGTCATTGTCTTAATCTCTTTAGGACGTACCTTTGTGGTCATAAGGACATTCTGAAAGGAAGTGTAGAAAGGCACCCCTGCAGGTGAAAGGTCAAACCTGTGGCATTCCCAATACTAGTTTCTCCATTTCACAGTGCGAAATATAAATTAAATAAGAACAATTCTGAGGATAAGAATGTGAAATATTGACATATTGATGCGTCTTAATTCCACACCTGAACCCATAGTTATGAATTCAACCAGTTATAAAGGCACTTATCATATTTATACATACTGGCTGGTCTCCTTCTCATCTGCCTGGGATCCATTAAGCCCTCTTGTTGCCCTCCCCAACTCCAAGCCCAAACTACCATCTAAAATTAGAGCTCATTGATGATCCCCAGCCTTGTCCTGACTGAGCGACAGCTTTCGTCTTGCCTGACGAGCCGACAGGGAAAAACAGTGTGTAATCTCTACCAGGCGGGAATGACTGACAGGAGAAGCAGAGGATCGGAGCGGTACAGAGTTGCTTTCATCAGACCCACAACGTTTAAATAAAGCAGCAGTGTGGCGTAACTGCACTTTAAACAGATGCAAAGCTCAATCCTAAATCTCCGTGCTGTGGCTCCTTCATAGCGGGCGTCCTTGTTTACATGCTTCTGCTCGCTTTACACCAGAATAACAGCATGAAACCATAGCCGGCTTTGTGGCAACCTCTGCTGCACCATGTAAATCTAATTTTGTTTATTCTATCATTTAGGAGTTATTAGTTTTTTTTAACTCCTAAGCAATTTTTCAGTGTCTGGAATCTGACAGTTGGAGACAGATTTGCCAAGTGGCTGTTTCTGTTTTGATTAATTTCCTGCCAGACTGACCTGCCAAATGATGATGTCTTTTTAACATGGATCCTGGGGAAAAACAATGATTTTTATGGCTGCTAATTTCAGACATGATCCTCTTAGAAGCTTTTATGGGATATAAATGATCCCATTGCAAACAAAGGTTTGGA
Source organism: Cyprinodon brontotheroides (assembly GCA_018398635.1). NCBI lineage: Eukaryota > Metazoa > Chordata > Actinopteri > Cyprinodontiformes > Cyprinodontidae > Cyprinodon > Cyprinodon brontotheroides. The sequence goes on along the minus strand of JAGKQL010000067.1, from coordinate 1,563,572 downwards.
AATTGAAAATTGACTTCATTGTGTGTCGATGCGAGGCTGCAAAATGTTTGCATGTTGTCCTATTTGAGTCTCACAAGCAGGGCCGGCTGGTGGAGTTTTCTCCAGGGGGGATTATAATTTAAAAGTAGATATTTACCAAAAACCAATCAAACCTATACTAAGTTATCACACAAGTTTATTTATATGAATACCAGCAACAAAAAAAAAACATTATAAGCATACTTTATGAAAACAAAACATAATTTCATATACAGGTTTACTTTTTGTACAAATATGTGTTTCGCATGGAAAAAAAATGCACCAGTTTAATAATGGAGAAGCTATTAGCCAGCTTTATATTTTCATTTATATATGTATATATATGTATTTTATATATTGTCGGGTTCATAAAATGTAGGTTTTTGCAAAAGAAGACCTGAAATACACAATTATGGATACAATTTCTGCAGAAAGGAGAAACAGTTGAACCCCAGACTCAAACACACTGTCTCCCACTGGACCTCCTCCGCAGAGCATTTTATTAACAGAACATGACACATGGTTGCAAACAGAGTATTGTTCTGACAGAACAATTGACCAGTTCATAAAGACAGAATGCTCCATCAGAATGACAAGGCATGATGGTCTCCTGACTGAATCATGACACATTAATTTTATAATCATCATTGAATAAACCTAACACATATATATATATATATATATATATATATATATATATATATATATATATAAATAAATAAAACTTTTTAGAACTGTAAATTTACAGTAATGTCTACTATTTTTCAAGGCTGCACTTTAATAAAAAAAATCAAAATGTTCAGTGAGCTGTTTCCAAACAAAATTTATTTTTGTTTTACACATGTGTAAACAAAATGACAAATAAAATCTGTCTAAAGTCTAAAGTCATATGTAAAAACTATTTATTTTCTGAGAACGTGTTTATTTAAGAGCAACTATATAATTAACAAAAATCTAGAAAAAGTACATTATATATATATATTATATTATTTTCCATGTAAATCCCAGATTGTTCATTCTTCTTTGCCTTTTCTAAAAAGTGCTTTAAATCAGTCCTACGTGTCTTTATCCATGCTGGGTCCGATCCTGACGTTCGGAAAAGGAGGCAGCGTAAGCAGAATAAAGCGTTAGCCTCGCTGCATGCAGTTAGCCGAGCCTTGTAGCTAAACCAGGTCATGGAAAAAGACCGATTGTACCGTCTCCATCTGTCTTTGGACTGCTGGTTAATTTTGATGCTGATCAGGTCCAAACATTTTCACCTCCATCTTCTCTTGGTAAGTTTGCTTTAAGGGACTTCACTTGCGCCATTTCTCTCTCTCTCCCCCAGTCGTCTCCAACTTCCGCAACTCGACCTGTCAATCAGCCGCACTACGACTGTGACGACAGTTCCAGTCAGTTCTGGGCGTAGCTCTCATGTCCTTATTCATTGCAGAGGAGCTGATGCGCATGTACAACTTTTAACAGGAGTCACTGGCCAAAGATTTCTGCACTGTAGGACGGAAACACGTCACCAATCTGACGACGAACAAAACAAAACAACAATTAAATATTTATCTTGCACATCTAAAGAACATATTAATATATAATTTAATATTTTAATTTTATAATAAAATTTTGAATTGTTTATTTATGTCTTAATCAAGGTCATTGGGTGGTTGGAGCGGCGCCCTAGCGCCCTCTATTGGACAGCCGCCACTGCTTACAAGACAAGTAAATGGGAGGGAAAGTCTTGATGACTTGGAGTATGACTTGCTGTCATGGGTATAAACTAAAGCCTCTGCTTTAATATTGAGCATTTCTAAAAGCAAGTATTTGAATTCTTACTTTAAAAGACAATTTTTTTTTCAACACAGAAAGGTTAGGTGTAAATACAAAATATTTTGATGCATTTTTATTCATTATCTTCTACCATTTTAGCCTAACTATAACTCATTGCCTCTATAGGTTATAAAACAGGAACCCAACCTTCAGGGCACAGCAACCTTTTTAAGGCTGAGAGCTTTTTCATGGGTACCGAGTCATAGAAACAGGGTTCCCGGGTCCTTAAAAAGTCTTAAAAAGGCATTGAATTCTTCAAAATAAAACTAAGGCCTTAATTGGTAATAAAATGTCTTAAATCAGTTGTTCGTATGTCTTCATTTTTAAAACATCATAAATAGGATTATTTTTATTCCGATTTATATTTGTAATTTAAATAAAATAGTTAAAATTGACATTTTTTTTAATTTATTGTCATTTTCAAATCTCTATAAATACTTAAATGCTCTCTATGATTGATGTGATGAGATGTTTTATAAATTATTTAAAAAAAGAGCAGCAGAATGAAATAACATTTCAAACTTGGCCCACTTGTGAGACGCTAAGGGCTCCCGTATGGAACTTGAGGGCCCCTTGGTGACCCCTGATTTAAACATCTTATGGAGCGCAGTTAAGTCAAATTTTTCAAAGAGTATAAAACAACGGCAGCCCAAGAGAACATTAATCTGAGAAGCGCAAAGATGTTTATTAAAACTCTGGAGGAGCTGCAGAGATCCATCATTCAGGCAGGATGACTGGTAGTCATGTACTCCACAGATTTCGCTTTTCTTCACAAAGAAAGTTACTAAAATAAAAGAATGTGACTTGTTTGAATCTGGACAGCAGAAAATGAAATGGCTTGGATGCGCTTCTCTACTGAGCAAAATCAGATCAGCTTTAATGTGAGAAATGTGTGTATTTCACCGCATTAAACATGCAGATCTTAGTCATTGATTTTCCGAGATATTCCGTAAAATCCGAATCTCTGTATCTTAACTTAGGGATCTCAACAAACCCTTTCATGAAAAATTGTTTTGAGAAAATGTATTTTCCCCTTGGGAGAAGCAGATCAATGCAAAATTTCAGTGGAGCGATCAACATAGAGCGGCTGCCTCTATAATGGCTCAATATCCACATTTTTCTCTCTTCATGGAGCTTTGACAGGTACTCTATGTGGGGTGGGAGCCTATAGACAATTCATGAGACAAGTTTGACATATAGAACATATGAACATTACATTTAATTGTTCAGAGAAGTCTCTGTAGATGGAAAGGATCAAATAAACTAGACAATACCTAGGGAGGATCTGATTTATTGCTGTTTGCCTTAGGGCAGTGTGTTCAAAATCTGTTTCAGTTTTTTGATATATAGTTGTTTTTTTCTTTTTCTGTCTCTAAGATGTGTTTAAAGACCATTTGATCACAAACGTAGAAAGATTTCACCTCCAGAGGTTCACGATTCATGCTGTCAAAAGTTTTAAATAATTAACTGCAGTCAAATATTTTAGGCTTGACAAGCTTGTATAAGCAGTAAATATTTGAGCATGCCAACCATTGAATTAATATTGATATTAATTGAATATTTTCATTTAGTAAAACAACATATAGATGTTTTAGACGCAGACCATACAGGCGTCCATATTAATGCTTTATGGCTAGTCCAAATTGGTGAGTTCATGTCTTAATATGCAGTGAGCAGCCATATTGAATTTTTCGCTTAGTTTTGATAATTGATTAACTTAAATTCAAGTTTTTAAAAAAATAAAAAATGGAAAACTGCATGCCTTTGGATAGTATTGCAGAAATCCGTCGATAGAGAACGAGAATCAGCAGAAAGTAACCTTTGAGTCTGTTTTTCATTGATAGTTCTTTAATCGCATTAATTTCTGGCATGCCGCTTTAGATTGATGTTGTCATGAAAAGATGAGTATTTTTTAGTCAAAAGATAAAAAAAGATTGAAACTTTTTATGATTTTATAAAAATATTTTGGTTTTAGTTCATATGAATGTGGTCAACAAGCTGTATTCTACATGAAAAGGTCAGCTGAGCTTCCTATCATCTTAAAATAGTGGATTAAACTTCACAGTGATATATTTATCAGGAAAATCTTTTAAATTGTTTTTCTTTAAGCGGATACCTACATTTTAACCAGAGAGGGAGGGAGACTAATGTTAAGAAAATTATTATTTTTGCCTTTGTTCATTAATCTAGGTTATACCATGACTGGTACAGTAGTAGCCATTCAAAATGTCCCCACTTTGCTTTATTGGCCCTTGGATGGTCCTCTACAATTCCTTTTTAAACATCAATTTTTCCACTAAAATATTTTTTTCTGTCGTGATTTGTGGACATTAAGACCTAAAAGGAAGCGTCATCCTCTGGTAAGATCCTGTAATTCAGTGAAAGGGTGGAGTCAGAGTAAAAAAAATGCCAGAGGCTGGAAGTTGGAGGGGATTTTGCTGGAAGCTGCAGGGAAGTGGGCTGAAATTCGGCTGGTGTTCGACTGGGAATGGCTGCTACTGTAAGCACACTTTTCTAATCAAATATATAATCATAGCAAAAAGTGGACTTTGAGATATTTACATCCTATTTGCTGTAACCCGTGTCTTAACTTTCCCTACTATGTTTACCTTTCTTGTTCTGGCTAATCTTGTAATCAAAGTCTTATAATTAGATTCTTCAGCTCAAAAGGCTCAATAGCAAAATCAATACCAGAGATGCATCTGCATGATAACTATGGTACTAGCAGCAATTTAGCCGACTTTAGTAAACTAAGGGGATAGAAACAAAACAAATTCTATTATAGAAAGTGAAATTTTGCAGTGATTTATCCAGAGAAACCAATCTATGATGGGAAACGAGACTATAAGTTGTAAAACTTGATACATGGCATAAAGATTTATGTACAGCGAACCACATTACAGAGAAGTTAATTTGTGCTGTGAGATGCACAAATGAATGGGGTGGAAGCAGGCTCGGACTGGGAATGATTTTCGGCCCTGGCATTTTTCCATCTACACTGGCCCACGTATGCCCCCCCTCCTGAAAAAAAATAAATAAAATAGAAGCAGTCATACACGTGCGTCTCAAATGTTAAACACAATACGAATATACATTGTGGATTAACCAACCTATCTTCAAGCATCACATGACAACCATCACCAAGACTTCTATAATGCGGTTTTACTGGCTTTGGTTATTAACATGGACGCGACAATGACTGCTGCTGCATAACGTCCACACTCACCACATCAGCAGGGTTGCCAGATGTCACTGACTCACGTTTTCCAGCTCAAAAAGTGTTCATAAACCACCTGGATATACGAAATCTCACCCAATTTGAACCAAAGTCTATTGATCTCTTAGGCCATAAATCTAAAGAAAAATTTTTTTTACCCATAGACGGCCATCTTAAATTGCCAGATTGGGAAACATTCCAACCTTGCAACAATGCACATAAGACTAGCCTTTAGATGCAAAACCCCATCATGCACTGCAACATATTTTTGCAAAATATTCAAACATAAATTCGCCAAATATAAGAGGAACATCGTAGTTTGGTTTAAAGAAAGTATTTTAGTTTTATTATAATTTAGTCTGTTGAAAGGATTTTACTGTTTGAAGAAATAGAAAATGACACCATATGCCAACTGTCACAAGGATGTGCATGACAAGGAAGGGCTATATCATGCACCATGAATCAGTTAGGTAGTTAACATTGTATTAGTTCTTAAGCTCCTTGAGTTATTTACTGTCACAGGTAGGAGCTTCGGCCTGAGAGTAACTGTTGGGGACGGTGTGATTTAAGGAGGGCCGGCCCTCGCACGCTGAAATTAGGACCAGCCCACCGGGCAAATGCCCGGAATCACAGATTACCAGTCCGAGCCTGGTTGGAAATCAGATTTTATTTTAATTCTAAATAAAAGTTTCAGTCAGGATAAAGGTCTCAGAACTTTAACTACTTCCAGCGTAATATGCCTTGATATCCTTAAATTACAATCATTAAAAGATTGCCACAAAACCTCCAGCAAGCAGTTTGTCTGGCCCTGTTACCCTGGATACAGTAATGCTGGGTGGAGGTAGCATTATCCTGAGGGGACAAGGCAATTCAAGAAGAAAAGATTTGAGGCCATAGATCAGAGACTAGAGCAGAGGTGATACTACTATGATAAAATGACCTAGTCAAAGTGTAGGCCTGGTGTCAGTTGGTAATATATTTCCCATATCATTTAGTCTTGACACAGATCCGATTTATTGCAGCCTGTATCTGGTCTATTAATGACAGTCTGAGCAACACAGATCCGATTATTTCAAATGCGACTCAGGCCACTTGATTATGTGGTCCTAAATCCGATACGTTTCATTCATCCGACCTGAACGTCATTAATACTCAACTTCCTATTCTGCATTTTGCAACACAGAAACGGGAAGAAAAACAACCCATAGCGGACGATAATACTGAGGGCATTCTTTATTTTGTACCTTCGTGAAAAGATTGTTAATGCGCGGGCCTCAGTTGGAAAAGAAATGAAAGATGGCTAGGTGCACTCCAGCACTACCTTCCATATTTACCTCCGTAAACACAGAGCATGCTCGCTACTTGCGACGTCATTGCGTCCTCTACTGCGCATGCAAGACACTTAAGTCGTATGAATAAAATTCACAGAAGAGATCACATAGAAATGGCAAATATTTGGAAATGTGAACGACCAAGGAAAACGGTGACATTTCACACAAAAAAATCGCAATAGAGCATCAAGGTCTGAACTCTTAGTCTTTTTATTTCATTTTGTAGGATATTCAATGAGCTAAATATCACATAGAATCATTGAGAATATGTATTTTTCTCACAAACATTTATACCAGGAAGTGTGTGTATATGCTCAACAACAACTGCTAACAGGAAGAAATTACCAACGCTAAATGTTTATGCCATCTATAAATAAGAGCTGTACTAATCTCATGCTTTAGTAGCTCGTAAAGTGGTGTGTCCATATCTATAAGACTACCATGAGATAGGGTTGAAGGAATGTAGGGTACCTCTAGGCTTGGCACTAAAAAAAGCAAGTCCACCTCCGCTTACCCTCTCCCAGAAGTCCATCCCTTTTTTTTTTTTTAAGAAGGGGGGCTTCTAAAATAAAGTCAGCTGTCACTAGACGCCTGGGCCCCACTGAGCTGCACTGTTGGAGCTGGTCTCCAATCCACGCTTTCTTTCTTTCTTTCTTTCCAGGACTTTGTTTTTAGTTTTGGATCAATTTTATTTTTCTTACAACCCAAATCCCTCTTCTGTCCGGTTGGATTATATCTCTTTTGACTGAAAGAACATCTAGAAGGTAAGAGATTTTAGCAGCCTATGATTTAAGGGTTGACCCTGCGGTTGCTACCTCATGTCTTCCTCCTTTTTAACATGACTCAAAAGTGGTGTAAAAGAAATTATTTAAAGTAGTAGGGGTGTTTTTTGTGGCTCGTTTCCACCATTCCGCAAGGATTTGTGCATTATCATAAAAAATGCATGAGCCGTTTCCTGTTTCCTTCCATCAGACATCCCTAGCAGCAGTATGACCCGGAATATTCTGAAAAACAGAGCTAATCGGAGCCTAAGTGCAAAGCTCGGCATAAGAAAGTGCTGGAGGACAATTCAATCTCCTTGTAAAGGAGTTATTTTGATAGATTTGACAGCTTAATTATTGTGCCTGTTTTACTTTGCCAGTGAGGAAGAAATCCTCCTCCCTGGGTTGACATTTCAATTAGTGTAACTCTCTTTACTTTCTTGTCAAACCTCACAAGGCAAAAGGTTTGGTAAGTGAGTACAGAAAAGAAAATTGCGTGGCCGAAGGCTTTTATTGTGAGGAAAGGGACACCTCTGCGATTTGTTTATAGCTTCGTCTATGATCCTTTAACTTTCTTTGTGCTGCCAAGCCTTACTGCCTCTCAGGTCCTCACAGACTGATATTACAGTCTCATTCTGGGCATCTCGGCATGATGGATCCCTTCTTTCACTCTTCACCTTTCCACCCTTTTCCTTTTGCCTCCAAACTAGCCAGTCTAGAGTGGAACAACTCACAGTCGGCCCCTTTGGAGGAGGCATCGCGGGGAGGCAGGGCCTAGAGGTCAATGGGCTTTAGCCGAGCTCAATATAGCCGCTGAGTAGTGTATGCTGTCAGCAGCACGGCCTCCCTTGTTGACTTATCATGGCCTTTCACATTTCTATTACAGCCAGTGTTATTACCTTTGTTTGTTGTGCTTTGAAGGAAGATACATCTAAGAAGAAAGATTGTCCACGTCTGATTCTATGCGCTTTAAAAGAGCAACTTTAGACCATAAAAGTAGCTTTTATAGCTTTTAAATAGAGGTTAGAGGGAGAATGAATATGGCCACATATTGAATGGTTTAGAGCTGCCATAATACTAATGGTTGAGAATTTTTTTTGTCTAGTGGGAATTTTTTTGTATCTTTCATTGGGCAATATAACGGCACTCAAGCAAGCTGAGCCTATTAACCCTAAACCAGTGACTGCCAATGATGAAAGAATTAAGACCTACTGTAGATGATTCCCCACCAAGTATTAACAATAGATTTAATCTCTAGTTTGTAGAAATGTTTTAATTCAGCCACATTAAAGGATTTTGAAGCTTGAACAGCCTGTTTAGGGTCTCCCAACAGGGCTTTAATCTTCCTTTAGTATCAACTCTAACTGAGCCACCTTTAAAGGCATACTATGCAACATTTTTCAGTTAATTAATGTGTTCCATAACGTTTTGGATGATTAAATTAGTCATTTCAGGTCGAACAAAGGTTTTCTCGGCCGCCCTGGTGGTCTGTAGGGGAAATACCGTACTTGCAATTGCGGGAGCCCTCGGCCCGCACCCACAGGCTCAGAAGTCTTGCGAAAGTCGGTCTTGCTTTTTACGGCGAGAACTGCCTACACGCCCCCAGTGAAAGGCATGCTCGTTGCTAGCGCAGTGGCGATATTTATGCAGTTATCATGGCGGAACCAGCGAGAAAACAGCGAAAGCCCATGTCGGAGCAGGCAAGAAAGAGGAAAAGGGACAGAGAGAGGAGTCGCATTACGCGGTGAACATCGGGCAAGCTTTTTCTGAATGGCGAGAGCTAAAATAAAAAGAAGGCTGCAAGGCTTGACGGAGAAACCAGGAGAACAGCTGAGCATATTTTCACGACAGTGCACTTTTACTTTCGCCCTCTAGGGGAGCCTCGCTGGAAAATCATCAACACCGGTTGCATAGTATACCTTTAAAAAACATCATTTTGTTTATTTGAGTCATGAAACAAGCAGCAAAGGATGTCCTGACCATTGCACCACTGCCACCATGCCTGACTGTCTGCATGATGTTCTCTTCGGACGATAAGTAAATACCGGCGGTCAAACAGTCATCCATAAAATAGTTTGTTTGATAATCATGATGCTCTTGGCAATGTGGCAAAGCAAGTTTATTTATAGAGCATAATTTAGTACAAAGACGAATAAAAAGGAAGGCAAATAAAAGAAACAAAGATTAAAACAAGATCGTTCGACCAAAAAAATTGGACTAATTATACCTCATGTTGCAGTTGAACCTGTTGCTGTTTTTTGCTCAGCAGTTGATTGTGGTTCTGGGTTCATTTGTGGCCTCCTGGGTGGGTCTTTAAAGTGAGCTCTTAAGTAATTTCCTCTGGTCAACAAATCCTAGAAAGGCTCATTACTCTTCCATGTTTTCTCAGTTTGGGAATAATGGCTGTCACTGTGGTTCACTGGATTCCCAAGGCCTCAGAATTTACCTTCCTCACCCCTACATGTCAACAACTGCGTCTCAATTAGGGTTCCTCCATTCCAGAACAATGTTTATTTATGAGACCCTTTAAACTACTTGTTGTTGTCAGGCAGGTTGCATTTACGTGATTTCTTGCCTCTACAAGCCTGATAATCAGGACTGTGAAGAAAAAAAAAAAACGTAATCACAGTGTTTCATGATTAGACAGGCAAGTAGTTCTTCACAGCATTTAAGTTTGGTTGGAAAGTGTTTCCCCATAATAAATGGAGTCCTCATTTTTTTAACTATGAAAAGTGATTTAATGACAAAAAAAGCAAAAATAGAACAAATCAATATATATATATATATATATATATATATATATATATATATATATATATATATATATATATATATATATATATATATATATATATTGTATTTTATTTAAGTCCCTAATCACAAACCGCTGCTTTTACACAACAAAAAATGCCTTCTAAAAATAAGAAAAATATAGTGTTTTAAGTGAATTTTTGCTTATTTTTAGCAAAATAATCTGCCAATGCAGCAAGCAAATGAGACTTGGTAAGGTTTCTTAAAACAAGAACATAATATCCAAGTAGTAAGCCTCCAAAAAAAAACTTAAATCAAATATAAAAATCTATTTTTTCTTTTACTCGTTAAGATTTTTAAGATGTACTCACAGTCTAAATGTTAACGCGACTCAGTCCACAATGTGTGGTATTTTAAGAAAAAAGCTGCTCAGAATTAGTTGTATTATCTAGTTGGGATTAAAACAATGAATTTTCTTAAAACAAGTTAAATAATCTTAACAATATTCAGTCTTACTAAGAAAATACATTGAAAAACAAATGTATTAAGACCAAAATGTTGAATTCAAGTTAATTAAACTTGTATAGATTTTCCTTTTTTGCAGTGTATTTTATTTTTGCACAACCATATTAACAAAATCACATTAACAGATAGGTATCTAACTAATCCTACAAAAAGAGGATTAGGGCCAAAAGTTGACTGATTTTTGGAAATTTTATTTCAGTTTAACATGGGAAAAAAGTCAGAATTTTGACTTTTTTCTCAGAATTCTGACTTTAATCTCAGAATTCTGACTTTTTTTCAGAATTCTGACTTTAACCTCAGGAATTCTGACTTTTATCTCAAATTCTGACTTTAATCTCACAATTCTCTGACTTTTTTTCAGAATTCTGACTTTAACCTCAGAATTCTGACTTTTATCTCAGAATTCTGACTTTAATCTCACAATTCTGACTTTTTTTTCAGAATTCTGACTTTTTTTCAGAACTCTGAGATTAAAGTCAGAATTCTGACTTTTTCATAATTCTGACTGAATTCTGAAAATAAAAAGTCAGAATTTTGAGATTAAAGTCAGAATTCTGAGATTAAAGTCAGAATTCTGAGAAAAAAGTCAGCAATTCTGACTTTTCTCAGAATTCTGACTTTAATCTCAGAATTCTGACTTTTTTCAGAACTCTGAGATTAAAGTCAGAAATTCTGACTTTTTCTCAGATTTCTGACTGAATTCTGAAAATTAAAAAGTCAGAATTCTGAGATTAAAGTCAGAATTCTGAGAAAAAAAGTCAGAATTCTGAGATTAAAAGTCAGAATTCTGAGAAAAAAGTCAGAATTCTGAGATTAAAGTCAGAATTGTGAGATTAAAGTCAGATTTCTGGAGAAAAAGTCAGAATTCTGAGATTAAAGTCAGAATTCTGAGAAAAAGTCAGAATTCTGAGATTAAAGTCAGAATTGGGACTTTTCCCATACTAAACTGAAAAAAAAGTTGAAAAAGCAGTTAACTTTTTTTTTTTTTTTTTCCAGTGGCCCTAATCCTCTTCCGTATAATCCAGTCAGTTGAGTATCTTAGAAATGTTTGCTGAAGGAAAAGTTTGAGCTGTTATGGTTACAGCAACATGATTGGATGCATTCCTGCAGCTGGTTTTATCGGTGATCGTTTCCAACCAAACTGCACCCAGACACTTTACCCTTTTTATCCTGAGATACATGAAGCATGAGGCGACGCATGAATGCTAATATTACAGACAATTAATAATGAGCTGATCTTAAATCTGATTAGGAAACACGCTGAGTACCATGAAGACTTTCAAATCTTAAAAAATAGGTCCTTTAATTTCATGTTCCCAGATCCTCACTCCCACACACTTCCTCTCTGTGAAGCCCCCCTGTTACGAGGGAACATGACGCTGCAGACGGAGCCGGTTTATAAAAAGGCAGGGTTTATTTTTCTCCTCCAGTCAACCCCCTCCCGTAAAGCCATCCATTACATCAACCCTGTGGTATGGCAGCTCTGCATATGACCTGTCATTCTAAAAAGCCGGAGATATCCGAAGAGCTGTTGTCACCGCACGCGGTGTTTGAAACCTTCCCGCAGTCGACCCGTGTCTGACGGCTCCAGACCATGACGTGAACATTAATCTGAAGTGATAAATGGGGGAATAATCCTTGTGTTTCTGTCGTCAGGCCATTATTAGGCCTCGGCAAAGCCTCAGGTGTAGGATTTCTGACTCCCCCCGCTGGGTCATTGCTATCATTGATGCTGAAAGTAGCAAAAACCTAAATCTGGCGTCATGAGATGTTTTTAACACATGACATGAATGAAAGCACAGAACCATGTGGCCTCTGGAACTTTCTCTTAATGTCCTTTTAAGAAAATACAGCACCTTAAAAATATTTTCTTACCTTTTTTTTCCCCACATTTTGTAAAGCAACAATAATAGAAATCTAAATAAGTCATATTTTCTTAAAATAAGTGCATTTTGTCTTGAATGGAGAAGCTAAGTGAGATAGTTTGCCTTTGGAACAAGACTATTTACATTTAAAATGAGAAAAAGCAACTGCATTGTCTTAATACAAGCCCATATTATCTAATTATTTTAACTCATTTTGCAAATCATCTTATTTACCTACTAAAATTAAGGGTAAATACGCTTGATTTAAGATTTTTTTTTTACATATTTCTAGATTGCTTTTTGCGTTATCAAAAAAGTCTACACTGCAAAAATGATCTAGAAATAAGTACAACTGTCTTAAATCAAGTGTATTTACCCTTAATTTTAGTAGTTAAATGGCATGATTTGCCGATGGAATTAGTATTTTACTCTTAAAATAAGATAATTAGATAAAATGCACTTGTAACAAGACATTGCGATTGGTTTTTTCTTATTTTAAATGTAAATAGTCTTGTTCCATTGGCAAAGTGTCTCACTTACCTCCTCAATTCAAGACAAAACACTTATTTTAAGAAAAAAATTATTTATTGAGATTAAAATTTTTGATCTGTCAGGCTCCTGTTTTGCAGAGTCCTAACTTTTCCAAGCCGTTTATTGTTCAAGTGGAAGCTTCAAATGTTGGTCTTGGAGCTCAGTAAGAAGCTGGTGAAGAAAAAAACGTCCTTTTCTTAAGTAAAAAGCTGTTTGACCGAGTGAAAAAGTACTCCACAGTAGAAAAGGAAGGACTTGCGATAAAGTGGGCTTTGGACTCTTTCAAATATTATCTCCTGGGAAGGGAGTTTATTTTGCAAACCGATCATAGACCTCTCAAGTGGATGCACTCCAAGCAGCATCAGAATTCACAGATATTTCGTTGGTGCCTTGCCCTTCAGCCATACCGGTTCGCCATACAGCATTGTCCAGGTAAGAAAAACCTTATGCTGACTACCTTTCTCGTTTGCCTGAGTTTGAACCAGAGGGGGGGAGGAAGTGAGTAAATGTTAAACAATAAGTAGCGATGTTATGAGATGAGCCAAGGCTTCGAGGCGTGTGTCGAGTAATGGAGGGGGCGTTCCCCCGAAGCGCGTGTTGAGGCGTGATTCATTTAGAGGAGGGGCCAAAACTGATGACTGTAATACCACGTGACCGCTTCGGGAAGTGGTTCAGAAAGCGTAAGAATTTTGAAAGGCATCTAAACAGCCTCAGTGTTCAGTAAAGATGTGGGTGGTTGTTTTTCCAACCAATCTAGTTGCTTAAAGCTAATTTGGTTAGAATAAACAATGTAATGATCAAAATTTGAGCAAACCACCAGACAAAGCCTATCTACATAGGTGGCATCATATGTAAGAGACAGGCTCCCACTCTAGAGGTTGAAGTTTCAAGACCTGCCTTTAACTTTTAAAAGTTGCGATTAAACTTAATTATTTTGGCTGATGAGACTAATTTGCATTGTTTTGCCCGAGTAAAAATATAGATTGGGTAAATTAAAGGTCGGTTTAGCCAAAAGATTGGTTGAACACAACTTCCAACCTGATTAAAACCAAAAAATACGGAAAAACTATCATGTTTGAATAAAAATGACTAACACCTTTCATTTTGCTCATCATTGCCCAATTTGCACAAACACTTTCACTGTCTGCTTGAGTTTATTTCACTAAAATGGCAGAAAAACCTGTGCACCTTAAATGATTGTTCTAAGAAATTTTACACTTAAAAACTTACAAAAGATTTTATTATACACACCAATCATTAAATAAGTTCAAGGGAACTTAAAAGAAAAACGGTTGCAAAAAAAATCACATATTTTATTACAAACTGTAATTTTTTTTTAGACATGATCCCTCCAGATATCACCAAACCCCCACCCTATCACAGAGGAACGAGGGACCTACCACGCTCCAGCCAGTGAACAATACCTCCTTAACGACCCGACTCTTAACAATCATAGACAGGTTTCAGGTATTACAGGAGACAATCCCCCTTTTAACGACAAACCCTCCAGAGATCGCCGTAGACAGGTTTCAGATATTACAGGCTAACGATGGAACCAAATGACCCATTCATCGGTTACCATTTGCATGTTTCCAAGTGATACAAGGCTTTCTGTGTACAGTATATAAGACTCAAACTCACTGGGGATCCAGACATTTGAATTGAAAAGCTTCCTGGAAGGTGGCGAAGCGTCTTCAAATCTTGGAAACCAAGTCCAGTGGATATTTTGAATTTTACGGAATGACTATGGCCCGTCCAATACGACAGCGAACCCTGGCCTAAGCTGCACAAATTTTTCACAATTCAAACCAGCCTCTCATCCACCTTGAAGCCGGCGTTTCGGGTCTGTAAACGCATCTTTTTTATTCAGCCTTCAGAGTGGGAAGATTTCAAAAACGCCCGTTTCGGCGTTTCCATCTTTCTTGGCCTCTAACCGCATTTTACGCGCATGCGTCGCCAAGTGGCGCCTCTAAACGCATGCGCCCAACACAGTATCCACAACAACAATGGCATAGATTTGCTGCTAATGCTACTCACCCTGCTGTCGGGCTTACAGCAGAATCTTCTTCTTCTGGAATATCTCCAGGAAGAACAGAGCAATATCGGCGACATAGTTCAGCACATTTGACTTTGACCACGAAAATGGACCCGCTAGGGCAACCATGTATAAATATTAGTGCGTATGCCCAACATTTAAATTAAGCTTATTTTTGCTTTGGCACCGCCAGCGCCACTTACAGGCCTGGCATACATTTTGCAGCGTTTTCATGCATTCGTGTGGGCATCACATTTATTTTTCGTCTCCGTCTTTACGGCAAGCGTTTTGGAAAATATATCAGCGTTTCGTGTTCGTTTTTGACCTGTGTGGACGGGGCCTATGACCTGGATGACTGAGAACCTTCATCAGCAAACTGTAATTTTGCACTCCACCAGTAGGTGGTGACATGTTCACATGAAGCCTCACGAACTGTGGGGATCGTTGAAGCAATTTGGCCAAACGATTCAATACCTCATGAGTCTTCATCTCACCATCACTAGCAATACGATTTTCTGTAATGTTCGGGTTCTAGAATGTGTGTGTGTATATTATCCTTTTGTTTTTGAATTGTTTGTTACCTTTGTGGGTGTTTCCTTTTTAGAAGCCATCTTGGAGCCTTGCTAACGAAGAGGCCCGCCTCAAACCCAGCTCTCTTATAGAGGGAGCTGAACCTTGATTGGCTGAGGGTAAATTGAGAAGGCGGGGATAACCGTATATAGGTAGACTGCTGGCTGTAGTAAGGGTCTGATGGGAAAGCTGCCATTTTGATCTAAGTATAACCATGCTCTGATGAAAGGCACCTAATAAATCACCTTTTGTTTTTGCTCCAACCAACTTTGCTGAATTTTTGTTTCCACACCACACCTTGCAGCGCAACAGCCGTGTATGAGAGCTTAGGAAATATATTGTTCTAACTTCATCTTTGTATAAACAGCTGTTTTAGCCTCCGGGCTTTGTTGGAGAATATTAGTTAACATAATGAACCCCAAAGAACTCACTGTTTACATAAAATGAAAACTCCCCTCTTTAGTTTACCACACAGGAAATGATCAGAATACTCTAGCTGTTTGAAGTAAACCTCTTCGTGCACTAAAACCCTTCAGAATATTCTAGATTGGAATATAAAGTCAGCACATGCTAATGCAGGAGGACTCTTAATCAGAATATTCTTTGCATTCATGCTGCTTTGTCTACTAACTTTAGTTTGGAGTGTAGCAGACAAGTAGGCGATGGTGTTCATGTCTGATTAGACTGACATTCAGCTTTTTGGTCTATTAGCAGAACACCATGAGTGAAGAATGACTATCACTGCAAACAAATATGATTAAAGGGTGACAGCATAAGGCTGTTATAATGCTTTTCATCAGCAGAGATTTGGAAGCTGGTTAGAGTTGATTGGATGGAGCTAAATACAGAGAAATTCATAAAAAGAAAAAACTTAAATTGAGGTGCATTTAGTAAAATGACCCTAGGCATAAACCCAGAGCATCATTATGTATTATAATGGCCTAGTCAAAGTCTAGGTCTAAATCCTAATCAGAATACTGATGTTCAGAGACAGTGGTAAAAAAAAATTGATCTCTAATTGCTCAGTTATTAAATCTTGGGGAAAAATATTAATTTATTATTAATCTATGTGTGAATTACAGATTTGATTGGTCATCATGCATTGTGTTCCTCTGTTCTGCTCTATTAGAGAAAGCTGACAGACCAAAGTCATGTCTTCAGAACTGGGTCATACATTCTACTCCAGTTAGACCCTGTTGGACACATTTTAAATCCCTTTAATTAGGTGATTTAGTGAAGAAAAAGGTTGAATAAGGAACAACATTATTATCAGTCTTTAAGAAAAGATGACATTCATCCAAACACACACAGAGGTTCAGTTGTTTTCATCTCATTACATCAGCTGAGAAAGTGATGCTGGCGGTCTCTCAGTGATGATGGAAAATAAGAAGAAAACAACTTTTTCAGTGTTTTATAAAACAAAGAAAGCTCATCGCTTTATAGCTACCAATTACTGTTAAGAATATCAATTTCTTAGGAAAAACAGACTGTAAATCTGAGCAAACCCCTGAAATGAGTTTTAACAATAATCTTTGTTGACTTGATTTAGTTATTACTCATTGATGGGGATTCACTGAACACACTGTAAAAATCATCTGGTTTAGTTGGTGCTTCGGTGTAAAAAAACCCCAGCTTTCTACATTACAGTTAAAATATGTTATAAATAACATCCAACAGTCTAAACGGCTCATTGGACACGAATGGATGCATTGATGCACTTCACTGAGTTTGATAAGATTAACATCAAGCAACTGGTCGTCACGTCAGTTTCACAGATAATGGACAGCTTCCCCCCAAAACGGTGTGTTTGAGCAGCAGTGCACATACCATGATCGAAAAAAACAAAATAAAGTCCTGATCATTTGGCATTGTTTGATAATTGTCTCATTTAGAAGAAACCATCGCTTTGGCGACTTGAAAGCAATGTTTTAACTGTACAATCAAACTCCAAACAGTAATGATTCCATCTTATCCCTTGTTAGCATGTTTAGTGTTGTTTTGCAAGACACTTGATCAGAGAAAAGCCTCCCCATAGCATAATTCTACCACCTCCATGTTTTCCAGAGGGAATGTAGGAGCAGAGCTAGAATGGGGGATAGAGGTGGCCATGTGTCGGGTTCATAAAATGTAGTTTTTTGCAAAAGAAGAACTGAAATACACCATTATGGATACGATTTCTGCAGAAAGGAGAGACGGTTGAACCCCAGATTCAAACGCACTGTCTCCCACTGGACTTCCTCCGCAGAGCGTTTATTTACAGAACATGACACATGGTTACAAACAGAGTATTGTTCTGACAGAACAATTGACCAGTTCATAAAGACCGAATGCTCCATCAGAATGACAAGGCAGGATGGTCTCCTGACTGAATCATGAGACAGAAGTGGAGCATCCCCTTGCACAAATGTTTCTTAAACACACATTAATTTTATAATCATCACTGAATAAACCTAACACCATGATTCCTCTAATTTTAATGTCCTAACTATTCTAGCTTTTTAATTATTAGTATATTAACCAATAAAGTGGTGAGAGAAAAGGAATAATCATAGTTAATTAAAAGGTTTAGTGGAGGATTTTTCCAGAAATTTGTGTGAAGGATTCTCCCAATATATACTGTTTTCCGTAAAAGTTTAAAAATAATCCACTGGACTTGGTTTCCAAGGTTTGAAGACATTTCACTTCCCATCCAGGAAGCTTTCTAAATTCCTTCCAGGTATCACCACAACCCCCACCCCATCACAGAGGAGCAGAGTACCTCCTCCCATCAGCCAGGTGAACAATCGCTCCTTTAACAACCGACTTTTCACAATCTTGCGTCATGTCCGGCTCTCGCTGGCACACACGCGATTCACACTCCATTCCAGTAGTTGGCGTTAATGCCCCTCCGAGAAACAGAAGAAGAAGAACAACTTCTTCTTCAACTATAAACAACAACCGAAATCTTCTCCACTCAACATTTCTTTTAAATAATGGCATTTTAAAAAAAACACAGAACTGTACACTGCAAAACGATCTGTGAAATAAGTAAAATTTCTTAAATTACATGTATTCACCCTTAATTTGAGAAGTTAAATGAGATAGTTTGCCAATGGAATGAGTCATTTTACTCTTAAAATAAGATAATTAGATAATATGCACTTGAAATAAGACAATGCAATTGTGTTTTCTTATTTTAAGTGTAAATTGTCTTGTTCCATTGGCAAAATGTCTCTTTTACCTCCTTAATCCAAGAACAAATGCACTTATTTTAAGAAAAAAAATGACTTATTTAGATTTAGATTTTTGCAGTGTACAGTAGCAACTTTCTGAATGTGATGGGCGCCGCCATTTTGATTTGCTTGATTCCCTCCTTCTTCGTCTTCTTCTTCTTGTGTTTTATGGCGGTTGGCAAACAACTTTTGGTGCATTACCGCCACCAACTGCTTGATTTCCTCCTTCAATACTGGCAGTAATACCGCAGGATCGCCACTAGGAGGCGCAGGAGTCGAGGAACCAAGATAGCGCGATGTGTAAATGGTCGCCAGAACGGAGCTTCGGACTGGTTAACTGGATCCGAAGCCCGGACTGGTCTCGCATGGATCGGGTTTTTCGGCATGGGTAGCGAAATGGGGCTAAAGACAGGTTTCAGAACGACGACGCGCTCGTCAGTTTCAATTTGCATGTTTCCAATCAATACAAGGCCTTGTCTAAATAAAAGCCTCAAACTCGATGCTCAATCCAGACATTTTGAAATGAGAAAGCTTCCTGGATGGGAAGTTTAAACGCCTTCAAACCTTGGAAACCAAGTCCAGTGTGGATTTGTTTTTTAACATTTACTGAATGACTATGACCTGGATGACAGAGAATCTTCACCAGCATATAGTGTTTTGTTTTCTTTCTGCTGAGACCTTCACCTTTTTTTTATTGTAAATGCATAAGGCTGTTTGCTTCTTTTGCTTCTTGTGAATCTCGGTGGAGGTGTAGCCAGAACATTTTATAGGGCTGGTCATGCAGGAACCAATGTGCCTCAAGGTCAATCCACTCTGTTCCGACAGGAAAATACCGGAACACATTATCCATATTTTCGTAATAAAGACAAACTATTTTAAACTTTTTCTTCCATATATCTTCACATCCATGCTGTCTAAGTAAAGGTAAAGTGGATAATCATGATTCAGCTTAAAGTTCTGGGGGGAACATCTTATTTGCTGTCATTTCTTACCAACATTTCTGGGAAATATCAATAATTGTTCTACATTATATTAATATTTAATATATATTAACACCTCCATTTAACAGATTTAGTTGTTATTCATCTCTGATCCACTAAAGACTCGTAGATGAGTGACAGAGACACATACTTTTCAGTATTTATTATCTTTAATGTTAGTATATTTAGTTTAGTTTAGTTTTATTAGGATCCCCATTAGCTGCTAAATAAATGGCCACTAATCTTCCTGGGGTCCTCACATAAAGAAATTACATTACATTTTGAACAAACCAAAAAAGTTGCACATTAGGAAATAACAGGAACATGAAAAAGTGTAGAAATATACAACATAAATACGCAGGTCAGTTCATCATATCATCTGCAGTAGTTCTGATGACAGTATCTTTGTGAAGCTTGTTCTGTTCTGGACTCTTTGCGTGGTTATTGGCAGTTGGTTCCAGTGATAAATGGCTCTATAATACACTGTGGATTTTAGATAGTTTGTTCTGGGTCGAGGGAGTTTAATGTCTTATCTTGTTAAATAATTATGACTTTTTCAAGAAGGACTAAATGTTCAGCAAAAAGTGAAGGCTGTTTTTTAAAGCAAATGTTCAATATACATAGGAGAAGTCTTAATTTAAGTTTATAGGTAACTGTGAACCATGAAAGCCGTCTATGCATTATAGCCACATTTGTTCTTTGTGTATTGATGTGAGTAATTAATTATTGTTTTTTTGTTTTCAGTTTATTGCTTATATATGGAAAATTTAAATTAGCTACAACATTCAAATTGGGAGTATTACTGTTGCCACCATCTGCTTTAGATGGGAAATGCTTTTAAATTATGTTCACATATGATCCCCTGGTAGGGGTAGCCACCGCTAGCCTGACGTAGTCCTACCACCACCCTAGTCAGAATATGAGTCTGATACTGCTCCATAGAGCTGTGATTATGGGACATGTTTTGGAACAAACCAGGAAAAAATGCCTCTGCACTCAATTGATAGACCTACAACCAATAAGAGCAACGGAGTGCGTGGACGTATGTTGTTTAATGCATAGTTGCTTTTCGTCAACAAATATCAAATCAAATATCATTCTAGAATAAGAAGATGAGCCTTGATCGCTGTGCTTGTTCCTCTTTTAAAATTTATTTGCTGTTGATATCTTCTAGAACAGACCTAATAGCAGAATCTACACACCTCAACCTCCAGCGGCAGCCATTTTGTTGTCACCCGCGCTGGGTCACGGCGTTTATTACGCTACTGTTGATCATCTTCTGTCCATCATCGAGCAAAGCCCGCCCGCCCCGACAATTTGATTGGCCCGCCAGATATTGTGCTAGCATACTGCGCTACTGTTGAGTAATGCCAGACCGAACTTCCCGACCTCAAACGTTGTGGGCGGGACTAAGTTCGGAATGGCACCCAGGGCTAAGCCACCGTTCTGGCTCCCCATCTAGCTCCACCCCTGAATCTCTGCCATTTTCAAATATATAGTGAGAGCAGCAGAGCTAACGGCTGAAACCAAAGCTAACTGGATAAATACTAGAAGTGTGCATGCACAGCAAGAGCATTTTACAAAGATTGGCATGTGGGGCAACCAATAGATGAAGAGATCCACAGGGGAATTTAAGCTGAAGGAAGATTGTCCCTTAAAACTTTAATTTGGACAGTATGGATGTTTATATAAATTATTTTCATTAGTTTGGGCTTTAGGAAAGTTTTGTCTGTGTTCTGCTGTTGTTATAGTCTAGTCCGATCACAATGTTTTGAAATAATTCCAAATTTATTGACAAGAGAAGGGAAGGAAGCTGCTGTCTGCTCTTTGTGATCTTTATTTTTTTATGTATTTTAATGCTAAAAGGAGGAAAATTTACTTTTTCAACTAGAAAATATACATGTTGGAAAAATATGGGAAAAAAAAAATCATGCTAAACGTGGAGGAGGATTTTGAGTGAGTCAAAAGGTTACAGGGTGAGTTCACGAATCATTTCTATTTAGGGGCCTCTTTCATCCCAGGGAGCTGCTGCTCAGAGTGAGATAGCATGCCAAGAGCTAAGAGGTTCAGTGTGGGTGGAGGTTGAGCCTTAACAGGCTTCTCTGGTGCCTAACAATGCTTTGCAGCTTCAAAAAGTCGAACGTAAAAATCAACGCTTTTGTTTAATTGCTTCTCTGCAGGGATTTTTGTGAACCATAAAAGTTAAAACATGACTCGCTTGCCTGGATATTTTTTTGTCTATATCTCTCTATTGTGCTTGGACAATGTGCAGGATTGTGGGTTTGAAGGATGTATGCTGAAATTCCAGCTCCTGTTGTCAAATAAAAGGAGCAAATCTTTTCTTTCTTTTTTGGTATGAAGCTTTTAGAAATCTCTCGACTGTGTGAGTAGGTGATTAGGAAAGGATGCAGCTTGTTTTAAAAATGAAAGGATGTTGAGCGGATTGATTCTGCATGTCTTATTTTGTTTAAAAAGAAAAGCCTTTTGTAGAAAATTGTCCCCGAGGAGTAATTATTAGCTGGAAAGCTCATTTACAGCTTTCCCTGATGTGCCAAAAGAGTAATGAGTGGGAAGCAAATATCAGCAAATCCCAGGAGGAATCAAAGCGGTCATGTTAAGTCTAACTTGTAGGGCTGAATATTTTTAATACATGTTTAAATCCTATTGTATGTCTCTGTGCATGTAGGTGCAAACAGATCCAGATCAGGGCGCTCTGAGGAGAGGGCCGGCAGCCAGGAGACCGAGTTGGTTTCGGTGAAAGAGCGGCTGGCGATGTATCAGGCGGCCGTGTCCGGCAAGGAAAGCAGCAGCTCCTCCTCTGCGGCGGTAAGACGATAACTTCCACTTGCATGTAACTGGAGATGGAGCTGCGGATGCAGAGAGCAGCCGGGAAGGATTGGGTCACTTTAAATTTGTCACAAGACTGGAAACTGAGATATTCATCCCATTAGAACTTCCTTATTATTAGATGATGTCAATGAAATTAATATATAAAGAATCTGAAAAGTAGGTAGAAATATGCTAGTATTCAGGCCTGTTAACTTTTATTCCCCTAAATAAACTTCAGAGAAACTTCAAACTTGGCTTAATCAGCAAATATAACCTTCACATTTGTAATTAATTCCCCGTTTCCAGTTTGTATCATCCCATATAAAATGGCAAAAATGTAGGAGAAGGATTTTTAGTCAGACCAAATGTAAACTCTTTGGCCTAGATCTAAAACGAGTTGTAAAAGACTAACCGCACTTCATTGCAGCAATCTCGCTCTTGGGGCGGATCTGGAAAAATATGTTGTAGGGTATGGCAGAAAGAGGCCGAGAATTTGCACAGGGGTGGCAACATGTGGCATTTTATTTACCCCTGAACTTGGCTCACAGATGTCACAACAGTTGGGAAGTGAGAATAGTTTGTACAGTAAGGGCTGGATTTATCAAGATCCAATTTTGCGTCAGGAATTGGCGCTCGCAAACTGGAATTTGTACTATTTTGAGGGGCTGAACCATGGTTTGGGGGTGATTTTAACAAGAGTGATTACCAACTGGTGGCAGGTGCAAAAAGTGTTGGAGAGCCCCTATTTAAATGATGGTTTTGCATCGCTTTTGTGAAGTTTGCGCGGGCAAAGTAAAGCTTGTCAGGGTATGTACAAAGTGGTGCATTAAGCCTCCTTAATCTTACAGTGACACCCCCCACCCCCTCCAAAAAAAAAAAAAAATATATATATATATATATATATATAAACTCCTTGTACATTTAACTTTTATTCCCTAAGGTGGTATGTGCTTGGCTGAATCTCTACTTCACTGCAGTAAAAAACAAAAAAAAAAAAAAAAAAATATGGTGTTTTGTATTGGCCTGTAGAAAAATGCACATGCACCAAATGGCTCACAAGAAGTGACTGTGGATGATGAGATTGAACGCGTATATCATCCCGCAGCTTGTTAACACGTTGTTCCACAGGCAAAGAGAGGTCGGGGGTTCTCGGTGAGGCGTGCCAGGCGACATATGGCATTTAGAACGTCGGACCGCTACTGAAACGAGGGTGGGAGATCCCGAAAGTTCAACCCGTGCGGCTGGAATGACCCCAGATGCAAAAGAGTGCAACGCTGCAAAGGGATTTTGTGATATCTGGTATTCGTGGGTCCTCCTTGTGGCTGGCTCCAAATCCATTCCGAGTTCCTCAACAGCTCCAAAATGGC
Source organism: Cyprinodon brontotheroides (assembly GCA_018398635.1). Taxonomy (NCBI): domain Eukaryota; kingdom Metazoa; phylum Chordata; class Actinopteri; order Cyprinodontiformes; family Cyprinodontidae; genus Cyprinodon; species Cyprinodon brontotheroides. Next base: position 1,539,762 of record JAGKQL010000067.1, on the reverse strand, counting down.
AATGCTGGATAATGATGATCGTTTCCTCGTTCATTCCAAAAATATTCACACGGAGTGAAAAAATGCGTTCTCTGCGTCTCCTTGCTTCATTATGTCTCCTTCTTGCGACAATAACCGCTGCCATGTGTGCGCAATTACGCATACAGACCATTTGCACCTTCTTTTTGAAACGTGTTAAATATAGAGTCAGATACCGTTAGAGAAATTGCTTTCAGGTTTAATAATCACTTCGCGAGTGCTAAATTAATATATTTACATGTTCTCCTCCCACAAGGCGCACTTTTAGTATGCTTATATTGCATATTCATTTGCAGAGAAAAAGTACTAAATATGGATAAGAGGCGCTATTTAGCACGTTTTAAAGACCAAAATCCTTTTTTAGTACGCTGTTGATAGATCAGTTTGTACATTTTTTAGCGTCTTGATGAAACTAACTCACGTTTTTTATACGCATAAACCTTTTGATAGATCCGACTAAGGTGTTTCATAATGAGAAGCAGTTCATATTAAATACATGGTACAATGTGATCTCTTAATAGGAGATATAAGAATGATAACACACTACTTCTACAAGGGGCATTATCACAGGAAAGGTTTTAAGGTAAGACACAGGTGCTGAGTTTTGAAGATGTGTGAGATCCCGACTGTCAGAGAGGCAGCTTTGCAGCATTTGCACAAGAAGAAACTACAGAAAGAAAAAGTTACGCATCCAGAGATCTATGGACTGAGCTGGACTAGAGTGAGGATAACTACACACACATTTTACCCCATTTGTTCCTCAGTAACTTGACATACAGCAGTTAAGGCATCATGAAAGGGATATTTCATGCATGTAAATATGCTGTAGATAGAGGCTGCTGTATCAACAAAATAACAAAAAGGCAGGTACTGTATGTTACATCAAAATCTCCACAAATCTTATAAGAGGCAACATAAAAATACATTTTGCTTCCAGTCTGGAAAAAGTACAAAACATTTTGTGAGTAGGTTCATTCAGGTCATTTCTGGATAGTTTCATACTATATATAGAAAAAAAAGAAACAACAACATTGCTTCATATTACGCAGGATTTACACCAGTATCACATTTTTAACTTTACTTTTAACACTTTTTGGTTTTATTAAAAGGAAATATCAGATTTTCTCAGGTGCCAAAACAAAATGTAGCAGCTCTGTAAAGGCTCCCGAGAGAGCATAACAAAGTTGACATGAATCTGGCGATTTCCATGTTGCTCAGCAAAATGCTTCACACATTTATCTAGATCCAATGCCTTTGTGCGTTTTGATTTGAGTACAACCAAACTTTACAGTCTCTTTTCTGTCATAGTTGACCGCAAATATGTCTTTATGAACCTGAGACGTCGGGCCTAACTAACATCATAGTTAGACCGCCAACTGGGGTGGCAGCAGGGGTGGCAAGGCTGTCATTTAGGGTGGCCAACCCAGTAGATCCGCCTCATTATCTATTGTAAAGCACGGTGATGGCAGCATTATACAGTGGGGATGGATGGAGAGGAATCCTAGGCAAAATCTTGGCTTTACCAACTAAACTTGCATCATTGAACACAGTTGGGTAGGTTTTAATTGGTTAGAATTAGATTGAAAGAAAACCAGTTTATGCCATCAACCCATGCAGGACTCAAAGCTCTTTTTTTTTTTTTTTACCATCATTTGCCATGGATCCAACCTCATAGCAGGGAGCTATTATGCAATCTATTGTAGAGCTAATTTTAAGCCCATTTCACACCCACCCATATGGGCCCAACATTGAACTGTTGGCTGGAATACTTTGCAATCTTGAAAAGAAGAATCTTAGAGGCTCTAAAACCCTCATGGGTCCTCCAAGAACAACCGCATTCCTAAAAACTCAAATGGATCAGATCATCTTTGGCCGATTTGTGTTGTTCTGTTGCAAAACATTGCTTTAAAATATGTTGAAATGTGCAGATGCAATGATAATAGCTGGAAATTGGAGTACTTTTATAAGGGTGACTGGAGACTGAAGTGTTGTAGAGCTCTACATTTTAATGTGTGTAGCAGTTTTCAGCTTTGAGTTTTTTTTAAATGATAGAAATTCTGTCTTAATTGGGCCATCGTGTGAGTAGCTGTTTGCTTCACTCCCTCATGAGAATCTCGGATTTTCCAAACTCAGATAGCTTTGTCCACCGTCTGCTCCCAATATGCTGCTAACGGTTTAGAAGTACTCCACACCAAAGCGCTTTTAAAAATCTGAACCGTTCCATTAATGACATGAGGGATTTAGAGAAATTCTGTCTGGGTGTATTTCATCTTATTGGAAGAAAATGTCTGCTGTGTTTATGAGGCTCAGGCATGAATATTGATGAAGCTTTAAAAAAAAAAAATAATGAAGCATTCTCAAAACAACATAGATTATTTAACCTTTTTAAACTGTTGCATACATTTTCATCAGTACTCACCAAAAGACATGAATTAATTGAAAAATGTATCCCAATCCCAAAGTTTTTTTTAACATAATGTCACAATAACCCATCCTTTACATCGAGAGGTCTTCAAACGTGAACAAGCAAACAGCAGAAGTCATTTTTTATCATCAAGGATGAGAGACTCGTTCTTTGTGGCCTGTTAGAGATAAAAATGTTCCCCATTAGAGCATCCTGCATCTCTTCATGTGCTGGTGTTTAAGCATTAGTAAAGCATCTATCTGGCCTCATTGGCATGTTTACAGACGTCGACCTTCAACCCTGTTGGAGTCTGTGACCATGAGGCAGTTGCTACAGCCTGTCGTCTGGAGCCTTAAACTATAAAATAACCCTAAATACCCGTTGAAGGGGTTATAGTTGATCGGGTGTCGGTCAAACTTACCAGCTGACAGGTTTCTGCTTTAGTATTAGGACATAATAAATACATCAGATTCTCTTTGTCAGATCTGGAGCTTCTAAAGATAGAAAAAGACTCTGGTTTCCTATTTGGTAGATTCTACACTGCAAAAACGACCTAGAAATAAGCAAAAATGTCTTAAATTAAGTGTATTTACCCTTAATTTGAGTAGCTTACTAAGATGATTTACCAATGGATTAAGTATTGTTACTCTTAAAATAAGGTAATTGCATAATATACACTTGAAACAAGACAATGTGAGTATTTTGTATTTATTTTAAATGTTAATTGTTTTTTTGTTCCATTGGCAAAGTGTCTCACTTACCTCCTGTATAATAAGGACAAAAGGTGCTCAAAATTTGAAGAAAACTTTCATTTAATAGTGTCAGAAATAGTTAACAAAGGCTCAAAAGCAATACAAAATAACTTAAATATTAAATAACATGGATCTGGTCCCAACTTAACTGAGGTCAACTGAGGAACCAACTGACCTGCAAACAGAGAACTAACGGGATGGAGTAACCCAAGACTACCACATGAGGGAGGCACAACATAACGAAAGAACCAATAAATACAAAATTAACTAAAGCATTCTATGAAACAAATAAAGCAAAACTAACTTTTACTTAGCAGAAACAATAATAAGTGAGTATTTAAGTGAGAAAATTAATTAAAAACAACTTGAAGCAAGTCTCCCCTGACAGTCTAAAAAAACGAATGGTATGGTCCACGTTTCCTCCTATTCCAGCTGGTTTATATCAGCAGCACCTCATAAAAAAAATGTGTAAATAAACTATTCCGGCAGACATTAACTAAAGTGTGCACCTATTAGAAAATACCTGTCTAAAAGAAATAACCATCTTAAACATAAACTGTAATATAATATAAAGAAAGTAAAAAAATACTAACACGATTTGGTAGCGGGAGGATCATCCATCACACCTCCTCAATTAAAAACAAATAACTTATTTATATTTACATTTTTTGCAGTGTCCTCCTGTAATCAATAACATGGGAGTATAGTCTAGATTCCTAAAGCTTCATCATCATTTACAGCAACGCTGTGGAGCTGCCTTTAGACCAAAGTGGAGAAGCACCAGTTGAGGCATGGTGGTGGAGGAATGATGATGTGGGATTGTTTTACTCCCATAGAAACGGCAAAAAGGTTGAACATTTTCATTAACCAAGCGGATTAAATAAACATCTTTAACAGGAAACTCTTTGATTTGGTAAACTGACCTAACCTGACTCCGCCAGATGGATTTGCTCCGCATATCCATCTGGAAAGTAAGTAAGTAAGTAAAAACTTTATTTCTATAGCACTTTTCACAGACCAGGGTCACAAAGTGCTGCACAAATTTATAAAAAGTTTCTATAAATTAAAACAACATACAAAAACAGTAAACACAGTATTAAACTAAAAAACGAGTTTAAAAAAGTGGGTCTTTAGTTGTTTCTTAAAAGTGTCTATACAAACAAGAGAACGAATGGTAAAAGGTGGCTCATTCCAGAGGCGATAGGCCACAGCTTTAAAAAGATCTGTCTCCTCGGTCTTAAAATGGGTCCGAGGAACCGTAGCCAGCAAGTTCAAATTGGACCTAATCAAGGTTCCTAATGGAAACATAGAAGTAATTTTGGGAAGGGGCAAAAATACTGGTTAGCTGATTGGCCTATGCTGGTGATAGACGGGCCAAATAAACCAATCAGAGCAATGAAGCATATGCAGACCAACAGAGCGACAACTAGCGAAGAGGAGCCAATTGATAGGATCAAACTCTTGCTCGAAATCCAGTCGGGGAGAAGAGCAAAAACATCTTTTCCTCTGAGAAAAGCCTCCAGAGCAGTGTTTTTTGCTTTCTTTCAAGCGAAGAAATACTCTGTAATTCGGAGCAAAACTTGCTCGATAGCTAACGCTAGTTTCATCGGGCTGAAGCCGCCATGTTCTTTAGACTGAACTGTCGCGCTTCGCTAAGGGCCACACCTCAACCCGCCAAAGCCAACGCTGATTGGACGCTCATTTGGTGAACGGCTCCAAATTTTCTTTAACAGAGAGTCTCCAGACTGGATCAGCGCGAGTGAAACCTTGAAAGCTCATGCAGATCAGGATGGTCTCACGAGGCTAAAACTGACCTATAGGTGGCAGAAATCTGGCTGTGTGGCCATCAAACTGCTATCAGTAGAAGGGTTGGTTTATATGTGGGGTTTTGGTTTTCAATGTATTTTATAGAAGGCGACTGATCCAAATAGAGATCTGAAATACAATCAATCAAAATAGGATTTTTTTTATAGTAAGAATCAGTTTTATGTGTCATCTTTATCTTTTCTGGGGGGTTCTGTCTCCACAGCTAGGGCAAAACACATGAAACTGCGATGCGTGAGCCTGGCCAAAGACCAGTTTAGATTCCCTCCTCTGCCGGGCACCTTGTAGTCATGAGTCAGCCATGAGACTTTCTGTTCTGATATCTGAAACCTGCTCTAATCTGGGTCATAAAACATGATAATGAAAGACCAAATTCCCAGCTTTGCAACGGCCTAGTCTAAGTCCGGACATCAGCCTGGTTATATTGCCATGTACAGAGGTTTGTCAGTTGAAAACGACTAATTGCTAAAAAAATAATAGTGTAGAAATTCCTTTCCAATGGTTTATGTTTAGTAGAAGTTTTTTCAAAGTTAAGTCTGAAATAAGCTTATTCAAGATTCTGGCATCTTCTGTTAAAAGAAATGACCGACTCTAAAGGCAGTTTTAGCCACGGTATACCAGTATCACCTACCAGTTCCTCCTTAAGTGACTCACTGCTTTTTATAAATAGCTGTTGTGCAAAAAGATCTTTTAAATAGCAGCCATAAATCCAGTGCATCTTAAAATACAAACTTAGCCAACAAGCCCCACCCTTCAAAGCATCTTCTAGAAGGACTGACTGATGACTGCTGACTTCTGTCAGTGTAGCAGTGCTGAAAACTCCACAGCCGAAGCTGAATGTTGATGTCTGTAACCTATATGTGTAAAGCTAGTTTTGAACACAGGAAGGGTGAGACAGAATGAGTATGAGGTCATGGTTTTTACTGAAAACAGCTGAGTCTAAGCTAGGCTTCATTGTAATGTGTGGTGATGGACACTGTGGGCATGTTATTCAATCTTAATGAATCTGCATTTCTGTCAACATAATGAGTAGAAAAAAGGTTGGATTATTTAACCTGTTTTTATAATTTACCATTCACGTTTCAGGGCTTTTAAAGTGGCTTTAAATTAAGTAGCTATTCTAAGCTAAACCTAAATCATCTCAGTTTTTTTGCCCACTTCTTCTTAATTCCATCCTTTATCCATTTTGGAGGTGATGTTCATATCTCCCTTTGAAATGTGAGCTATCAGAATGACCAGGAGACGTCCTAAGCTACGGCGTACCAATGCAGCAATTCGGGGTTCACGTTTTCACAGAGCTTTTTTTTTATCCAAATAACTGTTAATATGCTGAAAAGCAACTTTTTCATATATTAAAATTCAACTCATCGCCTCATTTTAGTATAGTTTATATGCTTTGAAGTGCTGAGGTGTGCCAGACCACCCTAACCCAGATGTCAATCAGAGGGCCGATATCCTTATATCAAATTAGCATTGCGGCCTGAATTTCAGCATAGCAGAGCAAATTAGAGAGGATTTACCAGCTACGTTGAAATACGCTGGAAAGAACCCTGACTATTTGTTCCACGATTTTTAAAATAAAGAGTCAAATTTTTTTGTTTCACTTTAATCAGATTTAGACATTTATCCACATTTGGTAAAAATACATTTCAAACTGTATAATTTGGGTTAATTTCCCACAATCCTTTGCTGGAATTCTGGCCCATTTGGCAGGAAAATGTATCAAATTTGCGATAAAATTCAAAATTGTAAAATCTCAACTTCAAAATTGAACAGGGATATGATTTTTTTTGTCATGTTACATTCAATGAGAGTAAGACAGGATTCCACACTGCAGGCCTTTAGGGGGCAGTACTACTGCCTCCTAAAGGTGGTTCTAAAGTTGGTTTGCTGCCTTAATGAAATGGATATGAGTTGCAGCTTAGCCATGCATGCAAGCTAGGAGGAAGTATTTTTCCACTTAAGAGTAAAGTCCTGCAGGGCATGTAGGTGGCGCAGTGGTTAGCGCACACAACCCATGTACAGAGTCCTTAATGCGGCCGACCCAGGTTCGCATCCGTCATGTGTTCCTTTGCCCCATGGCTCTTCCCCTTCGCTTATACCCCCTTTCTTGCCAGCCTACTGTTGAAAAAACAAGCCACCCGTGCCGTAAAAACTCAACAACAAAAAAAAGGACTCTGCTTTTATTTTCAACAAGGACTTATTTTAGCTCAGTAAGCTATTCTCTGACTCAAAAACATTCGGATCAAAAGCAAAACCTGCTCAGTTTCTTGCTTGAATTAGACTTCAAACTGCAAAACTTTAGGCTGCAAACTTTATGACGGGAGTGCTCAAGTCCAGCCCTCAAGTGCTACTATCCTGCAACTTTTTGATGTGCCCCATTTTTAACCCCCCTGAATCAGATGAGTGGCTCGTTACCATGCCTCTGTTGGGCTAAATGAGGGGATTGAGCTTTTGGTTCAGGTGTGTTAGAGAAGAGATGCATCTAAGGCTACGTTCACACTGCAGGCCTTGATGCTCAATTCCCAATTTTTTCTTTTTTATCCGATTTTTTTGCGTTGCCGTTCACATTTACAAATACATGCAACTTGTATGTGATCTCCTGTGTGAACTGCATTCATACAACCTAAGTGTCCCGCATGCACAGTACAGGACACAATGACGTCACAAGCAAGCGTGCGAAAGTAAACATAGATGGTAGAATATCTAGAGATCTTTTCCAACCTTAAAAACAAAATCTTTACAAGATGATTAAACATAAATACGGCACTCTGCATCTTCTGCACCATGGTTTTTGTTTTTCTTGCCACTTCTGCGTAGCAAGAAGCAAAATAGTGAGGTTTGTCGGGTATGAATGGCATTCAGTTCGGATGAATCAGACACAGGTCGCATTTGAAAAGATCACATTCGTATCGGATTCAGGACCACATAGCCAAGTGGCCTGGATCGCATTGGAAAAAATCGGATCTGTGTTGTTTAGACAGCCATGAAAACATCAGATCCAGGTCGCATATGGGCAAAAAAATCCGGTTTTGGTCACTTCAGGCTGCTGTCTGAACGTAGCCTAAAATTCACAGGATGGTAGCTCTTGAGGACTGGATTTGAGCACCCCTGCTTTAGGGTATCATTGTTGGCTATGGTTACTGCCGAAGATAATCAAAATAAAGCCACATTTTAGTTAATTGAAACCGTAATTAAGATTTTTTGGCAAAAGCACACAGACCTAATCCCTCTTGACAGTTTGGGTGTAAACGGGTGAGGTTTATAGGGCGCCTTGCTCACACATACCTTTACAGTTTTGCCCCCGAATGCTTCCTGGGACCATTTGAGGCTTTGTTCGTATGTCCTTCAGAAATCATTGGAAAAAGGGCCACTTTTAGACTCACTATGGCTGAAATCCAGAGCATGGCATTAATCTCCTCTGAGATACTTTTTTCCCTTTTCTAGTGAAACATCAATAATGTGACACCCTGCTCTAAAATGTCCTACTCTGCCTTAATGCACAAATAAAAAAAAGGTTTATTTCCTTGTATAAAAGGAGATATATTCATATAGAGCTAAGGCGTTTCATATAAAGTCTCATATGTATTCCACTTTCCTTGCAGCAAAAGCAGAAGCCTTCACATACATCTTTTATCAGGGCTGTAATTGACTGTACCAAAAGGAGATTATTGTATCAAATAGAGTGCATTATTGCCCACGTCTCACAGGGAAAGGATTGCTTCCTCCATACCAAAGCCAACTTCAATTCTTCAACATATTTCCTGGCTGCGAGACCCAACTCCACATGCTCTATAATATGAACTAAAAAGAGCGGTTTGGGAGCATTTTATGGCTGTAAAAGGAATGATGCATGTGGATAAAGTGCTTCTATTGTTCATTTTGGTTTGAGTTTGTTGCATCAGGTTTTTCGTAATGTCTATCTAGATATCGATCTAGGTAATTGTGAATTAAGTGATTGTTTTATAACATAGCCTTTTTTAAATGAGAACCATCAATAGTGCTGTGAAAAACTAATTACCCCGCAGTGATCTAAAGCAGACCTGAAGGTCCTGCTCTAAATGGCTGAAAATAACTGAGACGTTGGGGGTTGGTTTAGGTAAAATCCAAACTAAAATTCCACGACATGCTTCTTTCAATGATGAAAGTAATTGTCCTTCAATAAGAGTGGGACAAATTCTTCAAAAGTAATAGGGGAAAAAAACACATTACTACTTATTACAATGCTATTAAAAGTTGCACAACCAGATTTTCGGTATATAGAGGGAACTATTCTTTCGTTTTTTGTTTTTGGAACTGGTTTTATTCATTTATTCAGGCTATCCTGGTTTGTTGTTGATATTAAACCTAATTCTGAAACTACCCCTGCTTTTTAAATAGAACTAAGGCTGTTGGGTTTCAAAGTGTTTTGGGGTTAATTCCTGGTCTGTGTTTTTGCTGACAGGTGATGGATGAGGCTGAGGCCTGCTCCCTGCCTGGTGGTCTGGCTACTGTGAAGAGGCAGTTTGAAAGCCAGGAGTTCACCTCTTCTTCCTCCCAATCGACTGTCACCCAGGTTCATGTTCAGAGGAGATCGGTCCAGGTGAGATATACCGTGTGTGTTTATCAGGACTTCTTTATCTTCCTTTGAAGCCATTCTCTATTAAACTGAAAGAGTACTTGGACTGACTAAAGTATTAAACACATATCTTAGCTTTCTACCAATCAGTTTTGAATATTTTCAAACTCTTCTTATGGAATTTTGCACCCAAATTGTATTTACCTTATTATCCGGACTATAGAATGCACCACACTATAGAATAGAACAGAATAGAATAGAAAAGAAAATCTCTTTATTGTCCCAGAATGGGGGGGAATTCTGGTGTTTACAGCAGCAAAAAGATTATAGAAAAAATTGTCACTCAAATCTGATCCTTAAAAATATATATAAGAATAACATACTAGTGAAGAGTTAAAAATACTGCACTGTAAAGTGTTTTAACAATATAAAACTGTCCACCTGGAGAATAAATAACCAATATCCAGCTATGGACATTTTTACTGTAATGGATATTTGAAAATAGCAGCAACATAAGAGATGTGCAAAATGAAAGCAGCAGGTTATTTAACTGATTAAGGTTGAAATTGTACAAAATCAACATGAATGTAACAACTTATTGAGGTTGTTGGGAAGAGTGATGGTTATAAAGTCTTCCAGCTGCTGGGAGGAAGGATCTGTGATAACGCCCCCTGGTGCATTTAAGGTGCAGCAGGCTGTCACTGAAGGAGCTCTTCAGTTCTGAAACAGCTTCATGCATGGGGAGGGAAACATTATCCAACAGAAATGTTAATTTAGTTAGGATCTTTTTGTTTCCCACCTCCTGCACCGAGTCCAGAGGTCATCCAATCCCAGAGCTGGTCTTTCTCATCAGCTAATCCAGCCACTTTCTCTCAGCAACAGATAAGCCACTGCTCCAACAGACAGCTCCATAGAAGATGGCTGATGCAACAACAGAGTCATAGAGCCTCAGTGTTGTGAGTCCAGTCCAGCTTGTTATTCAGATGAACACCAACACAAGTTATGTCTGTTTTCTAGCTTCAGCTCCTGCCGAAACTTGATAAACGGCTGGTCATCACCAAGAACGACGCTAGGCACAACTCAAATCCTTTTCCATTGTGTTTTTATTTGGGATCTAGGTTTGGGATTTCGGTTTTCAAACAAATTGACAAACAGAAGTGTATTAGTTCAAAACAAACAATTTTAAATCAAACATTTTCACTGTGGCTCACCCATAAGCACAATACAAACTGAATATTACCATGCCACAAGCCATGCTACAGTATCTTCTCACTCAGCTTCTATCTTTTAATAAAGTTGTGTATCTGGTGATTAGATAATGAGCTGAAACCTGCTTGGCTGGGAGCCAGTCTCTTCCTTTCTCTGCCAAAACTGCCACACAGGGGTGTGCAGGTGTTTCAATCACAGGAAGTCCCAACCCCCCAACACAAGCTCACTCCTCTTTTCGCCTACCCTTCTTCTTTTTTTGACACGACAGTACTTATCAGAGTCCACTATCTCAAAGTCTGTTCCCTGGATGTTCACCGGTGTCAGAGGGCTGGATCTGCTTCTGCGAACTCCTTGGTTTTCCCTGCATTAATCAGAAGGTTTATTTACCGTACATATAAGCTGCATTGGGCTATAAGCCACTGATATCTACTGAACTGTCTTCCATGTTAGTTTGTTTGCTTACAGCAGTTAGAGCTTCTACTGGAAGATGGGGCTTAACCCCTAGAACCCTACGGACCCACCGGCGGGTCCAGCTGCTACTTGACCTCGTAATTTTAACAAACCCCCAGTGTTGATGTAAAAAAACACATTTGGCACAGTTTGGTGACATTTATGGATAAATGTGCCAAAATGGCCTCCTCCGCTAGAAATTTCTCACTAATACCATTCTAAAATAAATATGATTCATCTGATTGAGTCCAAATTTGGTATATTTTTTACACAACATTTAGATTTAAAAGTCTGTACTACTTTTTTGTGCTATAAATAATATTTTGGTAGTGTTTTGCAATGTTTATTTCAAAGAAAATTTTGGCGAGGTTCAAAAAATGCAAAATATTTTGTATTTTGTCCCTAATATTTCAGGCAGGGTCAAAGCTACAATGGGCCTGACACCAGAAAACCATTCTATGACATCTTACCTTTACAGACGTACCAAAAGTTTCTTCTTAAATCTAACAGCTGTGAGGCTATAAGTTATTTACTTTTGTGTGTTTTTGTCAGGCAGAAATTTATTTATACCCCCTTAGGGTGTAAGAGGTTAATCAGCTCTTTATTTCAGCTCTGCAGAAGTTAAGCCCAGTCTCTTCATTGGTTCCGCAGATTTCAGGATATTTGTTCTCCGTCCTGCCTGCTGCTACAATGTTCCTATACTAAATGAAAATTATCCCTTTATTCTTTCATTTCCAACTTTGACTTCCCCATCTGGCGGTTAGAAAAAATCCACAGAAAAGCTGCACCTTCTTATAACCCGCATGGTTCAAAACGTAGCGGCTTATGTTGCGAAAAATACGGTATATTCTGGGTGCTTATGGCCTTATTTCCTGGTCCTTGCATGAGTACAACCTTTATACCCGGACACAGTTTCATCATTTTTTGCTTGTTTCCAAACTGTGGATTTAGAATTTATATGAAAAATCACAGACGGTTTGTTTAAGGAAAGACAAACCTTATTTTATATTCACTGTAATTAATGTCATTTGTGTATTCAAATAGAGGGAATGCTTCATTTGAATAAATATTATAGACAAATAAAGAATTTTATAGATGTGCACTCTATTTCTGCCTGTTTGATTTAAATTTGTTTTTCATTTAGATGGTTTTTCTATTCTTTACTTTGCAAAAACCCAACCTTTTTACTAAGCCTCATATGTGATATAAGGATTATTAGGATTCAGAGACTCCAACATTTCCATAAACAGTAAATAGTTTATTGTTGATTGCAAGTAAGAGTGGGATATTTTTCTTTCTCCTCTTTCAAGTCAAGAAAAGCAGGAAGAGAGAATAACTTCTGTCCTTTCTTGTCATGAGCTCTGAGTGAAATGACAGGGATATGAATGATTTACATTCAACTGTAGCTCTTTATTGCTAAATCTTGGCAGAGGCCTTCCAGCAGGTCAGCTCAAAGAGGGCACCTTGAACTTAGCCCGTCTGTGTGAATCTGTCATCTTGCGCGTGAGGAAAATGCCAGAACGCGTTAGCAGCAGCCTTGGACTCCTGCCGGATTTTTTATTTATTTTATTTTTTTTTGGAGTGAGGTCAGTTCCACCCCGCCTCACATTTCCATCAATTTGCTTATTCAGGCAGAGAAGCAGACTGGATTCATCGAGTGTAAAAAAAAACCTAGCTGAATCTGGAATTTTACATCAGGGTTCAGAAGAGGAAACGTCCGAACGCGTTTGATCAGTTCTGTGCTTCTTTCACAGCTACTGGAAGTGCCTTTCCACAGGTGGATAATGCAAACCGTGTTCCACATCAGGATAGATATTAAGGCCTGCCCTTGGTTTGAGAAGAACAAGCACCCCCACCCTCCATGTATCTTTCATGTTAACAGCATTCATACAAGCTGAAATACATTTCTCTCTCAACTCCTTCGAATTGCAGGAATCTCAGAGGAGGAAATGCCTGATTCGGTTTTGTGCGTTTTTTTGTAATCGACTGCTGTTTCTCTCCAGCACTGAAATCCTCCTTTGGCAGAATTCAAACTTAGCGGCTCCCTTGGAAGCGGCACAGTAATGGAAAAACATTTGTTACCAGCCGCAGAAGGGATTTTATTAAGCTTCTCCACAATACAAAAATGACTTACCCGCCCACTGTTTCTTACAGCTCGCTGTCAGGAGGAGGTAAAACATCGTTGGTTGCTTTTGTGTGCATAGTTCTCTGTCTGAACAACATTTCTGCTCCATTTTACTGAACATCTCCTCCCTTCTGATACCTGGTCCACCTTACTTCTATAATTTTATACGTATCAGTAGTGTTGATTGGGCTTACATTTCAATTCTCCTAACCCATTTAATCTCCTCCAAACAGTTATAAACTAATCCCAAAACAATCACATATTTTTTTATTAATTTCACTGCACAGAAACTCCTTAACAAAAATTTTATCTTACATTTTAATGTCACCTAAAAGACAACGCAGGTTTCTCTAGCGGAGTTCCCCAAAGATGTGTTGTGGTCCCCTTTTTTTTTGCTTAATTTTATATATTTCACCTAAACAGATTATATGGCACCACCTTTATGTTCAGTTTCAACATCCAGTTTAATGTAATTTAAGCAATATTCCAAACGGTTCAATTAAAAATAAATTTAATCACTTAAGGAAAGTATCTAAATTATTGTTGTCTTTACCTTGACTGAAGGTGATTATCAACTATTTTCACTTCCATCAGGTTCATATTTTAGTAAATAATTTTGCTAGGATTTTAATTGGAACAAATTACAAAGCCAATATCAATTCCATCATATTTGCTCCCCTGAACTGTGATTGCCAGTTGGATAGAACGCATTTCTGGGTGACTCAGCCTTATGTCTCCACCTTCGCTCCCAGGTTGCTGACTTCCTTGGCTTAGAATTAAACAACCTTCTTCTTAAATCTTGAATTAAATCATTTGAAGATCTCAAAACGCTACAATTATTACTACATTTTTTATTTTCTTAAATAAATATGTTTTTAATCCCAGGTTAATATTTATATGTGATGACCAGGTTCGGACTGGTAATCTGTGATACGGCCAGTCCTAATTTCAGTGTGCGAAAATTAAATTATACCGGCCCCAACACTTACTCTCCGGCCAAAGCACAAAAAACAGTAAATAACTCAAGGAGCTCAAGAATTATTCCAATGTTAACTACCTGAATGATGCAAGCAGTATCTATAGCCCTTCCTTGTCATGCACATCCTTGTGACAGTTGGCATATGGTGTAATTTTATATTTCTTCAAACTGTAAAATCCTTGCAACAAACTAAATTATAATAAAACTAAAATGCTTTCTTTAAACCAAACTACGATGTTCCTCTTATATTTGGTGAATTTATGTTTGAATATTTTGCAAAAATATGTTGCTTGTGCATGATGGGGTTTTGCATCTAAAGGCTAACGTTTCCCATCTTACGTTCATTGTTGCCAGGTTGGGATGTTTCCCAATCTGGCAGTTTAGGATGGCCGTCTATGGGTAATAAATGTTTTTCTTTAGATTTATGGACTAAGAGATCAATAGACTTTGGTTTCAAATTGGGTGAGATTTCATATATCCAGGCGGGTTATGAACAATTTTTTTTTTTGACATCTGGCAACCCTGCTGATGTAGTGAGTGTGGACGTTACGCAGCAGCAGTCACTGTCAGGTCCGTGTTAATAACCAAAGCCAGTAAAATCGCATTATAGAAGTCTTGGTGATGGTTGTCGTGTGATGCTTGAAGATAGGTCGGTTAATCCACAATGGGCAGGATCTATCAAAGGTTTGGCGTGTATAAAAGCGTTGAGCTATTTCACTGCGCGCGCTAAAAATGTACAAACTGATCTATCAACAGCGTGCTAAAAGGATTTGGTCTTTACAACGTGCTAAATAGCGCCTCTTCTATCCATTTAGTTACTTTTTCTGCAATGAATATGCAATATGGGAAGTTTACACGCAAAAGTGCGTCTTGTGGGAGGAGAACATGTAAATTAATTTAGCACTCACGCCAAAGTGATTAATCAAAGCCTGAAAGCAATTTTGCTAACGGTATCTGACTCTATATTTAACACGTCCAAAAGAAGGTGCAAATGGTCTGTATGCGTAATTGCGCACATGGCAGGAGTTATTGTGCTTAAGAAGGAGACATAGAAATGAAGCCAGGAGACGCAGAGAAGCGCATTTTTTCACTCCGTGTGAATATTTTTTACGGAATGAAGGAAAGCGATCATCAAAACATATGGATTTATCCAGCATTGCCATTTTGGAGCTGCAATTCCAGTGATTTGCTCCTCACAGAGCGTCAGCTGTAGCTTGTTCCTCAATGCTGGTCAGAGGCATCTTATCTACTGTGCCCCTCCTGTTTTGTTCGAAGATATGTTTTGATATATGCCAGTTTTTCTTTGGTTTTAGCCTTCTAATATCCTGGTATCTTCTTTACTTCATCCACTGTTTGCAAGGTTTCACCAACAGCGTTTACATTTATTACAGATTTGTTCACATATAGCGTTCCTCTGTGTGACAGTCACACTTCTTTGCTGTAGCTCACTTAAATGTTTGTTGGCTTCATCCAACAACACCTCCATTTCCATGGGGTTGAATTTCCTTTTGCGCTTTCTGCTGTCCAAACTCACCATGCAGCAAACCACAAAACGCGCAAAACCATCATTTAAATAGGGAGCGTCTCCAACAGTTTTGCACCTGCCACCAGTTACGCAATCACTCTTGTTAAATCACCCGCAAAACCATGGTTCAGCCCTCAGCGCAAAATTCCAGTTTGCAAGCGCCAAATTACTACGCAAAAAGTGGATCTTGATAAATCCGGCCCAATGTGTATTCGTATTGTGTTTCACATTTGAGACTATCTATTTTTATTTCATCTTTTGGGTGGCAGGGGTTTAGATGGGCCGGTGTAGATGGAAAAATGTTGAAAATTGTTCCTAGACCGAGCTTGGTGATGTCCATCAGATTCAATATGAACAGTTCATGAACAATGTAGATCTCACACAACAGGGTTATATTTACAGCAGGAATGTTATACAGTTATGAAGTTATTGAGCTGTTGGAACCAAATAAATATCTCGATCACATTATAACGATATATAAAACGCAAGTTAAACCAATTCAATTCAATTTTAAATTTAGTTTATTTATATAGCGCCAAATTCACAACACATGTCAATCTCAAGGCACTTTACAGTTCAACCAGTTAATACAGTCAAATTGATACAAAGTTTTTCTATCTAAGGAAAACCAGTTGATTGCATCGATTCATTGACTCAAATGCAATCCCTCTCACACTAAGCATGCTTGTAGCGACAGTGGAGAGGAAAAACTCCCTTTTAACAGGAAGAAACCTTCAGCAGAACCAGGCTCAGTGTGGCGGCCATCTGCTGAGGCAGACTGGGGTTCAAGGAGACAGAAGCAGAGACTCGAACCAGAGAACAACGATTACCAGTGTTTCTTTGTGGAATAGATACTGTGTGGATGTGCAGTCATTTGGGCAAGGATGCGTCAGATAAAAGCAACATGAATGTTCAGTCTGCTCTGTAAACTACAGGATATATGTCTCATTAGATACATATAATGAAGAGGCAGAATTTTGGTTTTCTTAGAGGAGAAAATATCCGAATCAAGCTGTTCAGACCACCTTAAAAAAAAAAAAACTAATATTGATTGGATATAGTCATAACAATGTGGCTTAGGCTGCATCAGCTCAAACGACAACAGCTAAAACTCTCTATGTCCGACTTGTTACAGTTTTCGTCAGTTTTCAAGACTCAAAAATAAGAGGCAAAAAAGAATAAAAAATCTGAAAGTTCCAATGGTTAAAAGCATCCTCTTCATCCTATAAGGGGGACATTAGGTTTAAAACTCTTTTACTCATATTGTTTACTTTCCTCCATGTATGGTCACCGTAGGAACTGGTCCATTTGATCCTTTTTCTTTGTATTCAACAGGAAATATCCAGCTCCTCAGAGGTGACGGTTAAAAGCAGCTCCAGAGAGACAATCCCGGCAACAGGTTTTTCTCGACAAGAGGTATTTGTTAGAAGATATATCTACATCACTAAAACCTACATCCCTTTAAAGATTATTATGATATGAACATAAACCTTAACCATTCATGCCTGACTGATTGGAAACAGGTTGAAGTTTTAATGATTTGCTGTCATCCCTTCCCAGGTGATCCATGAGCAAGGAGTCCACCATAACAATGTGGCTGCCGGTTATGGGACCCATTACAATGAAACAGGTTATTCTGCTCATTCCTTTTATATTGTAATTTGGGGCGTTTTTTATCGCGGCGCTGCCTGTGGTCCTGTATGTTAATGACCGTTCCACACTCCGGGTTGAATAAGGGATGAGCTCCCAAAGCAAGTCGGAGTGCAGATGATTCTCTATTCAGTGCATGGGAGCAAATCTAATCAGGGCAAAGCCAGGGAGGTAAAATATTGGAATGTGGAAATTGGGCAATCACTGCAGCATAGTTTCAGAAAATGAAAACTACTCAGGTTTTTAATGAAATGATTTATTTCTCTTCCCCATTCCCGTGAGCCTCCTCACTTCGAATGACTTAATGAGGCTGCCTTCTTCTTATGTCTAATTCAGTTACGCTTGTCGGCGGAGAGGACCTACCAAAGGTTTCCACTCAGGCTTTGAAGCAACAGTATGAAAAAACGATTGAGGGAGCAGCACCAGCGAAGGAAATCAAGGTAATGATCCTGTCTTTTTATTTAAGCCGATCATACTTTTCCTTTTTTCTTTGGGAATCCACATATAGATGAAGTTAGTTCACTAAATGATCTAAAGTAAATTGGACTGATTCAATTATTTCTTATAGAGAACATGAAGCTCTCTTTACCCCTGTTTAAAGGAGAATCTTTCAAAGCATTGAAACAAAAGTAACTGGTCTCAACAAATTGTAAATGTGTAAAATTACAGGAAAAAATAAACACAAACCTCTATGATTCAGAATGCTAATGTATTTCATTGGGATTTTATGTGATAAACAGAAAGAAGTACCTGACCCTGATCATTGGCTGGAACTTTTGACATCAGCAACTGGAATTAAGTTACCCAAAATGAATATGGATATGGAAAAGTTGAAATCAGACATATTTGTTTGAAAGCAATTTTCTACTAAATTGAAACTGAATCGAATGATGATGATGAAACTGAATAAAATGTTATTTTAGGCTTCTTCAATTCCAGCACTCAAGGTCCAATGTCCGGCACATTTTAGATATGTCTCTGCTTCCACACCTGAATCAACTATATGAAATAACCAAATTACCTCCTTAGCAGGCAGCCAGGTTCAGCATAGTCCTTACTAATCACTTCATTATTTGACTCAGGTGTGATGAAGCAGAGACACGTCTAAGGCTATGTTCACACTGCAGGCCTTGATGCTCAATTCGATTTTTTTGTGAAATCCGATTTTTGCGCTGCCGTTCACATTTCCAAATGTATGCGCACTTGTATGTGATCTCCTGTGTGAACTGCAGTCATAACAACGCAAGTGTCCCGCATGCCAGTAGAGGATGCGATGACATCACAGGCCAGCGTGCTCTGTGTTTACGGAAGTAAACATGGATGGTAGCGCTGGAGCGCATCTAGCGCATCTTTCCCAACCATAAAAAAGTCAATCTTTCCAAGATGGTTAAACATACATATTACTCTCCGCATTATCGTCAAATCCGCTTTGTTGTTTTTCTTGCCACTTCTGCATAGCAAGAAGCAAAATAGTGACCTTTATGTCGGTATTAATGGCATTCAGGTAGGATGAATGCGACCTGGCCGCTTCACACGCAGGTCCCATTTGAAAAGATTAGATTCAGACGTCGAATTCAGGACCACATAGACAAGCGGGCCTGGGTTGGATTTGAAAAAATCGGATATGTGTTCTTCGGACAGCCATGAAAAGATCAGATCCAGTTTGCATATGGGCCCAAAAAAATCGGATTTGGGTCACTTCAGGCTGCGGTTTGAACGTAGCCAAACGGTTGGATGAACACCAGACCTCGAGGGCTTGAACCGAAGAAGCCTGCTTTATCTAATCATTTGAAACTAAACTAATTTGCTATTAAACTGTATTATATTTAATTAGAAATCCCACTTTCCTGGAATTCAATTTCAGTTCTAGTATTCTGATTTCCTTGTGCCACGCATCACAGTCAGAGCCACATACCTAACCTCAACATCTGCACGACACAAATCTGTGCTCCATTACTCTGGAGTCTCTCTTAAAGGGAATAGTACACCCAAAACATGATTAGCCTTCGATTTCTACTCACCCCCATGCTGAACAACACTCACAGGTACTTTTTGATATCTCAAATGCATCTGGAGATCTGGGGGCTTCTTGCTGTCTGCTGACATTCAAATAATGGAGGTCTATGGTGCCCGAGGCAGAAAGGTCCATAAAAGTCCACAAAAAAGCGTGTCAATATTCCTCCATACTTTCGTCCAATGTAATCCAAGTGTCCTGAGTGGGTAGCATCCAAGGAATTTACTCGAAGCAGAAGTCATTTAGAACGTTTTAGAGCCTAAACAGTAATTATGCCATAAGTTTCCTGGCAGCGTTCACGAGGAGTCTACGGAAACCGCTGCAGACCAAACCAGATGAAAGTCGCATTCCAGCTCGGCAAAGAAACTCATGCTCTTCCTCAACACTGAGATCCTCAGACATTTTTCGTTGTTTCTTTTTCTTTTGCACAGGTAAACAGCACATTTCTTCTTCTACGCTTGCATTATCGGCAGAGCAGGCGCTGAATCGCACTTTCGTCTGGTTTGGCCTGCGCGGTTTTCCACGCAGACTCGTGAGGAACGCGCTTTTGGAAAATCCTATACACTACTGTTTATGCTCTAAAAACATTCCAAATGACTTACGTTTCGGCTAAATTATGGGCGCTACCCACTCAGGACACTTGGAATGTTAGGACGAAAGGTAAGGGAGGAATATTGACACGCTTAATGTGGACTTTGAACCTTACTCGGCGCCGCTCGGACCTCCATTATTTGAATGTCGGCAGACAAAGCAAGAAGCCTCCAGCCCGTCATATGTACGAAATCAAAAAGTACTCAAGAGTATTGTTCAGCGCATAGTAGTAGAAATGAAGGTTAACTATCATATTTGGTGTACTATTCCTTTAAGGACCCAGATGTCTATCCGTCTTCTCCTGTTTATTCCATCAGGGTTGCAGTAGGGCCGCTGCCTAACTCTGGCATTATATGGGCGAGAGGTGGGCTAAACCCTGAACATGTTGCCAGTCTGTCGCAGGTTTTACATACAGTTTGCACATTAATAAATAACTTTCATTTGAGTGAAGTTCAGTTACAAACCAATACATTAGATTTTGAATTTTCAATTCAAATTCAGTTTCTGATCGCATACGTTTCTGCTCATAGAAGATTGTTGTAGGGTTTTATGGTACTATATTTTTTGTCAATGAGCTGATTTGTAGAAACTGTTTATCAGAAATGGTGAGATGTTTCCTCAACCCAATTTTTTGGAAAATAGGCTTTGTGTAAACTCTGCAATTCCAGTCTTAATTTCAACTAGATATGCTTGACCATACTGTAGATATATATAAAATTTTCTTTATACTTTTTCTTTTTTATTGAAACCGAATCCCAACGTTTATTTATATAAGACTGATCTTTTGATCATATTGTACAGATGTATGCAAGGGTTACTTGTTGCCATGTAGAAAATTAGTCCACTAAGATATATTACAATGTATTTTAATCTATATTTTAAATTATTTTAATTCCAACCGTAGTCAGCACATCTGTAAAGATGCCATATTACTGAATTTAAGTCTAATTTTTAATTTGTACCTATTTGAGTTCTCTTAAAATCCCCAGGTTGGGAACCTTTGATGTAAAACAATTCACTGTAGCTCTCAAATGTTTAGTGCCTTCTTACCTTTAGATGAGTTTATTTGGGAAGAGTTTTGAGAACTTTTCCTTTGTAGTGATTTATTTTATATTTGTACTTTATTGTTTATATGTTGTATCATATAAAATCCCTTTAAAATATATTGTTTTTAAACATGTCAAATTTAAGTGAGTTGGGTAACTTATTTATATTGAATATAAAGGACTATATTGATGTCTTGCTTACTGGTTTCCAAATTGTGTATCAGCTTATATTTAGTTGTATTCTCTCTGTTCTCTCTGTTATGTCACTTGATAAATCTTCTCTAATTTTCCTATTCTT
Organism: Cyprinodon brontotheroides; assembly: GCA_018398635.1. Lineage (NCBI taxonomy): Eukaryota > Metazoa > Chordata > Actinopteri > Cyprinodontiformes > Cyprinodontidae > Cyprinodon > Cyprinodon brontotheroides. Next base: position 1,518,319 of record JAGKQL010000067.1, on the reverse strand, counting down.
CTACTTTCCCCTCTCTCCATTAATGAAATAATTAATGAACCACAGGTAGATGTTGATTTCAACCAGTTTCAGTGGGCGCCAGGAAACCAGTCATCCAAAACTTCAACTGTAACAAGTTTTGATTCATCTTCCACTGTAAAATCTGCTTCTGCAGTTGCATCAAGCTCATCAGTGGCCTTTAAGGCAACAGAACAATTTCCTCCACCACCCGAAAACCTGGTGCAGGTAACACAAGAACATAACATCTCTTCCCAGTCCAAAAAGACAGGCTCTCAACAAAAGGTTATCCATGATAAGAAACAGTACTTCAAACACAAGAGCATGGCCGAGCTGAAGCGCCTCTACAAGCACATACATCCAGAAGTGCGCAAGAACCTGGAGGAAAACTTTATGAGTCAACTTACAGAAGCAGAGAAAGCGGCGTTGGAAAGCATGGAAATAGTAGGAGACGTCCAGCAGACATGTCATATGTTTGAAAATGATGGCAGCAGCTCCAGTGGATGCTCAAGCCCTGATAGAGAATACCTTGAGTGGGAGGAAATCCTTAAAGGGGAAGTGCAGTCAATGCGTTGGATGTTTGAAAATAAGCCACTTGATGCGATTAAAGATGACTCCCCAGATGAAAGTGAGGAGAAGAATATTACCCAGCAGGAAATCATAGCAGGCAAAGATGTTAGATACACAGCTTGGATGTTTGAGACTCAACCTATGGACGCCCTGGGGGCTGAGACTGAGAATGCAAGCCAAGAATCAGAGAAACAGACTGATCTCGCACGAGGGGATGTCCGCACTGCAACCTGGCTTTTCGAAACCCAGCCACTGGATTGCCTAAATAGGATCCACCAAGAAGAACACGAGAATGAGAGTGCTGTCACCAAAGAAATCTCTGGCGGAGATGTGAAAACTGCCAGGTACCTCTTTGAGACCCAACATCTAGATTCTCTGGGTAAAACAGAAACCATCGAAGAGAGTTACTTCCTGAACTTGAAGTCTGAGCTTGAAGAGATAAAGGGGGATGTGAAGACAACCACTCGTATGTTCGAGACACAGCCTATGTGTGTCATCAGGGGGGACTCTGGTGAAATGCTGGAAATTACCACCATCCGCCGGGAGGAAACTGAGAAAGGAGATGTGACGACATCTCGATGGATGTTTGAGACCCAGCCTCTGGATATGATAAACAAAGATCCTGCTAAAGTAAAGTTGATATGTGGCATTTCCATGGAGGACAACATTCAAGGTGGAGTGAACAAAGGCAGGTGGCTTTTCGAAACAAAGACTCTTGATACCATTAAGGATGAGGAATGGGAGATCTCCAAATATCAGAGGGAGCAAATAATTGGAGCAGATGTAAAGAGACATTGTCTTGTTTTTGAAACACAGCCAATGGATACTCTGAAAGACAATGCCAATGCCCGACCTCTGACCCCAGAGCAGATTGTAGGTGGAGATGTGCAATCAACCAAACATCGATTTGAAACGGTACCTATGGAAAATTTAAAAGAGCTCCCTGAAGTAGGTAAACTTAAGAAAGTGATTGCTTCTGAGGAAGAAAAGGGTGATGTGAGGCATCAAAGGTGGGTTTTTGAAAGCCAGCCGCTGGAGAGCATACAGGAGGAAAAGAAGGAGATAACAAGAACTGTGAACATCGAAGCCCATGACAAAGTAGATGTGACAAACTACAAAGAGATCTTTGAAACGTTAGATTTGAGTAAATGTGAAGGATCACAGAAAATTCAAGTAGAAGGCGTCCCAAGTGGATCAGTTAAATCCAACAGAGTCCTGTTTGAAACCACTCCAATGTATGCAATGCAGGACAGCTCGGGTCACTACCATGAGGTAAGGACAGTGAGGCGTGAAGAAATTGTGAAGGGAGATGTGCGCAGCTGCAGGTGGATGTTCGAAACTCGCCCCATTGACGAGTTTGACGAAAGCATTGATAAGTTCCAGATCATAAAAGGGATTTCCAAGCAAGAGATTGAGTCAGGAGATGTCAAAACAGCCAAGTGGTTGTTTGAAACACAGCCTCTGGATGCTATAAAATATTTCAGTAACTTTGAGGATGAAGAAAATAAGACTAAGGAAAATATTAAAATTGAAAAGGGGGATGTCAAAACTTGTAGGTGGTTGTTTGAGACCCAACCGATGGATGTTCTGTATGAAAAGGTAGAAAAGAGTGAAGCAGGGGTGGAAGCAATGCAAAAAGGTGATGTGAAAACATGCACTTGGCTCTTTGAGACCCAAACGCTCGACAACATTCGGGATCACACAGAGTCAGAAACGGAGACGATTATAAAGACCTGCACAGTAAAGCAAGAGGACATTCAAGGGAAGGACGTGAAGATGGCTCGATTTCTGTTTGAAACAGAGAATCTTGAAAACATCACAGGTGAGGACAATAGTTCTTTTAGGAGGGTCACTGAGATCAACATCCAGTCTGGAGATGTTTCCAGGATGAAGTACATCTTTGAAAATCGCTCTTCTGATATAATGAGCTCTACGTCAGAAGAAACTATGCTAAAGCTGAAAAAGCAGCAGGCTGAGGACATTCAAAAAGGAAATGTGGGCAACTGTACCTGGATGTTTGAGAACCAGCCAATGGATGCCATCTGTGACGACAGCACAAAGATGAGGGAGATTCGGACTATAACAGATGTTAAGGGAGGCGACGTTGACAAGGGCCGCTTCATTTTTGAGACATACTCTCTGGATCAAATCAAAGATGAGTCCACCGAGACAAATATTTCAACATTCTCTAATATATTTGGAGATGAAATTGTAAAAGGAGATGTGAAAAATTACACAATGATGTTTGAAACTCAGCCACTATATGCCATTCGTGATAAGGAGGGCCACTATCATGAGGTGACAACTGTAACTAAAGAGGAAATCATGAGGGGAGATGTGGTGGGGGCTCGGTGGCTGTTTGAGACAAAACCCTTGGATTCAATTAGAGATTCAGAGGAGGTCTATATTATCAAAGCTGTGACTGAAGAAGGCATTAATAAAGGAGACGTAACCTCTGCTCGGTGGAAATTTGAAACTCAACCTCTAGATGAAATTACAGAGGAAATAAAAGTCAGATCAAAAACAGTTGCAGATATCCAAGGGGGTGATGTAAAGACAAACAAACAACGATTTGAGACAGATGAGTTGTCCAAAAAGTACATCAGAACTGTAAGTGTGAGTGAAATTCAGAAGGGCGACGTCAGATCTGCGACTTGGATGTTTGAAACCCGCACAATCGATGAGATCCGCAGTGATAGTGAAGAGTATGATGCAATGGAGAGAGTGACAAAGGAGGAAGTGATGAAAGGGGATGTTAAACAGTCTGTGTGGCTCTTTGAGAGGCATCCCCTAGACAGAATCAAAGAGACTGATGGCACAGAGCCTGCTGTGGTTAAAGAGCAAATCCCACAGGCAGATGTGAAGACAACTACATGGCTGTTTGAAACCACTCCATTTCATGAATTCAATGAAAGCAGTGTGGAGAAGACAGAGATAATTGGAAAGAGTATCACGGAGACACTTCAAGAACTTTACTGCCAAAAAATGGTTGACTCCCAGGGTATTCTAATTGAGGCAGATGAAATCGGTGATGTACGCATGGCAAAGTACAAACTCATGAACCAGGAGGTTCCACAAATCCAAAAGGAGGATATCATTAGAGGAGATCTGAGTAATATAATGATGAACCTTCTGAATCGCACAGACACAGTTGAAAGAGTTATAACTATTGATAAAGAGGAACGAGGAGATATCAACAACACAGTGAAACAGCTGTTCCAGGAGAAAGGAACAAGTGTTCAAAAAGAGGTAGTTATCCGTGGTGATATTCAAGAGGCAATTAACAACCTGCTCAAGAAAGAAGGTTCCTCCAAGCGTGGCATTCTTATTCAAGAAGATGAGAAAGGAGATGTTAAGATGACTATCTATTCTCTACTTAATAAAGAGGAGCAGTCTAGTATGGCGAAAGAGGATATAATTCAAGGGAATGTCAGCAAAACTCTTCACCGTCTTCTGTCAAACTCAGGAGAAGAGGACTCTAAAAAGATAAGAATTGGGGAGACGGAAAGGGGTAATGTCAGCTTTTATACAACATGCATTGAGTCTGGAGCCCTAGACTACCTCAAACAGCTTAAGTCTGAATCTGAAGAGGTTCATGAAGAGGTGCAAAAGGAGAGCATCATTGGTGGGGACATTGAGGAGACCAAACTGTTGTTGCGAAGAAGTCAGCAGCAGATTGGTCGCACGGTGGCAGAAGATGACATAGTACCAGGTGATGTTCACAGCATTGTTAAAGTGTTTATGACAGAGCCCACTGAGGCCTATAAAAACTTGGAGGAAAAGGACATTGTAAAAGGCGATCTCACTGCGGCTCTTGATTTATTGACTCAAGCCATCAATCAAAAAGTGGTAGTTGAAAAAGAGGAGGTAGTTAAGGGGGATATTCCTAACACTTTGAAATCTCTTGAGGAGGCCAAAACTCAAGCCAAGGAAATGGAAAAGCCTGAAATCATCAAGGGTAACATAAGAGGTGCTCTTGAATCACTGGAGAAATCTTCCACCTCGAAAACAGAAGCAACTGTTGATGATTTAGTTCCTGGTGATGTCAAAGGTACTCTGAAATGCCTAGAGGAGGCTAAGCAAGCTGTTAAAGAGCTAGAGAAAGAAGAGATCCTTAGAGGAGACATTTATAGTGCCATGCAAAATTTGCATGAAGCATCAAGTGAGAAAAAAACCTACCAACATCAAGTGAGTGAGCAAGGGGATGTTAAAGCCACAATTCAGCTGCTGCTGGAGCCGACCACCTCTCCAAAATTACAACGCAGAGGAAGCATTGAAGGAGATGTGAAAACATCCATAAAATCTCTTTATGAAGGCCAAGAGGCGATGAACGTGGAAAAAGAAGAGGTTGTTAAGGGTGATGTTCAAGGGGCAATAAAGTCTCTGATGCAAAGAAAACAGTATTCAAACAAGAAACGAATGCATCATACCAAGAAAGCAAAAGTGCCTATGAAAAATCCATCAAGTGTAAAGCAAGTGGAGCATGAAAGCTCACATGAAGCCATGAGTGAGGATGTTGCACTCACTCCAACTACCACTGTGAAAAACCTCTCTCAGAACAGTGAGTCACAGAGGCACACACAGAGGCACCATGAAAGCAAATCGCTGAAAACGCAGGTAATAACCCAAGAGGACCACTCTGTTGCTGTAGTCAAAACAGACAATTCTGCTGGGGCCTCTCATCAGAAGAGCATAACAGAACAAAAAGACAAAGTGCTGCCCCCACACAAAACACAAGCTCCTAAGCCTATTATGATAAAGAATATGCAGAAGACTATTAATGATCAAACAGAGAATAAAGCTGCGGAAGTGACTACGATGAAAGAAGTGCAAAACATAGCACAGATGAATATTTCAAACAAGCAAATATGTGAGACAAAAACAATCAAACAGGTGCAAACTACAGTGACTGAGAAGACCAGCATGCATAAACAAAATGTAATGGTATCAGAGCAACAATCGCTGAAACAAATGGAGAACAAGGCCATAGGACAAAAGCAGAATTTTAAAAGTTTAAAGGGTGATCACCGAAACCTCGACGTCAAAGGGAAAGGAGTCATCAAAAAGTCAAAGCCAGAGATTCACTTCCCTCCTCCCCCCACCTCACCCCCTCCACCCTCAGAGTCTGAGTTCTCCCTGCCTCCACCACCATCACCAGTGACAGAAAACCCAGCATCACCCAGTTCCCGGCCTCACATGATGAGGCAGGACAGCGACCTGCCACCTCCACCCCCTCCACCTCCGGTGGATTGCATTAAGTCTGATGCTGAATTTTTCCCCCCGCCTCCCCCTCCTTCAGCTCTATCGTCTGTTGGAGGACAAGATTTTCTTCCTCCACCTCCATCACAGCAAGAACTCAATGGATTGCCTCAACTTCCCCCGGCAAAGCAATCAAAGCCTGCTGGAAGACCTTTATTTAAAGTTCCCAAGCAACCTGAACCACAGAAACAACCCATTCAAGTTAAACCCAAGTGGCAGAAAAAACAACCAAACCCTCCACCCCCTTCACCTCAGGTTCCTCCCAGTCATGAAACAGCAATGTCAGCTGTCTGTAAAGAAGAAATTAAAGCTCAAGATACAAAACTGGAAGCAGTCCATCAAATGGAAGCAAGGAGCCAGCCTAAAACAGATGCAGTTTCATCAGCAAGAATTTCAAGCATTCCAGTTATAAAACCAGAGCAAAAGCAAAGTCCACAGCCACCCAAAAAGGTGTTTGTCCCTCCTATTAGACTGCCTCCAACTCCAGAGCCTGCTCCAACACAGAAGGACCGGCCATATGCTCGAAAATTTAAAACCCCTTTAATGCTTGCGGAGGAAAGATACCGCCAGCAAAGGCAGGAAAAAGAAGACGAAGAAAGAGTTAAAGTCTTGACTCCAACTTCCCCACAGATAAAAATGCCACCCTCAGCTACAGGTGCAGCAATCTCTGCATCAGAGAGCACTAAAATGGAAGAGTCTTTGGAAGTAACAAAATCCAAGAATGAGGAAGAACTTAAGGTTCAAGACTCCCCTGCCAAGAAAACCCCCTCCCAAATTCCTCTGAGCAAAGCGTCAATCTCTGTAATAAATAAAAAGCCAGCCCATTTATCCTCAAATGTGTCCTTAGATAAAAAGCAAGTTTCTAGCTCTGAAGCCATTGAAAAGGCCCTTACCTCAGCGGATAACTCTGTGTCTCAGTCTCATCACAAGGCCATAGAAAAACAAATCCAGTCATGCTCAAATGCTGTCTCAGTCACGGAGCAGCAGCAGTTTATTAAGAAATCCAGCAGCATGTCTGTCGCTACCACACAGAGCGCTGTCCGGGATAATGTAAATCTTCAAAGCCAGGCAGCAGTCACATTGAAAACAGACGATGTAAAGAATATTAATGTTCCTCTGCCACAGGAGGGAAAAATGAGTCCCTCTCAGCCAACTAAAATTCCAAAGGTATCTCCAAGTTTCAAAGTGAAGACATTTAAAATGCCAACAGACAAGACAGAAGAGAGGTCTGAATGTTTGGGGCAAAAGGAAATAATGAAAACCGAAACTCATTCACAAAGAGAGAAAAGTCAGGTGTCACAGAGAGTTGAATCAAAGGTGCATTTGGAGAGCAACCAGCTTACCTCAGCAAGAACTGAGATGAAAACAGAAGTGAAAGAGAATAAAAATCAGGTGCCGCCACCCATGAAGGAGTTCGAAGTGAAGGTTCACAAGAAGAAAGCAGGAAAGCAGGCAGGAAAAAATGAGCCTGAAGTAAAGTTGTCACCATCAGTTAGTGTTTCGGCACCTGTGGTGGCTATGGTAACACCTGTGCCAACCCATCAAGGACAAAGCCTGGTGTCAGTCTCCCATAACCAGCAGAGCATGAAGACAGAGCACGTCCAAACACGCAAAGAGGTTGTAGTGTCTGAGACAGTGGTACAGCAGGAACTGAAGAAGAAAGAGGCGGTTCACATGAAACAGCAAACAAAGCTACAATTAACAGATACTGCTAAAATCCAGGGAAAGGCAGGAAAGTCAAAGGATGATTCAAGGGAATTGTTGACTGACATTGTAAGTAAAATATCTCACCAAGCTGAAGCTCAGCCTAAAGAGATTACAGATTCAGAGAAATGCATTGTGATCCAGAAACTGGTTGCTAGAATAAAAGAAATGGAAGGTGTATCAAGCAAAATGGATTCAAACTCTGTGAGAGCAGTTATAGACGAAGTTCCTGAATGGGCCATGAGCTCAGATGAGAAAAAGAATATTAGTGAACTTGCTAAACAGCAAAGCAAGAAGAAGCTTAAAGAGATGATGGCTTATGTGAAACATGTCATTCAGACAAAACTCACAGTTTTGGAGAAAAGCTTGACAACTGTAGAAAAGAAAGTGAAAGTTGAAAAAGACAACCCCAACGTTCCTCCAACAGTTCCTTCACCAGTGCCTCCACCTGTGGCTCCAAAGCCAGACATGAAGGTCCTCAGTGGGGCAACTGTGAAGTTGTCAAAGGCTAGCAGTGGTTTGTTCAAAACAGAAAAGAAAATGGTGGAAGAGAAAAAGTCGGTCCAAGAAAGCAGAGTCCATCAGGATCTGAGTGAAATGACCGACTATAGAATGTCTTCCCCCTTAGCAAGCATTCGTACACCGTCACCTACTTTTATCACAATTGAATCAAGGAGAGTGGACTCACCGCTTGGAGTGACACCTTCTCCTCCGCCCTACAAGTCAGTTGGGACACCGCCGCCCCCTCCTCGCAGAACTTACACTCCTACGTCCACTTTCAGTAGAGCCACGCCATCTCCAACCCTTAGCCGCTCCGAAAAGCTCATGAAATTGAGGGATACCACCTCAAAACTTTCACGTGGAATGACGCCACCTCCTCCCATGCCCTTACCAGAGTATTTTACCTCCGAAAGAGAGCGCACATCCTCACTCAGTGACACCGAGACTGTTGTTGACAGAAGTGAACAAGGAGTGATGGATGTAACGGAGATGGTGGATTCCATGATGACTGTTAGGGACAAAAAGTCTTTCTTTGAGGATGCACAAAAGTCTGAAGTGAACAAGATGTATACCAGAAAGGATCCTATTGACATCCCAGAACGTTTGGGACCTGATACCGAGGACACTCCTGAGGCTGTAACCATAGACCTTCTGAAAGAAGATCTGCCAAGAGTTGATTTATCCAAGCTGGTGAACAAATTTGAGTCTCCTCAGCCAAAGATTTACACAAGGAAGGATCCCATTGTCATTTCAGACAGACTGGGGAGTGATACCGAGGATGCAGAAGCTGAAGTACACACTCCAAGAACTGAAGAAATCCCTACTTTAAACGTCAAAGCAATAAAAGACGTGTTTGAGACGGGAGAGCATGGTTCCCAAGCAGCCCGAGAGCTCAGAGAACAAATAGAACGTCGAGAACCTCAGCCACTGGGGCAAGCTGAAACGACTTCGGTCACTGAGCAGTTCTGCAGTGTTGACGACTTTGGTAACATCACCAGAGAGACGAGGAGTGAAATGCATTCTGGGAGTTTGCTGACTCGCGGGAACCCTCCTTCCTATGCTGATGTAGTGAGGGGTAGAGTCCCAACTGTCTCTGTGCCCGCCGAGGCGTCCACAGAGGAAATGCTTAAAAACTTCCAGCAGTCATGGGCTGAGAGCCAAGGAGTCTTCCAGAACCTGGGTTTTAGTGTCACAGAGCAGAGGACCTCCCAAACTATAACACACCAGCAGGAGACTGTTGTTACGGGTAAACGGAACATCCCAGCATGGGAATACTAAAAAGGCCTGGTGTGTTAAGTTCTTTGAGACATTACTTACACTGAGTGAAAGGAGTTGAAGCATTAACATTTGTCTTAAATACTTTTTTATGGGATTATGTTGTTTGTGTCGCTTGTTTTTTTTTCTCCCTTTTCATTGCTCTTAAAATTGGAGCAGCACACAGTTTGGCAACTGACAGTTTCAAAGCTTTTTGTATTCAGCGGTTGCACTTGGTTCTGTTTATTCATGCCTCTGATGTGTGAAGCAGGCATAGTCTGACATATTCAGCTAATAATTCTGCCTCCTCAGTGTGCTATGCTGATTTCTCTGAATGAAAGAGAAGACTGCATGAAGAAAACCATCATTTTTATTCATGTTTTTTTAATACTGAGCCACTGGCCTTCTGGACATTTTTAAGCAATTAAGAAAATTGGGTGTATATGTGCTATAACTTGGATACTAATATGATTGAATTACTAAAACAGTTGACATAATTACCACCCGTAAAAAAAATTGCTTTACTCTCACAAAATGCTTTTTTTTTTTCTTTTGATGTTGAATTAATCACTAAAACTGAAATGAGAAATATTCTGGGCAGAGATCATTAATGTTTTGCTTTATCAATTAATTTTTTTAATTTTCAGGCCAAATTTTAATAAAAATAATTCACATAGATATGCAAAATATCAAATCCATTTGCTATTTACAGCTAATGTTGGAAATTTCAGATAAAACAAGGTTCAAAAGTAAAAGTTCCAATTTAGTCTGTTGCCAAAATGTAAATAGCCGTTGAACATGTTTTTGTCTGTATTATTTTTGGCTTTTAAGATAGAGAAACACAAAGTACCTCAGTCAGATTAATAAGCATAGAAACGGATGCATACATACTATTGACACTCAGCACCAACCTTCAGCAAGAACAATGAGAACAGCAAGAGAATTTAAAAAACACCAGTTTTTTTAATTCTCTGACGAAAAGAACAACCTTTAATGGTACCAAAATCAGCAATAGTCCCTCAGGTACTAAACAGATATTTATACCCAGCAATCTCCTCGGCTTTAACGATTTTAGCCTCATTTCTCGTGGCACCAGGATGAATGACGACTGTAAATTTTGGGATTACTGGTCCTGTGCCCAGTTTTGGTTTCGGCCGCCAGAATGGCTTCATAAGTGCATGTCAGATAACGGTATCCTTTTTAACGTTTTTTTTAGTTACAGCAGGCCGTTAGCGCCAGCTCGGTCGATCGCCTGTGCTCGCGAAAGAAAACGCTCCTGTCTTAGTGTTTTATTTAGCATTTTGTAAAATCCCATTGAGTTCCTGTTGGAATAGTCAATAATCCCTCCGCCTCCACCGAAACGGGAAATGGGGCCTCGTTTACACCTAGTTGTAGTCTTCGCTAGAAGGCCCGCAAGTTTCTGCTCCACCCCTATCACCCGACGTCGAAAGTGCTAACGCCTCTGTTAAAACACACTTTAAAAACTCTATGAAAAATGGAATACTTAAAGGTGGGATTCTTGAGTGAGGACATATTGGGATCTCCTTGAGTTTGGACGGTAGAGGATAACACAATGGTCACAACTAGTGGTCTGGAGTGTGCAACGCCAGATTCAACGGGAAGCTGAAGTTTATAAGCGGTTGTGATGTATCGAAAAAATAGTTCTTGGGATTTACAAAATGTTAAATAAATAAAAAAAAAAACAAGACAGGAACGGTTTTTCTTCTACGTAAACTTTTTTTGGAACGCCATTGAACAGCGCTTGATCTTAGCCCGGGTGAGTAGCATATTTAAAAAAAGAACGCTTAAGGTTGTTTTAAGGACATTATCGGACATGCACTATGGGAAGCCATCTCTGAAGCAGCCAGGGGGATTCTGCATTTTGTTTCAAATAGCAGAGACAGGACCAATCGCCAAAATTTTGCGTCGCATCATTCGATTTCATCCTGACACTACAGAAAATGGGCTAAAGTGTTAAAAACCGGAATTTTCCTTTAAATTATCTGTAAGCTATAAAATATGTGTAAAATAGAAATTAGTTTAAATGTTGACCATGTTGCTTAAGTTTTATGGTCACAATAAAAGAACTAGTTGTTCTGAAGAAGATAATAGGTCCTTTAAATATTTGTTTTACCTGCCATCCAGGGCAAAATATAAGCAAAAAAAAAACACAAACATCCACAACTTTATAAAATAAAGAAGTGGAAATTAAGAGCTTATACAGAAAGTGAATTTTCCCGTCCTCAAGTTGAAGTAAATTGTTAGAAGAGATATTGCTTTTTAAGAAATTCAGTGTCATTTCATGCCACAGAATATCCTCTTAAAGTAGGGTTTTTTGCAGCAGTATTATAGAAATAATATTTGTCCTGTGTGAAAATTAAAACAATGAAGGAACAATGATATTAGTCAATATCATGCTAAGATACATAGATATGGAAGAAAAACAGTCTCATTGTAATCTGCCATTTTTAAACACCGAATTTTAAACACTGAATTTTTTTTAACTCCGAATTTTAAACACTACATTTTTTTAGACATTGAATTCCTTACACTCAATTTTTATCCGGTAAAAATTCACCAGAAAAAAATTCACCTGCAAAAATTCAGCTGCAAAAAAATTCTGCCGCAAAAAAATTCAGCCGCAAAAATTCAGCTGCAAAAAAATTCAGCCGCAAAAAAATTCAGCCGCAAAAATTCAGCTGCAAATGTGTTGAACTTTTGGTGAACTTAAGCCAAAGCAATCTACACTTGATCTTGGTTTGATCCGGAAGAAGCAGCCGGCGGCAAACCAGCTGTTGGCCAAAATGAAGAAGAAAAAAAGCTGCTTGACTCTATTGAGTGTAGATTGCTTTGGCTTAAGTTCACCAAAAGGTCAACACATTTGCAGCTAAATTTTTGCAGCTGGTGAATTTTTACTAGATAAAAATTGAGTGTAAGGAATTCAATGTCTAAAAAAAATGTAGTGCTTAAAATTCGCTGTTAAAAAAATTCAGGGTTTAAAATTCGGTGTTAAATAAAAAGGCCGATTCCAATGATTGATCTGAGTGGCTCCAACTGTAGGGAACCTGGCCTACTTTCTGATCAATTCAGCTTATAATTATGTCGACTATTTAGGAGCACTCATAAACATTCCGCCATACATTTCTAGAAGAAGAAAAATATGATTGCATAACGACCTAAGTGAAGCAACTATCCATCAAAAGTAAAACATAGTGTTGTAGCCAAGACTACATCAATCAAGGAGTATGGAGACAAGGCCAACACCTTTAGAGGCCAGGACTAAGACCTTGGTCTCGTTGGGGGCTTAACTACAGTACTTGAAAAACACAAGACAAATAAAAGAAAAGGAAAAAACAGAGACACATACTACAGATATGACAGGACTTAGTTCACACCAAGTAGGATGTGTTTTTATTTATGGCTGCAGTGTCACAAAATGAGAGAGCAGTTTAGGGTTTTGGTTTTTACTTAAAGTGGAATACCCCTTTCAGTTTATAGAACAGTTTTTTCCTGTTCTACCCAGAATATTACTCATGGTTTTCCAAATAATTCATATGTGTGGAAAAATTAATGCTATTATTTTCTTTTCAGAAAATTCGAATTCCAGAGTCCGAGCTGTGCAGGGTGTGTCGGAAGAGGGTGTACCCCATGGAATCTCTGATCGCAGACAAACAAAACTTCCATAAAAGCTGCTTTCGCTGTGAACACTGCAAAGGCAAACTAAGGTGGTGTTAAGTCACATTGCAAAAGATTTTTACAGTATGTTTTTTTTTTGTTATGAGTTAACAGTTTTTTTTTTGTTATCGTTTTGAAATAGTCTCGGTAACTACGCCTCTCTCCATGGACGAATGTTCTGCAAGCCACATTACAAGCAACTCTTCAAGTCCAAAGGAAATTATGATGAAGGATTTGGACAAAAGCCACACAAAGAACTTTGGAACAATAAAAACCAGAAGAATTCACCAACGAAATCACCAACACCTGAGAAGAAAGCCGTAGATTCCAGATATCCCTCTACGCAGACGACTGTCGGTAAATTAGAAGAGGAAAACAAAAGGCCCGCCAGCAAGATATCAGTGGTTTGGCCTCCGCAGACGGACTCTCCAAAGAAAACCTTCACCGTTGAGGAGGAGTTGAAGTTATTGAAACCTTCATGGCCCCCTTCGGAGGTATCGCATCAAGAAAATTACCTCCCAAATGACCCTACCATACCTCCATTAATTGAGGCTTCTGTTCAAGAACAAAATGGACCCCAGGAAGCTGATAGTGAGTGTTTAAAAGTAGAGTCTACAACATCCTCCTCTGCTGCAGCATCTTTCAAGGAACCTGCACCTAATACTCACACTCATGAGAGAAAGGAATCAAACAGTCTCTCTGATACTATTCAACAAGTGGGCTCAGAAATGCACTCTGAAGTGCAGGTTGGAGTGGAGAAAAAAGAAGAAAGCAAAGAGAATGTCAGCAAAGGCGAGGGAAGCATGGAGGTGCTGGAGGCAAATGAAGAGAAGAGTGCAGAGAAGGTGGAAAGTATGGCTTTTAAAAAGGAGGACCAGGAGGAGGTAGAGAAAGGAAATAATGACATCGTGAGCAACAGGGAGACAGTAAAGGTCACAACAATAGATGAGGACACAGCAGTAAGACAGGAGCAAAATGGAAATTCCAATAATAACAATAATAATGACGGTGATAATAGTCAGAGCTTGTATGACCTGAAACTCCTGGGTCAAAGCTTTAATGAGGACGAGCGGAGTCTTTCTGATTCCCCTCAAGCTAATCCCTGTAACGACCTGGAATGGATACCAAGTGAAGTGCTTCATTTGTTGCAGAGGGACGACGCTTTTGTGCCCTCAGACGCCAAACATACCGAAGCCACAAGCTCCCCATCAGACACAGATTTCCTCACAGGCGTGGGAGAGCTTGCTTTCCAACACACAGCCTCGGAGCAAAAGATTGGCACATCGAGCTTCCTTGAGGATATTTCCGCCGACCCAGGTACAAGCAGCAGCTCTGATTTGCTATCTGATTTCAAATCCGACGTTTTCAGTCCATCTGCCGGGGAGAGTTCAGCTGTGTCTGCGTTAGATGACCTTTTGGATTTCGGGCTAGGAACAAGAGATGAGAGGAGGGAAGATGGAGAGAAAGAGAGCGGCTTTTTCTCTGCTGCTGACCAGAGTGTAGAGAAGCGGGAAACTTGTGTCTGGGCAGAGGAGGAAGAAGGCCTGACAGTGGAGGAGATCATCAAGAGGAACAGATGCTATGATAGCGAGGATAGCTCTTGAATTTGGCCGATTCAGCTAACAATCAGGCATTGCTTGACAATATGTAATTTCACATCTGTGTCCATGGAGAGACGAGCTGCTCTGAAATTACTGTTTTGTACTGATGTTAAAATGGCTCTTTTATTCATTATCTTGCTTTGTTTGATGCTGACTGAAAGCACCTGGTGTGCACCTTGTACGTTACGTAGCTTCATCAGCTTTCTTTGTGTCTGAATAAAAACTTTCACCTCTTTTCCTTTTTTTTTGTGTCTTTCTTGTGTTTTAAAATTAAAGTCTCACATTTGACTATGTAACATGAGGCCTAAAGGCTGATTTATACTCAGAAACCAGGTCGTCTGCTTCTGCGTTGCAGAAACATTTTTCGAAAATTTGAGCTTTCAATTCATATAGGGGCATCTGGCTGCTTTTTTTTAAAGCTTACTTTATACTTTTATACTTTAAGTAGTTTTTGGATCACATACTTTTTCAGTTTTACTTGAGTAAAGAGGTCAAGTTGATACTTCAACTTTTACCAGAGCGTTTATAAACTGCAGTATCTATACTTCTACCAAAGTGACACGTGTGTACTGTACTTTTGACACCACTGCTGCTTATATAGTGACCAATATTATTGTCATGTTAATAGCTTAAAAAGGAATTTAAAGCCCCAAAGCTGAAGAAACTTCCCACATTATTTTCTTTCCTCATTAACACCTTTAATAGCGTACACTGCCTTGAAAACTTTATTACCTTTTTTGTAATTTCTCTTCCACAAATAACTAATTCCCATATATTCTGTTTATTTCATGTGACAAACCAGCAGAAATAGATTTAAATAACTATAATAATTTTTTTGTTATTTCATCATGAAGTCAACCAACTTTAACACCCCAAAATAAAGTTTGGTATAACTACCTTTCAGTATAAAATATGGGTGGCATTTAGCATAACGTGTATTGCTGTCATGATAAATTTATAGTCATAACAATTTTGGATTTATTGCCTAAGCAATAAATCATAATTAGCAATGTTGAAAAAAAAAATGGATGAGTTTTGAATTTGTATTTTTTAATATTTTTCTTCAATTTTTTTCAATTGCGGCATTGGCAAATTCAAAGAATATGGTTAAATAAAGAATACGGACTACATTTAGTTATAATCACACTTTTATGTTACTGGTGTCTTCAAAAAACCTATTTTAAATAGTTATCTTTTCTTTTTGGAGCATTATTTGTAATTGTGGGGCTATGATTGCTGTGACATGGAGCCACAGCTAAACAGTTACCTGAGAAGAACTTCAAAGATTAATGTGTGTTTTTGTCAATTATATCGCTGTGGCGTTAGAACCACAAAATACTGTGATGAGGTTTTAAGTCCTTATTTGTTTTATTTTATGGGTACCTAAATAAAAGGGGCTAAATACAACTTTGCTAGTCAAGTTTTCTTCTAGAAATGTAGAATTCAATGTGCTTTTTCCCTTTGATTTTAAAGCTTTACACTACTCTTGAAGCCAAAGAAATCTGTAATAAAGAAATTCAATTTTTGACTTTGCAATGGGACTAAATTTGGTGAAATTAAAGATTTCTCCACTGCTTCGAAGCACCGATCTTAATCCAACAAAACAAAACAAAAAAATAATAATCTCCATGTTTTAATTGGCCACTAATTGATAGGTGTTATCTTCTGCCTTTAAAGGTGCAGCGTGTATACACCACTGCCATCTAGTGGTTAAGTTGGAGACAACCTATTCAAACTGCAACGCTCCTGCTTGGAAAAAACAACAACTTTGAATCTACTGATTAGTTAACTTACATGCCAAGATATAAAACAGTCAGCATGGACTCTACAGCTGCTATGGTCAACTCAGATTAACCTCATTTTTTCATCATTTTACTACTTTGACCTGTTTTTAATCCCTTATTTACTTAATGAAGCTCTCATCGTGCATCTAATTTTGTCATATTTTTGATTACCAACATTCCTCTAGATAGTCAGATTATGTAGATTATTTTTAATTTTAGGAAACTATAAATGTTTTATATATTTATTAGAACATAACTCATGTAATGTAGCAGTATTTCTCCTCATTAATCAGTGCTACTGTAGCTTTAAATGTTTCTTTCCCCACCTTGAGAAATCAGTCCACCTGAGGTCTCTGGAAAGCGACGTATTGATTTCTGTGATAACAGCCTGCTGTACTACTTACAGATTTTCCCATTAGGTGGCCTTTGTCAGCCCTTACAGATTTTTCCACTCCTCTCAGTTACAGGTTTAACACATGAGGTAATTGGTTGCGAAGACAACATACGCCTGTGTTAATTACAGCCAAGAGAGCCACGGAAGTGATGATTTCACAACTTTTGCAGGAGTCATGCAGATTTCTCCTCCGTTCCCGGCTGAACAACTCAGCATCCTGTTCTGATTTGCTGCTTGGCATCTTTTTAATTGGACCTTTTTTCCAATAATAATCACCTCAGTAGTCAAAGATTCTGGGGGAGGGGGGGTGATATGTTTAAAAAATGTCTTAACTATGGAAGAAAGAACATATTTGGAGTGAAAAATAAAAATAACAGAAATTATCAGTGCAGCTATGACACAGATGTGCAATAACTACAGTATGACAACCCCTTAGTGACAAGATGGATCCCACAATGTTTACTGCTTGATGTTAGTTTAATTTGCCATGTTAAAAACAGATGTGATCATATTTGATTTCTATGTGACAAATACACACAGATTTACATAATTGTTAAAGTTCCTGCCTTTCGGATATTTTTAACAAATAATGAAGAAACTGGAGAGCATTTTAATTTGCATCCTTTTATGCTGATACCCTTTATTAAAATCCAATTCAACAAATCTCCTATAGAGGTTGTAAATATAAGACTATATAGGAGAAAGGAAAGCTGCCTCTGCTAACTCTAGAGAAGCTGCAGTTCACGGTTCAGGTAGGAGCAACTATTTACAGGAAAAATATGAATAATTCATTGCAGAAAATGTGGCCTTTATGGACATACATATTGGAGTTAATTATGTACGGTAGTTTGCAACGAGCCATTCAAACATTGGACTGGGTGTTTCAGCCTAAATGCAAAATACTGGCGACAGTAATGATGAAAATCAAACCAAACAGTCCTTGTGAAACACAGTGGTGGCAGCATAATGCTGCTGGAATGGTTTTCCATCAGTATGTGATGATTGTTTATATTGAAAATTGTGGACAGTTACCCTGAAAGCAATACGTTTGCTTAATAAGTATGGATCTTTTTATCTGATCTGAGATATGTTAGAATAGCTCAAAATGATTTTTGTATTTTTTATACAAATAAGTGGTTGGCGCCCCCTAATGTTAGGTCAGGGTACTGTGTTTCTCACTGTGGTCAAGACAGCAGTCTGTAGTTTAAATTACTTATCTATGTATTCTGTTAGTGGTTAGTCAATCTCATCTAAATGTTGGAAACAGAAACTGGAGCTAAAACTTTAATTTATATAAAAGCAAAATGCATATTTTTCTAATTCCATGCCTTCTTATATAAAAAGATGTCAACTGAGAGAAAAAAGTAGTTTATATCAGTGGTGCACTGATCATTTAATGTTTATAGTTGGTCTTAATATGAAGATTATCTGGGGAGCTGATTTAACAGATTTAGGATTCTAAGTCTACCATGTAGCATACAGAATGAACCATCAGCTGTCTGCGTTACAATTAGCCATCATCATCAAACCAGCAGCCAAATCTCAGCTCCATAGAAAACACAAAAATAGAACCTATATCAATAAAATTAATCCAACTGGATTATATCTAAATGCATGGCCATCAAATGTCAACTTACCTTGAATATCTTTTATTGTAAGTCCAAAGCGCCCTGTGCTATAATGCAGTAGCCCTGATGAGGCGGCTGTTTTTAATTAAGTTTAATTGATGTTCTCTTTGTGGCGGATTCCTGAATAGAAATGCCCCATGAAAACAGAACCAGTTTGTCGAGCCCTGATTCTGTTTTATTTAAAACTGAACGGAGCCAAACAACCAAAGCTCTCTAGTTAACTGACAGTAATAGAGGTTAAATGTTCTACAGGTGCATTACATCACTTATAGTATTAAAAGGATGTTGGTATTATTTTTGAATAAAGTACGTTTTCTACACCTACGTTCTGCAAAGCTATTTTCTTTGCTATGAACCCTTTAGAAACAACACAAAAAAAAAAACATATGAACAAAATGTATGGAGAGTTAGGGCTGCCATCTTTAATAATGACAATTATCATGAGAAAATCCTGTAAATTAACAGCTTTTAACACTTTTTACAAGCCTCCTTTAAAAAAACAAAGCTCAAATTGTCCTTAATGTTTCTGTCTGGACAGTGTAACTATTGCTTATTTAGATTAAGGCTGAATGCTTTTAAAAATCTGGTTTATGTGATACTAAATGGATATTAATGGGTCCTGTGCATGTTTAGCAAATGTAAGGAAATGTAAGATCAGTATTATTTCTCAGTCTCCTTTAGCTCTGAGAGGATGCATACAGATGTATTTGAGTTTGTGGATTAGATGGAATTTTTATCAGCAATAAAGTAGGAAATTATATTGTTTCATGCATTTCATGCTTTATTGAGCTCTGAAATTTCTACATGTGAGTTGAAAGCTTAAAGTTGGATCTGGGGGAGTAGAAAAAGAAGAACGATCTCCCCACCTCCTGTCCTCTTCTCATTGTTGCCTGCCAGCAGCTTGAGGCTAACTGCATCTACAATAACAAACCCAGATCTTTCTGCACATTCCCAGTTTTTGTGTTTCATAGTGGCTGAAAAGACACGTTATCTTCTATAGCATCTCTATAAAACTTTGTAGAAAACAGTCTTTTATGATCAGGGAAGCGTTGCTAAGGAGCATTTGTTGAATTTCTGTGAAAACAGAGCAAAATGATATCTGCATTAATGAACAGAAAGACTTATGTCCTGGAAGAATTTATGATTCAGTGAAATCATAAATAACTATTTTAACAAAAAGGTATTAAATAATCAATTTATGTAGATATTAGTACTTGTAAATATGATTATTTTGCAAAATAATTGATAAGTGTAACTAACGACAAAGGAAAAGATGTTCGCCCCAGAACTCTGAAAGTATTGTATCCACTATACCTTTTATATAGGAAGATGTTTAAATATATGCGTCTATTTGTTGGCAAAGGCTGTAGGAAAGGATATTTTGTCTTTATTTAGAAAATATGGATGTTGTGCTCATTAAAAAAAGATTGATCCTGAGGTTCTGGCACTGATGCACTTTTGGCCACCCCTCAGTGTACATTTGTTATTGCCTGGCCACCCTTATAGAAATTTTCTGGCTACGCCCCTGAATCAACCAATATACTATATATATTATATTGTATGTTTATATTGTATATAAGTATAGATTTTGTAGTCTGAATATATATCCAATTTGTCTGCACCATCAACACCAAATCAAATTTCTTGTTAGTGCAAATAAACTTGGCAATAAATCAGATTTTTTTTTTTTTTAGTTTTTTGCCCCTACTTTACTTTTTTATTTAAAAAAGTTAACTGATGTTTTTATTTAATTTCAGTTTAATATGGCTATTCTGACTTTTTACTCAGACTTTTTTCCTAGAATTCTTTCATCTCAGAATTCGACTTTTTTCTCTCAGGATTCTGACTTCAATCTCAGAATTCTACTTTTTTCTTAGAATTCTGAATTTAAGAATTGACTTTAATCTAAGAATTCGGACTTTCATCTCAGCATTCTGACTTTTTTTCTTAGAATTCAGACTTTTTTCTCTCAGAATTCTGACTTTCATATCAGAATTCTGAATTTTTTTCAGAATTCTGAGTTTTTCTTCTTAGAATTCTGGACTTTAATCTCATGAATTCTGATTTTTAAAATCAGAAATTCTGACTTTTTTGTTCTCAGAATTCTGATTTTTTTTCCTTAGTAATTTTGACTTTTAATCTCAGAATTCTGACTTTTTTTCTCAGAATTCTAACTTTAATCTCAGAATTCTGATTTTTTCTTATAATTCTGACTTTTTCTCAAAATTCTCACTTTAATTTCAGAATTCTGACTTTTTTCAGAATTCTGAGTTTCTCTTCTTAGAATTCTGACTTTAAATCTCAGAATTCTGACTTTTAGGTTCTCAGAATTTCCGATTTTTTCCCCCTTAGAATTTGACTAATCTCAGAATTCTGACTTTTTAACTCTCAGAATTCTGACTTTTTTTCTTGTGAATTCTAACTTTTAATCTCTTTTTCTCAGAATTCTTTGACTTTAATCTCAGAATTCTGATTTTTTCTTTATAATTCTGACTTTTTTCTCAAAATTCTGACTTTAATTTCAGAATTCTGACTTTTTTTCAGAATTCTGAGTTTTTCTTCTTAGAATTCTGACTTTAATCTCAGAATTCTGATTTTTATCTCAGAATTTTGACTTTTGTTCTCAGAATTCTGATTTTTTTTCCTTAGAATTCTGACTTTAATCTCAGAATTCTGACTTTTTTTTTCTCAGAATTCTGACTTTCATCTCAGCATTATAAATTTTTTTCTGAGAATTCTGACTTTAATCTCAGAATTCTGACTTTTTCCCATATTAAACTGAAATAGAATTTAAAAATCAGTGAACTTGTTTTTATTTTTTTCAGTGGCCCTAATCCTCTTCCGTAGGGAATAGCAGTCAGGCGTTGCGCTGAAACCTGCAGTTTAAACGGGCCGTGGGTGTAGTTTGGATCAGATGCCATCAGACGCTGAGCGCTCGCGCTGTTGCTTCAAAGTCTCATCTCACCGGGGAACAAAAAAAAAAAAAAAACCTTCGCCGCTGCGCTCGCGCTCGCTCTCCACCGCGCTCCCTATTGGCTGCCTTTCACCCTCCCCGTTAGATCTCCGCTGATTGGTCGAACGCCCCTCCCTCCCCTCCCTCCACCTTTATCCGTCCGCCGCAAAGGCTGCACGAGACCCGCGCGGTGAGATGACAGAAGCGGAGCGGAGCTCGGAGAGATAGAACTTATTGAACCGGAGGAAGCTGGCCGCGCGCGGGTAGGTGTTTGGAAAAGAGGTGCGCTCAGTGTGTGTGTGTGTGTGTGTGTGTGTGTGTGTGTGTGTGTGTGTGTGTGTGGTGGGCGGCGTCTGTGTTTCCTGGCAATCAAACCGGTCACCTCAGGCTCCCAGCTGCTGTCTATAAGAGTGAAACGGAGTTAAAGAACCCAGCTTTGTTTAAAAACCCGCAGTTTGACCTTCTCTCTACTGATTAGAATCAAATGAATCTTATATGTTTACTTTTTTGTGTGCGTTTTATTCATTTCTAATAACTGACTGTTGAAGCAACATATAGTTAAGCCTGGGATCATCTGTGATTTTTAGTGCATGCCATCATTAAAACAAGAGCAGGGCAGATGCTGAGCTTATTGGCATTTATGTGGCAGAGGAAGATGAGGGAATAAATCCACATAAGCAGATGAGAGCAAGCTGCCTTTTTTTTTTTTATAGTGCTGTGCACTTTGACGCCTCATAGCAGTAGAAGTGATTTATCAGGTGGAAATGGGAAGAGCTGGATGTGACCTTTTGTGCCGAAGCAGTCAAAGGGGTCATCATAAAACATGCTGTGAACAGGAAAACAGATTTATTCTAACAGAATCCTCTTCTTATTTGGAATTAAAAGGTTGCTTGATGTGGTTACAGCAATGCCTCTCCACATTTTCTCCAGTCCTGGTCTCTTCTTTAAAACAACTGTTGGCTTTCAAGCTGCAAAAAAGTCTGAAGATTCACAAGCATATATTAAGAAAATGTTCCCATTTCTGCAACTGTAGAATTATCATTTATTTTTACTCTGATTTTAAATTAGAGACCCAACAAAAAGCTATAATTTGACTTATGATTTGTGGAAAAACACTCTGATCCAAGCAGGAATTCAGAGGAGGCGAAAACATACACAATCTAACATTAGAAACCTGCACTTTCTGCAGATGATGCATGGTTTTCAAAAGGTTTGCAAATAGAAAGTTAAGATATTTAACATGCATTTAATTCAGCCAATTTTACTCTTAAATAATAATGTTTTTATCTAGCGAATATGAGATAAAAAGCCTGCAGGAACTTCCAGCATTTCAACAAAGCTTATTTTATCCTCTAACACAGAGGTCTGCAACAGGGGGTCTGCAACCCCTAGGGGGTGCACGGAGGTCCTGCATGGGGGTCGCAAACGTTTTGGTTGATTAGACTTTTTTTTATATATTCCCCCTGCATCTTTTCCCCACTTATTAAACTGTAAATAAATATTAACATGAATTCAACACACTGTGGTAAACAGGATAAATGGAGTGCAGAAGATGTCTTTCAGTCATCAATGCACACATTCAGAGACACACAGGAGCTCTTTCAAGCTAGGCAACCGTTTCATTCACAACACCTTGCCTCCATCATGCCATCAAGAAGGTTCTAGGTTCGATTCCCGGCCTGTGGTCTTTCTGCATGGAGTTTGCATGTTCTCCCTGAGCATGCATGGGTTCTCTCCGGGTACTCCGGCTTCCTCCCACAGTCCAAAAACGTGACTGTGTTCTCAGGGCGAATTTACTTTCGTTACATTACACCATATGTAATAGAATGACTATAGGACCAGTTTGATATAACACTATTTAATACAATTATTAGAAGTAGGGGGTCCCCGCTCCATCTTGCCATTAGTTTGGGGGTCCTAGGCCTGGAAAACGTTGAGTACCCTCTAAAATAAAAGTTTTTTTGAAATTTATATCATAGAAAATGAACAAAAGTAATGTAAACACGTCTGTCTAAAGAATTGTTCAGTTCTTTACTGTTTTGCTCAAAGTTATTAAAGCCTAAAGAGTAGCGTCGCCCTGCAGCCCCAGGTTGCAGATCCGTGGCCTAGTCAAAGCTCAAACCTAAATCAACATGTAATTGTTGTCCAATCGACTGAGCTTCAGCTCTTCATCAAAGAATAAACTAAATTTAATCCTTTTGTGTGAAAAAGCTCCTAACTTACCTCCTAAACTTCATACCAGTCGAATATAATTGTACCGTCTGGAAATGAAGTGATCATTGGATTTTTATTTCTTTTAACCGACTCTCTACAAATGTTCTCAGAGAAGGCTTTCTGAACGAGGCATCTCCTGTTTGCCATCGCCGCTCTCACAGCTGCTGGATCATTTGGAAAATAAACTGTTGCAGATCAATTCATCAGCTCATGCTTTTTTTTTCAGATTAGGATTTTTCTAAGGCGTCTCTTCCAGAATCAACTGTTTCCAGCCGCCTTTTTTAAAAGGAACCGGAGCGGCGAATCACTGTTAAACACTTCCTCCTGTGATGGCAGTCCTTATATCTATAAAAGCTCTGTTTACGGCTGATGTGTTGGAAGCTAAATCTTATTGACATCCTGTGAGAGGAAGGCGGCTCCCGGGATGCTCGCCTATGACGCCCGGTTTTTCCTCCATCTGCGAAGGCATCCTGCCTGTCGGAGGCTGAAAGCATCGATCTCTTTCAGATGTTCTACATTAAATCATTCTCACTCGTAGCAGCGGTTAGGAAATGGAAGGTGTATTTTTGGCTGGATAAAGATCCCCCACAGGCACCTCCAGATTCTGTTTAATTACATCATATTTCAGTGCTGGAAATGATTGGAGTTGGATTTATGGTCCAAAGCGAGGCCCCTCCAAGATGAGATAAACTCTACGTGACGTTGATGAATGGCGTTTGTAAAGACTGCAAAAGAAAAGTGGATTACCGGCGGGCTTATTAACTCGTTCCATAGTTTCAGTGTACTTATGGTTCTGATGCTGCTTTTCTTGTCAGCTCGGTTTAATGGGAAAATCCGTCAGTCGGTAGATTGCTGTTAGTGTGATGGCATTTGGACGCCCTCGGGGGGAACGGTACAGCCCGCCTCGTCAAATGTCAGCCGTGTTTCTTTAAGTCTGTTTGGAAATTGCCACTTTATGAAAGACTATCAGTTTGAATTTAGGCCCATTTTCCTTTCACTGGCATTGGTTTCACGTCACGCTTGGAATTAGTGTCAGTCACCATTAAGCTGCGATGTAGAGGTGCCAAAATATGAGGTGCCTTAAATGCCGGTTTGACACCAGCGTGTGAAACGACGATAATGGATTTCTGCTTGGTGATAGTAACAGCTTTTATAGCAACAAACAAACATGTGTATTCATTCCCCACTAACTGTTTAAAATCCCCATTTAATTGAGAATAATGTGATCTGAAGATGGAAAGGGAATTATAATTGATTATTTCTAAAAGTACAATGAATTATTTGTGCCTTTTTTAATGTTAGAATGTTCTAGTCAAAGTCCAAATCCAGTTGAGCATCCTTCCCAAGATGAACCAATCTGGTTGAGATTAAAATAGTAGCAAAGCTGAAGTGAAGCTAGAAATGTTTTTAGAGGAATCAGATTAAAGTTGTAGGGAAGTCATATTTAAATTAGGGATGCACGATATTGGGATTTTGGCCGATATCCGATATGCCGATATTTTTAAAACTCATGTAGCCGAGTAACCGATATCATATACTGATGTTAAAGCTGGACAAAAAAATAAGTGGTCATTGAAAATAGCAGTTTTATTATCCATTTCTGACACTGAAAAATAATAAACTCAAATATATTTTCATATGCTGATATCAATCGATTTTTAAAAATGCGGTATGGATCTATTTTTACTTTCAAAATCTGTGGAAATTTCATCATTCTGTTACAAACTCTCGTATTGATATTTTGCAAATTCTTGTGAGATTTTGTTAGTAAAATAGATCCATACCGCGCTCACTATATCAACATATAAAAAATATGGCAAAAATTTTGTGGATTTTCGGGGGATTTCGTAGCGCATAACGATGACATATAGCAATATTTCATTAGTAAAAAGAGATTGATATGGTGTTTTTAAATGGCAATATATCAGCATATATGAAGATATTGTGATATTTTTAATGTATCGATATTTTTCCCTCGTCTTTTGTAGTTTTTAAGTGTAAAAGAAGTTTTTCAGGAAGAAGAAGTAGTATTTTTTTTTTTTTGTAGTGACTTTAGAAACTCAGAAGCTGATCAAATATCGGGTTAAATATCGGGTGGGTGGATCGATGTCCGATATTCAGTTTTAAGGCCGATACTGACAGGGGGCCGCATTATATCGCGTATCCCTAATTTAAATGTCAAATCATTCTGGCTTAAATATGTATATAAATGTATTCTTTATCAGACCATATTGTCCCAAAAGTTAGAAAATTTCTATTTAAAAAAATCCTGTCTTAAAATCTGTTTTTTTCTTCTTTATTTTAGTTAGTTATACGTCAGCTTGTTCACCTAAATTCAGCCAATCATATATCAACGCATCATCTGTCAATTTAATTTTTTTCAGTCATAGCATCTTGATTCATATGTCGCAGCTAGTATACGCAACGGTTGAAATAAGAAGTAACAATCATTTACTTTCCCATTGAGTTCCGTCCCAATGTTTCACGTTGATGGACGCCTGTGTCTTCAGCAGGCTTGAGCTAACAGAACTGGCAGCGCTAAGCAGGCAAGGGCTCACACTATGTACGGCTGGAAGCCTTCTACACCAAACCAAGCTTCTGGCCGCCCTAAGTCCTCTTCCACAACATCTTCATCCCCCGCTTTTCCTCCTCTAAATAAAAAAATGGATGATGGAGGAGACTCATCCACGACCTCTGACACTAAACTCTCCTCCTCTTGTATTTTTCCGCTGTCCATAGCGTTCCTTGACAGTGTCGTTCCTAAGTGCTAATTGGTCCCAATGGATTTTCCGATTGAGAACCTACTAGCACTAAGTTGCTAACTGGTTAGCAAGATGCTTACGACAAACCGGCCACAACCAAACATGCTTGCAAGCCTTCCGCAATAACAACCCCGCCCCCTTGATAAATGACCAATCACATTCACTTTATTCACCCGTGTAAAGTCGTGAACCATTCCCAATCCTCGGGAGGTTTCGGAAACGCTTCCCTACGAATTTAAAGGCGGCACAGTTCCGATTAGCTTCTCTATCCCTACAATCCCGCAGCATCATGCTGCCACAAGTATAAAACAACCCCAGAGGCCTTATTGCAAAGGTGCACTAGTCTGTTTACTAACAATTAGGAGGCAGTTTCTGGAGTTTATTTGTTGTATCAAAATCCATTTTCTAGATTTTTTATTTTAAAAAACCCAACAGTCTAAAATCTATTCTACTTTATGCTCGTCTGTTACATAAAATCCTTTTAGAATATTGAGACTTTTGTTGTGTAAGTAGCCCTAGCAAACATATTTAGATTTCCCTCTAACCACAAGCATAAACATGTTTGGCTTCAGGGTTTAATTGCTTTCATGTCCTCAAATGCTCCCTTATCTTTAGCTGCAACTCTCTTCCCTTCGGTGAGGCGCCTAACCCTTCAAACTGGGGCTGAAACAATTAATGGATTATTGAAATAATTGGCAACTCATTAAGTAATTGATTCATCGTTAACTGGAGTATAGAGACTCTAAAACATGCCTTCAGCTGACAGAAGGATCCACTTAGAGCTGCAGTTATACCAACGTTGTAAAAAAATTTACATTTACATGCAAGATTAAAAGAAGAAAATTTTTAGTCTGTCAATATGCTGTATTCTACGGAAGAGGATAGGGCCTCTGGGGAAAAAAAAAAAAAAAGTTACTGATTTTTTAAATTTTATTTAAGTATAATATGACAAAAAACTCAGAATTCTGACTTTAATCTCAGAATTCTGTGAAAAAAAAGTCAGAATTCTGACTTTAATCTGAGAATTCTGACTTTTTTTTCTCAGAATTCTGACTTTAATCTGAGAATTCTGACTTTTTTTCCCTCAGAATTCAGACTTTAATCTCAGAATTCAGACTTTAAACTACAGAATTCATACTTTAATCTCAGAATTCAGACTTAATCTCAGAATTCTGACTTTAATCTCAGAATTCTGACTTTTAATCTCAGAATTCTGACTTTAATCTCAGAATTCAGAGACTTTTTTTTCTCTCAGAATTCTGACTTTTTCTCAGAATTCTGACTTTTCTGACAGCTAACAAAACATGTTAGCATCAAGCCAGTAGCCATGTCTGTTTTAGAGACCAGCTCTCTTGTTTTAATCACCATCTGCTCTTCCATTAATGAAATATCATCACTGGGGACCCCTCTGTTACGTAAAAAGTCGCCTAATTCCATAATTCTTCACCAATATGTCACTGACCCTCTCAAATAACTCACATCTCTGTCAGTGAAGCTGAGTGCTCCCACATCTCTTCCTTTATGGTACCCATCTACATTAAGATCCAAAATTCTGAGAATAAAGTGAGAATTTTAAGAAAAAAGTTAGAATTCTGCCGGGTTTACCATATTAAACTGAAATAAAATTTAAAAATCAGTCAACTTTTTATTATTTTTTCAATGTCCCTAATCCTCTTCCATACTATCCAGAACTCCTCGAGTGGAAAAGTTTTAATTTCCCCTGGTTTGATATCGTAAAAAATCTTCTTTAAGGAAACTTTGGCTATGAGATTCTTAATTTATTCATCAAAAAAAAAATCAACAAATGAATCGATTTGCAAAATAATTGTTAGCTGCAGCCCTACTTCAAATATCTCTGCCACTTAAAGAGATATATTACTGTATTACTCTCTAGATTGAATTCCTTCAGTTTAAAAATTGCCTTTTATTTATATTCCAAAGCAATCAGTGTCTCGCCGCTCCTTGCAATTGTGACGAATGTCGAATTTCCTACCAAATTGCATGCTAAATATTGTTTCTAATTAGGTTTAACTAAAAAGTCCAGAATAGAGCCAGGGGTTTGTCATAAAGTTGGAGGATTTTAAGATATTTCTTATTTCACTGACATTGGAACCACCCCACAGCATGCTTCAGCCACCACCGTGCTAGGTGTAGCAGGATGTTTAAAACAAACTCATGTTGGTAAAGAGAAAACTACAGCCTGCTTTAAAATTAAGATCGCTGTCTAAGAGTTGATAACCCTCCAGCTTTGGCCCTGAACTGTAAAAACTAAAGATTTTAGTTTTAATCAGGAAAAATCCTCACCTAAATATCAAAGTTCTGGAGTTAATTATAGATTGTTCTGATTGTTGCACAGTAGGATCATGAAGAATCAAAATAAATGAGTAAATAAGATAAATATAGTTATGAGGGGCCTTGCTCTCCCTATCTGGCCCTAACTAGTTGAATCCAGCCTCCTCAGTTCCTGCAGGAAGCAGTGAAGAGGATTTAAGAGGTTCAGTGCAAATCATTTCTGAGCTTCGGTTTGGCCGTTTGCTTTTGTCTTCAAAGGCTTCATCTGCAAAGGCAGGCCTGCATTTTAATTAATCCATCTGCAATTCAAATCATTATATTACCTAAAAGAAAATCTATTAGACTATTTTTCTAAAGAAAGCCAACAGAAGCTGGATGGTTTCTGGTGACGTCTGTGTTGTTTTTCTAGGTTTCTCTCTGAATCCTTTCTTTCTCTGAGGGTGTTTGCTGGCTTTCACATTGATGCGCTCTGACCTGTGCTGTTCATCCACACCCTCTCTGCTTCAGCTCTGCTCTCTCTGGGAGCATCTCTGTGCAGCGAGCTTCAGAAAGCAGCAGCGCGTTTCTCATCTGTGTCTGTTTCTGTGACCGCCGTCCAAACTTTATTGGATCATGTGATAATCTCGTCGGCTGGAGCCGTGCCACACGCATCCCTCGCCTTTGCAAATGACTGATAGATTCATATCCAGCAGCATCACGCTGGGATCACACAGACTTTTTTTTTTTTTCTCCACCCACCAATCCTTTCAACAGAACATGAATTAAACCGTAAACAGCCTGCTGATTTGTTGTCGGTTTTAGATGCGGTCATCAAATCTGACTCAGCGGCGTTTAAACCAAACTCACTAAAAATAACGCGTCAGCCTCCTTTTTTTAAAACTTTTTTTTCATTTAAGCAGCAGTTATGCCTAATTTCTTTTAATTTACAGTAAAATAACTTTATCTAAAGCAGTACTTTTGATGTGCTATTTAATTTGTGATCATAAACATGCTGCTAATGTAGATTTCAACATTTCGTTATGTATTAAATTAAGTTTGAAAATAAAATAGAAAATCTTTTAGGTGAAAAAAGACCAGTAAGTGTTTATTTTCTTTGGTTTTAACAGAAAATCCAGTGGCATATAATCAAAAGTATTGATAATGGGATTAAAATCTCTAAAGCAGCTCTGCTGATTAGGATAACTTAATTTAACCCAACGTCAGGATGAAAGAGATCAGCAATAATTCAGAGAAGCAGCTGTTAGTTAGTGTGAGACACTTTTCTATCAAATGAAAATAAAATAATGGAGAAAAAACAGATTAATGTTGCAAACTTTGGTATTATTAAACGCTCCGTTGGGATTAAAGATGTAGCTAAGCATTTATCTGGGAAAACGGCGCATAGTTGCTCGGTTGCAGAAATTTTACGACTGACATTAGTTTGCAATGGTCTGGGTAAAAAAATCGATTTAATCGATTTTGGAACGATTCCTTTACATTTTTGCAAAATCGATGTTTAGGGAATGAGATCGATTAGTTTTATAGTGACGCATGTGACGCCACTCAGCAAGCTTTCCCAACTGAAGTCTGATGTCTGGAACCATTTTGGATTTAAAACGGCTAAAGATAATGTGCTGGATATGTGACATTAAGGTGGCTTCCCTCTGAGTGGCGCCTCGCATCTCGTGCAACAGACCACTAAGATGACTTCAAGCCAGACAGCTGCAAATATAGCCAATAGGTTGACTGAAGACATTAACAAATGGGGCTGACCAGCAAACACCCTGTGAGTTGTTACAGACAATGCTGCTTTTTTTTAAAAGTTGAACAGGTTTAGTGAAATAATCAGTAAGGGAATCCAGGGTAACTCCAGGGAAGTTAGCCGAAAAAGGTTTTCTTCTCTGAATCCAGTCGGTGTGGGTTTATCCAGATATTGGGGGGCTTGTTGGAGGGCAGACAGGTTTTGGGTTTGGCTGGTTCCTTGAGGATCAATGGAGCGGACGGCCACTTAGATTTCCAGGAGAACTTGAACAGGAAATGAATCCCCTGCTCAGTGTGAAGCTCAAAACAATCCTTTCAGGGGGAGAAGGCCACAAATCCAGTTTGCAGGATGACTTTTTGCTGAAAAGGCAAAGACAAAAACAAGGTTAGAACTCAGAGAAACTAAGACTCAGTTTGACCCAACTAAACTCAGCTTGGCTAGTGTCAGTCCACCGCTTAAGAGTCTTCAGGAATGAGCGCAACCAGCCGCAGGTGTGTGGGAGGACCAAATAGAACAGGGCACCACCTAGTGGTGGAGGGAGAGAACACAAAAACAAACAAACATAGCCCACCGACACTGGATTCCTAACAGCCACACATCAGCGCCAAGATCATGACACCAGATGACTGTTATCCAAAACTATTATCACCAAATTTACCCCAAAAAACATTTTGCAAGAGGTCATAGAAGAACAATAAATATGTTTTTTTGCATTGAAGATAATGCAGCTCATGCATGTCTGCTGTGTCACGTCTGCCTGCTCAAGTTAGGCTTCACTTTTTCACTTTTCGAAAACAAGTTTGCACTTTTGAGACAGTTTTGTTCACATCTCAAGTTTAAACTATCTGACTTACAAGTTTGCACTTTGTGTTTAATGTGACAGGAAAAAATAAACAGTTGAACCACTTCCATTATTGTAAAAACAGAAACGATGTAAAACTGTATGAATCAAAATCGAATCGATTCAGGACTTTGGCCAAAATACCCAGCCCTAGTTTGCACCATTTTTCTGATCTTTAGATAATTAGTTATGTCTGGAACGGAGCTGTAAAACTGACAGGGTAGCCTAGAGCCGGTCTGGTTCTGATCTGTGGATTTTTCAGCAAACTCTTAAAACAAGAAACCTCTGAATTCGATGGAGAATGGCCTGGGATTTTACAGGCGGAGAAGTGAAATGCTATATCTATGCATTTCAGCGCCTCTAATATGAAAAGCTCCTGAAATAAAAGTTTGTTACCAGAGAAATCAGGCTTCTTGCAAACATTTCTTTAGATATTAGTACTTTTTGTGCATAAAAAAAGCATGATCAAAATAAGAACTAAGTTCCAAAGGCCGGTCTTGATCATTGTATTTCCTGGAAAACAATAAAAACTTCCAAAATAAGCAGTTCTGCTTATAGTCTGTATTATAAGGAGATCATAAATTGGTTCACTGATTCACACTTTACGACATAAGAAAGCAACAAAAATCACAAAATGATGGTCTGAAAGCTTTTTTAGCAACAACTGCTCGATTTCATACACCTATATATGTATGAGAAAAGAATGCCACAAGCACTAAAAACCAATAAGCTAATTGCCTTCTCAGAAATCTTGTATTTTCTTTAGACACCATATCTAACCTCTAGCATGTCACGGTCAAAGCAACACTCCTTTATCTGGGTTTTTATTAAGCTATTTTAGCTTGAAGTGAGGCTATTTCCAGTAATCTGCTTTTAAAAGTTGAATCAGAGGAAGCACAAAGGAATGTTTTCTATTACGCATCTGCAGTGCTTACAGATGGCATTTATCCATTTAGCCTTCCTGTTAGCTGTGAAAGAGAGCAGGTAACCCTGTTATTTAAGGCGGCGGATAACGGAGAGTTTGCTTATTCTTTAAAGCATTCCACCTCCGTCCATCCTTGAACATGCAGGTTTTATCATATTTTTGCAGCTGTTCTGAATCTCTTAAAGTGAGAGTAAATAGAGGTAGCATATCCTACTTTTTTATATTAATAAAGTAATAATGGACATTCTACCAACATGTCTCACTAATACCTAATTCTGTCCATGTAAGAGATGGACAAAATTTACCAAAACGGAATTAATCAGGGACTGAAATGGGTAAATCTTTCAATAAAAATCTGATTATAAGGTCAGTGTAGGTGGCATAAAGGGCTGGTTATCCTCAGTGTGTCGCAGTGAGATTGTTGCAGATATTTTTTGATTTATGCACAATGATGAAGCGTGGGTCTGCGTATATGTTATTCCACGCCACTGCTTGCCAGAAGGAGAATCAGGAACTATATAGAATTTGTGCGAGCACGGAGGGACATTAGGGTGAAAAGCGGGGATCCAGGTGGAAAAAAGGGTCCCAGCTGTTCGGCCTTTACCTGGCTCTTTTTAGCTGAAGTCCCATCTGCGCGAAGTGGATTTTCCTGCAATGCAGGTGCCGCAAAAATTAGCCGCAAGATTGCCATTCTGGCGCAGGTCCCTTCCACAAAATTTGAGGTCGGGAAGTTAGGTCAGGCTTTCCTGCTCCATAATAGCGCGAGTATTAAAGCCCACTGTCAAGCGTGATCCAATCAAATCCCTAAGGCGGGCTTTATACGATGATGGACAGATGATCAACAGTAGCGTAATCAACCACGACCACGTGACCAATCGCGGGTGACAACAACAATGGCTGCGGCGCTGGAGAGTTTGGGCCAGAGTTGATTCTGCTATTGGAAGTCTGTTCTGAGAAGATATCGACCAGCAAATTAATTTTTAAAAGAGGAACAGAAGAACAAAGCGATCAAGTCTCATCTTTCTTATTCTAGGCGTGAAACTGCAGGCTTTGCATTTTTTGCGGACAACAACTATCGTTCTCGCTTAACATAAATCACGCACTCGTTGCTCTTGGCTGGGTTGTAGTGTCTCCATCAACCTGAGTGCGGAGGCAATTTTTTTCCTGGTTCGCTCGAAACATCGCCCCTATAATCACAACTCTATGGAGCAGTATCAGACTCATATTCTGACTAGAATTGAGCCGGACTACGTCATATTACATAATCGAGCTACATATAAATATTTTGCATTTAAGATAAAAGGAAAGTTTTATGTTCGTCAATATGGTCTATCCGGAACACCTCAAGTGGAAAAGTTTTTCTGTCTGTCAATATGGTCTATCGGACACCAAGTGGAAAAGAAGTTTTAGTTTACCACCTGTTTAATAAAAAAACAAATCCTCTTTAAGGAACCTTTTTGCTATTGGATTATTAATCTAGAAAATAATCAACAGATTAATGAAGTAGCAAAATAATTAATAGTTGCAGCCCTAGCAATTTTACTGTTGTCCACTAGAGTGTGCCACTGTGCATCCTTAAACAGAGCATAATTGGTACATGTGAGGGCTGGTTATTCTCCCGCAGCAGTGTGTCACAGTGAGCTTGTTGCAAATATTTTTGATTTATGCTCAACATTGAAGCGTGGTCTGCGCTTTTATTCCATGCCACAATGCAAGAGGAACAATCACAAACTAGCTGTGGGTCTAGATACGGCCGAGGAGGTGAGGAAGTAGGGCAAATTTGTCCGACAACAGAGGGACATGAGGGTGAAAAAGAGCGGGGATCCAGGTGGAAATAGGGTCCCAGCGTTCT
The DNA here is from genome assembly GCA_018398635.1 of Cyprinodon brontotheroides. NCBI lineage: Eukaryota > Metazoa > Chordata > Actinopteri > Cyprinodontiformes > Cyprinodontidae > Cyprinodon > Cyprinodon brontotheroides. Next base: position 1,484,372 of record JAGKQL010000067.1, on the reverse strand, counting down.
GGCGCAACCTCGCTTTCCTAGCGGGTCCAACTTCGGCAAGCGCTTATTCCACAATGGCGGTCATAACAAAACAAACAAAACTAAGCGGGTAAGGTACCAAACAGGAAATATGCCTAGTGTAGAAGCGGATGTAGATTTGACCAATCCAGGGCCTCCCTGTCTGCGGCACTGTCTGCTGTCTGGGTGGGGGCATATTTGCATTCACTGCAACACCATGCAGACGACCTGGTTTCTGAGTATATAAATCAGCCTTAAGCATACTAGAGCTCTGAGATAACCCCCACAGTCTTCAGTGTTGAAGTTTGTGCAGAGTGAAGAAAGTTGAAAGGATCCATCAGATACTACAATCAAACTACTACCCTCTACAGTCAGATCGTGCAAAAGGATTTCTAAATCTCAATCATATGTTGTCTAAAAGATCAATGGGTGAGCAGAGGATGGGAACAGTCTAAATTACTCTGAGGTGATTGGGCCTGCACCAACTATTTATGTTAAACTCACATCTGTCTGCTAATTGGTCATATAAATTAAATATAGTTACAAAGGACAGATTTTTTTTTACAATATTTCTAAAAAGGGAAAAAAACCTTCCAATTCCTTGTACGGTTTATGGCAAAGATCAAATTTTATTTCTCAATGAGGGTATTTTACTAAAACGTTGAACTTTTGTGAAACCTAACTACTAAAATGTAACCTTGGGCTCTCTGAAAAATGCACACAAACAGACCCCGCCATTTTCAGACTTTTTCTAACACTATTAATAAACATCCTTATAGGGTTGTCATCAGACTAAAATTACAAACTTGATATCAAGAATCAGAAAAATATTAAATACTTGACACCATTATCAATATCTTGGGGATAAAAAATGCCAAATGACTAAAGGCGTTTAAAATGGTTTAAAATGAAAAACCTCCTGAATTTTCTCTAGACGCTTTGGATTTCACGCCAAAGACATCGAACAAAAGGCTCTAATTGGTAAAAGTGCCACAAAAAGTAGCAGTACAAATTTATTTCACCACCTAAAAAGTAATCCGCTGCAAAATTAAGAAATCCGGATGTCAGCGTCTCCCCGTACATAAATTAAAACGTTCAATCAGCTGTGAAGCTGATGACGTTGGCCTTGTGTTTGAAAAAAAAAGATCCGATAAGAGACAAAAAGGAAGAGATGGAGGAAAATAAAAACAGAAAGCAACAGGTGAGACATTGAAGGACTTTAATGCGGAAGAAGTTAGGAGCCACTGGAAAAGTTAACTGATTTTTAAAATATTATTTCAGATTTTAATATGGGGAAAAAGTCAGAATTTTGAAGCTTTTTTCTCGTAGAATTTTGACTTTAATCTCACAGAATATTGGATCTTAATTTAGATGGGAAGGAAGAGATGTGGGAGTACTCAGCTTCACTGACAACAATGTGAGTAGTTTGAGAGGACTAGTGACACATTGGTGAAAAATAACGGAATTAGGTGATTTTTTACATGATTTCCGAGGGGTCCCCAAGTGATGCTATTTCACGAATGAAAAAGGCAGAAGGTGATTAAACAAGAGAGCTAGTTATAGTCTCTAAAATGGTTTGTTGTAAAAAGAATTGTGAGGACAAAATCAGGGATTTTTGAGAAAAAAAAGTCAAAATTTTTTAAAATTAATTTCAGAATTCTGAGATTAAGTCAGAATTTGAGATCACAAAGTCATCCTGTCTTCAAGCTTAAATGTCGTGAATAATTAAGAGAAAAGTTTCTCAATATTATTAACTGAAATAAAATTTTAAAAATCAGTTAACTTTTTAAAAATTCTTTCAGTGTTAGCTAATCCCTCTTCCGTAACTTTGGGTTTGGGATATTTGAGTACTTTATTTAGACCTATTTAATTTGTAGTATGTAAAAGTAGCCACCCAGCACCCCCTTTGGTTAGTGGTAGGTATTGCAGGCAGGGGTTTTTGCCCAGTCATGTTCCTTGTTAATTTCCTTCTACAAACAGAGAAAAGGAGGAAATATACCTAATTAGCATTGCTATGTGGTTGGCTGGACATCATAATTACAATAACTAACTATCATGAAAATATACTAAAATATAAACATCTACGTCATTAAAATGTTTTTTAGATGCTCTAATACTGTGATGTGATCTTGTTCAGAGGTTTTGCATACGTTTTCTAAACTCAAAATTTTTACAACTTTTTGTGTTTCTTTAAAATTCCCAGCACATAAAGATCAATTCTAATAGTCCGTATTTATTTTTTTCAATTTGCATTTATTTATTTTTTTATTATGCAGAAACGAGACCTTTTTAATTTGACGTTTTATTCAGTATTGTGTGTTTTCGCTTTGTTTTCCTGTTTGGTTGCTGGGATCTTGCTAAAGGTCAAATACCTAAATGTTGCAGGATTATTTGTTAAAATCTTGAGCTGGTTAAAATAAATAAAGTTTAAAATTTGAAACCAAATGTCTGAATGAATTTATCAGTGTAATTTTATGCACTCTATTGTTTTTGAAGTAATTTAAACATGTCTTGATATAGATCGTGTATCGCGATAATAGCCCAGATATATCGTGATATTAGATTTTTATCGCTGAGACCTAATGTTGAGTATTACTTTGGTGATCTATGTGCTCTAAGCCTCAGCATCCTCTCAGTTAAGTCATCTTACCTCTAGGTGGCCAAGTTTCCTTAATTTGATAAAATATTTTAGAACAATGACATTTCGTAACTGCTTGAGTTCACTGGGCTCCTGAGAGCGCCCGTTCTGTCTTTCCTTTTTGCTTAGAAACCATAGCAACAATGTAGACAGCGTTTATTAGTATGGATTATTCTGAGAAAAGTAGCACTTTATAAGGGCTGCACGTAATTTACCGTCTAGCCTCGTGGAAATGCAAAATATCACACATCCAGCTTTGCTTTTTATTTAAATTCAGCAAAAAGTAAAAAGTATTTTTTTTTCTTTTAACAGCAAAGGAGGTGTGAAAAAATAAGTAGGAAAGTGAAAGACTTAATTCGGTTATTTTCTTTGTGCACTTCCCTCAGGGTCAGGTTGGCTCATGTTTATGATAGTAGCTGTGTAGGTTGGCGAGAGGAAAAGCAGAGCTCTGCTCGCTTCCAGCAGCTCCTATTATCTCCTCCTCCAACAGCTGTAGCTGGTGCAGCCTGGCTGCCTCTGCCTTCACGTTTCCACTCCAGAGCCTCTCCTGCAAAGTCTGCTGATCCTCTTCCGCTGATGCGCTCTGGCATGGGACAGGCAGAGGATCCCCTGGTACTGGTTCGGTTTACTGCAACGATGGGTTCTGATGATGGGATTTGACTGGAGGGTTGCCAGGCTTAGATTCCCGTACAGTGAATGCATTCCAGTGTAAATTTATCAGCAATCGCTTGGTCTACGTTTTCTACAAACTGACCTATTTCCCAGCAGAACTATGGTTTGGTCACCTCTGAACATCCAGTGGACTGACATTAAGCTTCTGTAGTCCAGTTTGTTGGAGCCAGCTCTGTCCTAGGATGTCTCCTGGATCCGGTTCAGGTGTTGGGGGTCAGATGGACTGTATAAAACCAAAGATAAGTACCACTCCATGCATGAAGCGCTGCAAATTTGAAGAAACTCCCGCAATGGTTGACTGCTGCACTGGCGGTGTAGCCTGCATTGAGACCATCACTGTCTCGCTGAGCTTTCAAGGTTTCACTTTCAGCGCAGATCAGTTCGGAGACTCTCCGTTGAAGAAAATTTGGAGCCGTTCACCAAACGAACATCCAATCAAGCGTTGGCTTTGAAGCGAGGTTGAGGTGTGACACAGCGAGAAAGCTGACGACGGTTCAGTCTAAAGAACATGGCTTAGCTTCAGCGATGGAAACTAAGCGTTAAGCGTGCAATATAGGAGCAAGATTTTGTCCGAATTGCAGAATATTTCTTCACTGAAAGAAGAGCAAAGAGCACTGCTCTGGAGGCTTTTTCTCAGAGGAAAAGATGTTTTTTGCTCTTCTCCCGACTAGTTTAGGCAGAAGTAGCCTGGCTGTTAAGTCACGTCAGATGGCTTCGTTGATCTGATTGGTTTATTTGGCCCGTCTATCACAACAGCATAGGCCAATCAGCTAACCAGTATTTTCACCCCTTCCCAAAAATTACTTAAACTGAAGGTTTCCATCTGGAAACGGAGTCAGGTTACCTTTGGTGCACTAAGGAGCGCTATCACAGATTATTCCTCCAGACTTGACTATCTAACAAATCAGATTAGATTCTAAACTTCAAGATCAAAGTATGCCACGCCAGTTGAATGTCCAGCCTCTTTAGGCCGTGTTCCTCCTGCCGAGGGGCCAGCCGCTAAACGCTTTCACTCCTGAGGTCCCACCGAAAGGTTCCCAGGGATCACAGGCTGGCAGACCACCTGCCACCTTAAGGCTTTAGAGCAGCTTCCCCTCTTCAGAAACGGTTCTAGGTTCTGCTTTGGAACGTGAAATCTATTCGAATAGCCTTCAATCCTCCATTTAGAAATCAGCCGGATCCAGGAAAGTGTTTAAAAACCCTGAAATCTTAACCCTACATGCTCTGGTTATTAAAAACGCTGTCCAAACTTTCAGCCATCCATCACCCGCTCATTCCAGATTCATACAGTGATGTAACCTTAAGCGCACTCACAGCTGTGTGAGAAAACCTTCACTTATTTATATTGTATTGAACCTTTATCTAAGTGGGCAGGATAAATTAAAAACAATGTATTATTTACAACTGCAGCCTGGCAGGACGTGTGAAGCCAATAACTATAAAAGAAGGCCATGTTCAGAAGGCAGAATTGTTCCTGATATTCTCTGCCCTGTCAAATGTATTATTAATAATGGTAGACATGTTCACAAGTCATTTTTTGCAAGTCCAAGTCAAGTCTCAAGCCGTGAGAAGGCCTGTCACAATTATCAATTAATCGCACAATAAATTCTAATCACTCGATTAATTAAAATAAGTGCAATAATTTGCGTGCTTACTTGTGTCTCCTTGTGTTTTCATCTCCGTCACTGAGGCGGTATAGCTTAAAGGTCACTATTATATCTATGGAATGATCATTGAACTGGTAAATGAAAAATACAATTTAAAAAGCACACACACAATTTTTTTTTTTCAGTTAAATTTTGCATCTTTATTTTTTTTCTTTCAAAAACAACAATTTTCTTACAATATTTACCTGACATTTTTGTGGTTACAACTTTTTCTAGTTTTAGGAGTAAATGTCTGCTCTTTTTATTTTTAAGTGAAAATGAGGGGCTGTGGAAAAAAAACCCAATCAAAATCCTGCTTTTATTAATACATATGAAGTTAGCAACTACAACAGATAAAGAAAAACCCTAAATAAATACCAGGACAATAACAAATCTTTCAAAAATAACTTTTTGTAACTTAATGCCCTGGAACAGACAGAACCGACTTGGCGGGCAGTATTTTAAATTCAATTCAGTTTATTTATTTAGTGCCTATTCACAACATATTTCTTCTCTACGACTGCCATGAAGTTTTTAAAGCTTGGCTTGTCGATCATGCATGCATGCGCACGGGTGCGCGGGCATATATGTCACGTAGCGTTGCGTCAGTGACGTCAGTGCTACGTGACAGTTTGACAGCCCCTCTGCCGTTTTTTTTTTTTTTTTTTTTTTTTACCTCTGCTGTGTGCGGGTAAGGCGAGCGGCGATCAGTCAAGTTAGTAAAACAAAAAACACTTAAAAAATAAAATATTGTTCACAAGTCAGAAATCACGAGACTCAGTCGAGTCTGAAGTCCTTCAAATGCAAGTCTAAGTTGAGTCTTAAGTCATTAAATATGCGACTTAAGTAAGACTCAAGTACTAGTCACAAACTCGAGTCCCCATCTCTGGGTAATGGTAAAATGAAAACCTAATCTTTATGTTTACTCTATGATACAGTGGCATGAATATGCAGTGAACCTCTGGGAAATCACATATAAATGTTCTGATTAACTGCAAAAAAAACAAACCCTGAAAAGTAACTGTAACTATACAGTCGTATGTTTACAGCACTTTTTTTCCACTAGTGTTTTTAATCACTGCTGCTTACCTTAATCAAGGCTGCACTTTAAAAAAAATTAAAAAAGTCTAGAGAGCTGCAATAAATGAAATTTGGTTTTGTATACACTTGTGTGTACAAAATGAGGAAAAAAAGACTTTCTTTTCAGGGTATCGGAGTAAAAGGGGGCAAGCAAACACACACACAATTGATTTGTTTCCTCTCCCCAGTGTCTGCCGTGGCTCTTGAAACGCCGCCGTTCTGCGAGGTCGTGAGCCGTCATTTGATCGAGCATATTTGCAGGCTTTGAAAACACAGATTTCTGAATTCATCCTCGGATCAAAGGGCCGTCGTCCACAATCATTAAGGGCCATTGAAAGATAAATTGAGCAGCACAGCTCTGCTGTTATCCATTTCCATTTTGCAGACAGATGCCAGACTCTAAGTAAAAGCATTTTTTTTGTTGCATTCCCCCACCTCCTTCCTCTAATCCTCTTTATAAAAGCCCCACTCGGACTCATGCTTGTATTTGTATGCAGCAAAAGTTAAAGTCTTTTTTGGTTTTTTACTTCTTCAAGTTGATTAATTAAATTCGAGGAGCAGCTTGGCCCTCTTATGGAAAAATGATTTTATTTTTGGAGCCTTACATACTCTGCTGCCTTTGGCATAATCCAGTTAGTAATATTAATATCCTGCACTGTGCATGGTTGATATCTGTCAGCATCTGCTCTCAGAGAGCCTGTTTCTCAGCGGACCCCATTAACCCATTTCGGCGGTTGCACGTTTGACTTGTAGGTCCTCTTATAGCACATGCATAAACAGAAAAATCATTGCATGTTTTGCTTGGTAGATGCGGCGGCTGTAATCTCAGTTGTTTGGCCCACTCGATGCGTGTTAAAGCGTCTTTATCCTCTGTGGCTGATATTTGAATCTGACATTTGCTTCTCAGGACGCCGTCTGCCAAATTCCTATCGAGGGATTGCAGATGTAACGCGGAGCAATCCCGGGTATCATCGTATCCCTCTTGGTCTTGTTAACGGCCTCCGCTGAAAGAGGAGAGAAATATTTACATGGTTCTTACCGGCTGAGATAACAAACTTTATCTTAGCTGACCTTTTATCAGGATGTTTCCAAACAGGCTGTTGAATTTGAAGCCTCTACTCTGAAGCAGCAGCAGCTGGATGATATTATAAGCTCTGACGGATTAAACGGCGCTTTTTAAGCTTTTATCAGGCTCTTTAGGAACGGATTGTTTTTGAAATTGCTGCAGTAGAGGCGGTTCTCTTTATGGGAAGCGTGGCTCTCTGCCCAGAGCAGCAGACACTGGGGGTGGAAGGCTCGGTTTGGCAGCCTGTTTATTTCTAATTTCTGCATACTTTCAGGTAATCTAGACTAAGATGATTTCTACATAAAGAAACATTTGAATTGTTGGCATGAAACAACCCGTTTTATATGTTATTAACCTCCTAAAACCCAAATTTAGTTTATAACTGGTGACGAGCCTCAGTGGTTTTAAGACGTAAGAGGTTTTTGGTGCGTTTTTGGTGCGTTTCTTTGCATCATGAACACAGATGCAAATTATCTATTAACGAATAAATCTGCAGTATTGTTAATTATATTTGGTAATTTCTAATTCTGTAGTCATTGAATAAACATTTGATGTCTAAAATATTCAATATTTTCTTTAAAAACCTGATATATGATCAAAATAAACAACCATTTCAATTCAAAACCACTATTTGCTCTTAAATTATTGACTAGACATACGAGCACAGCAAAACAAATGCATTTTTAATCTATTATTTAGGTTATCAGATGGGTTGAAATTTACTATATGGTTATAAGTCCTTCATTTTTTTTCTAGACTATAATCTCCTGAACTTTTTCAGCTACTTTGAAAAATGACTTATTTAGAGGTGTGAACTGAGTAGTGCTGTAATAATAATTAGAGCCTGAATTCCTTCTTCATATGGTTTGAAAATATGGATATATTCTGTCACAACAGTGTTTACAATATTGCCTTTAAGAATTAAACATTTGCTTTACCAGAAGTTAAAGCTTCTTTTTTTAACACTGACAACAGAACTATGAAGATAAAGTTTTTTTTCTTTTGTATAAAGCAGATATCAATTATTGATCTTCATTTTCTAAACACAGCAGAGAAGTTGTGCTGCTATGCCATGCAGCAAGGCTAAATAGGTGCTATTTAGGTGATAACTTATCCAGTTTATAGATTTATAGTGTATTCTGCTTTCATGTCGCCATCAAACAGTATAAATGATCTAGGACTGGACTCTTATTTCGATCCATGCTTCTGCTCGAGCTTTACTTCTCTTAAGGCTGATTTATACGCAGAAATCAGGTCGTCTGCGTGTGTCGCAGTGAACGCAAATTGTATTAGTGCCATTGTGGAAAACGACTGGTGAAGTTGGACCAGCTAGAAGAGCGAGGTGCGCAAGGACGCTGGGACCCTTTTTCCACCTGGATCCCTGCTCTTTTTTTGCCCTCATGTACCTCTGTTGTCGTACAAACTTGTCCCCACTTCCTCATCGCCTCGGCTAATCTAGATCCGCAGCTAGCTCGCGATTGTCCCCCTTGCAATGTGGCGTGGAATAACTTAGCACAAACCACGCTACAATATTGTGCATAAATCAAAAATATCTTCAACAATCTCACTGCACACACTGCTGCAGGAGGATAACCAGCCCTTTATGCTGATCTTATAATCCAATTTTTTTATTTTTTTTTTTATTGAAAGATTTACCCATTTCAGTCCCTGATTAATTCCGTTTTGGTAAATTCTCCATCACTTACATGGAAAGAACTAGGAATTGGTGAAACAAGTTGGTAGAATGTCCATTATTACTTTATTAATATAAAAAAGCAGGATATGCTACATCTATTTACTCTCACCTTAAGAGATAAAAAAATATGATAAAACCTGCATGTTCTTTCAAAGCTAACAGGAAGGCTAAACGGATAAATGCCATCTGTAAGCACTGCAGATGTGTAGTAGAAAACATTCCTTTGTGCTTCCTCTCATTCAACTTTTAAATAATCACTTCAAGCTATTTTCACTTGAAGTGATTATATTGGGCATAAATCGAAAAATATCTTCGACAAGCTCACTGCGACAGACTGCTGCGGGAGGATAACCAGACCTTACTGGTACCAATGACGCTCTGTTTAAGTAGAAACAGTGGCACCCTCTAGTGGACAACAGTAACATTGCTAGGGCTGCAACAATCAATTATTTTGCTACTTCATTAATCTGTTTATTTTCTCGATTGATAATCCAATAGAAAAAAGTCCCTCAAGAGGATTTTTCTTAACGTAAAACAACTAAAACTAAAACTTTTCCACTTGGGGAGTTCTGGATAGAGCATATTGACAGACAGAAAAACTTTCCTTTTTATCTTAATGAAAAGTATACATTTTTTTTGACAATTTTGGTAAAGTTCCTGCTCTAATCGGGCATGTTTTAGAGTCTCTATACTCCAGTTAACTATTAATCGATTAAGCTGACGATTATTTCAATAATCGATTAATCTGATTAATTGTTACAGATCTAAACATTACTACACTGAAAGGGGGTGTTATCAATTGATCAGATTGAACAAGTTTTGATCCAAACCATTAATTGACAATTAATCCTAAATAGATCATACGTTTGGATCCCTAATCCTAACCCAGCAACTTTGGGGGAAAGGATTGTGGGTCTGGTTGCCTTGCAGCGTCTTCTAAAACAGGAAAAAAAGGTGATATTTAAGAAGCTGAAAAGAAGGAGTTAGTGTATCAAAGACATAGTGCAGGTTATATCTGGATCAGGCTGTAAATAGGAGGTTATTGTGTGATTGGATGTGGATGGCTGGTAGCCTGGCTGGTGGCCAGACGGCTGGACCTGCCCAGGGAACCATTAATGCCACCTGTGCACCGTGTTTTCCTTTCAGAGGGGATTAAACTGGTCAATATGCAGAACTTTCCACCCAGACTTTATGCCTGGGCCCTCAGTATTAGGATCTTAAGCCAAAATGGGTTATTAAAGGAATAGGGATCAGAGAAGTGCTCTGGTTTCCCACAGATCCTGGTTTCTGTTTTTAGCAGAAGCCTGAGGCTCGATGAGGAGGGTATAGATCAGAAGACAGCCTAAAAAAGCTGGAAATTATAGATGCTGCTTTAAGAAAACTCCTAAACTGTGAACAGAAATGGCTGAGACTGCTCTATTTTACATAGAAATCAGACTTTCTTCATCTAAAATGCTCAAAGTAGAGTTGGACCGAGCAGTTATGGCACTCAGAGATGATATAAAACCAAGAATGTGTGTTTTTTTGGCTTGAACTAGCTGCTAATGTCACTATCTGGATTTCTCTCTTTTTTTTTTTTTTATTGGTCACTATTGACCCTTTAAGCCAGAAGGCTTGCAGTTAAAGAAAAGAAGCTATAGCAGTGACCAGTGTTGCAGGAACAATATGTCTTTGTGTTCTGAATAAATGACATGTTCCAGAAAAGCGTGCACGCTGCCGGCTCAGCTCCTCTATTGTACATGTTCACAGTAGCTGCAAAGTGGAAACCTATGGAGGAGTGAATTGATTGATACTCTGTGCTCCAAACATGGAGGTAAAGCTGCCATGCACAAAGAGATGAAGCCTGTTTTTTTTTTTTTTTTTTCCAAAGCTTTTCAGCCTTAGTCTCATTTATTCCTTTTCATTTCTGGGAGCAGCTTCAGCAGGTCAGGTAGCAACGAGTTAAGCTGCTGGAATCCTAAGAACACCTTTTGTTTGGGACGAAGAGAAATTTAATTGAAGTGCATTTCGACTGTAAAGTGCTTAAGAGTTTATTTTCCAAGATTTTATGCTGGTAATAATCACAATAGATAGATTTTTTTTGTTGTTGTTGTTTTTTTGGGAATGGATTTTGTGGGTATTAAGTGAAAAGGAAAAGTGCTGATATTTAGGTACTAGCTAATACAGAGTATTGAAACCGTCTGAAACCTAAATATGACCAATTTTTTTTAACATTATCTGATGTGTTCAGCAGAAAAAAGGTGGAATTTGACAGGTTAGATGCAGGTTTCTTTTTGGTTGTGTTTTTTTTTTTTGTGCTGAAACAATTCATCGTAATTAATCGATCATAGAAATTATCTTAAACCAATTTAGTAATCGATTAATCGTTTACTGGACAATAGAGATCCTAAAACAAGCCTTTAAGCCGGGCGTACACCGTGAGATTTTTTTTCAATCGTTGCTCACAGCTACAGCTAACACTACGACAAAACCGCAGGGTTTCGAGTTTACAGCTCAGAATGCATGCTCTCACTCTGCGACCCGACGCTCTGATGCAATCTATCTACGTCTAAAACTAAGACGTACTCTTAGCTCCGCAGTGAGATGGCGCTACTCTGACTTGAGTATCTGGAAGCCGAACGAATAGAGGAGGAATATGAAGCTCACTAGAGTGAAATACGCTGCCTTGGCAATTTGTGCAATTTTCTGCTGAAAGCCCTACGAAGACAAGGCGATGACGTATTTGGACAAAGACATGGCTGCGACTACGGTCTGTCAGTTTCACAGAAAGAACTCCATTTCACTCGCACCCCTCCATTCTTCTGTGTTTACATCTGAGAGGAAGAAGAAGAAGAATCCTTGTTTGCTTGTTTGTATGTTTGATTTTCTCCTCGCCCCACGATGGTCTGTAGGCTAATTGCCCCTCGTTACCCCCTGTAATACACGACTCACGACCAGGCTGAAAGTCAGCCCGATCGGAAAATTCTCGCACAACTGGAAAGTTGGCCCGAAAAGAGCAAAAAATCGTACAGTGTACACTGCAAAATGATCTAGAAATAAGTAAAGATTTCTTAAATTAAGTGTATTTACCCTTATTTGGCAGTAGGTAAGTAAGAGGATTTTGCCAATGGAATTAGTATTTTTATTCTAAAAATAAGACAATAGGATAAAATTCACTTGAAATAAGACAATGCAATTGTTTTTTCTTAATTCAAATGTAAATTATCTCCCGTTCCATTGGCAAAGTGTCTCACTTACCCTCCTCAATTCAAAGAAAAAAATGACTTATTTGAAGAAAGAATTACTTAAGATTTAAATTTTTTGCAGTGTAAGCCCGGCTTAAGCTGCCAGAGCGACCCACAGACCTGTAATTATACCAACATGGTAAAAGAAATTTATTAATATTTTGCATGCAAGATAATAAAAACAAAAAACTTTTTGTCTCTTAATATGCTCTATCCAGATCTCCTCAAGCGGAAAAAATCTTATCTAAGGAACCTTTGGCGATCTGATTTGATTAATGGAAAATAATAATCAACACATTAATCAATTAGCAAAAATAATTCGCAGTTAGTTTCAGTTCTAGTTTTTTACACCTCTTTACAAGTTTGGTTAGCAAAAAAAACCCAACAAAAAACGCAGTTGGTCTTAATCAAATATAATCCAGCTTTGAGTTTTGATGCTTATTCTGTCCCTTCATTTGCTTAAAAACACCCCCACATGGCTGAGTACGAGTACAGACACTGAATGGGCCTGATACTGATACCAGAATCGGTCTTGTCTTTACTTTATTTTTCTTTTAAAAATGCATACAACACATTTTTATACTTTGGAGATACATTTTACACATTTGTTTTTATTCCACTATACTCATAAGTGGATGTTATATGTGTATTTGACCTTTAAGATGCAAAGGAGGTTTGATGTGTTTATGATTTGAGCTAAACTTCAATTCAATTCAGTTTATTTATATAGCGCCAATTCACACCACATGTACAGTAGATTGATTCAAAGTTTTCTATCTAAGGGAAGCCAGTTGTTTGCATTGAATCATTGACTCAAATGCAGTCCCTCACACTAAGCATGCTTGTAGCAACAGTGGAAGGAAAAACTTCCTTTTAACAGGAGGCGGCCATCTGCGAGGAGCCAACTGCGGTTCCGTCCAGGAAACACACAGCCAGGCAGACAAACTCTGAGCCAGCTCCCATGTCAGAGGATGAAGAGAGAGAGCACATCCAGTTAGTCACAGTCAGAGAAACAGGACTACACTGGAAAAACAGGCCCATCTCAAACATCTATAAACAAAATGTGTTGGATGGCAGCAGCACAGCTGATATTTCTCTCCAGGATGGAGTCACAGCCAAACAGGAACAGAGTTAGTCAATCAACCTTTTGATTGACCAATTCTTTACATCTATGACACCATTATGACTGTTTTTTCACATCCAATGTAACATGAAGCACACTACAGTTCTAAAGTTCTTGGTTCTTTTATGACCTTCTCGCTGATTCCTGTTGGTCTGCTCATCACGATCCATCTCCGTTCCATGGTGTCTGCCTGTGTGGATAATGACGTGTAAAACTTCTCAGCCCACGTCTAGTGATTTTTGAAAATGAGCCGTTAATGACATCAAACTGTAGTTGTAATCAAAGGGGAAAAAAATGGTCTGCCATTAGGAAGGCTTCATATTTTTTTTTTTTATTTCCTCCAATATTCAGCAGCTTCTGGGTAGCCATCATGATATTCTTCCCTACAAAGCTGTATGGTTTAGAGCAAAGTAATATCGATTTAAATAAGCGATCTGATTAACGACGGGATGACGGCCCTCCTAGGCACGGCGTGGCATTTTGGACGGTGTACGCCGCAGACGCCGACATGTTTGAAATATTGACAAACGAGCAACAATGTTGGGAGTTTATCCAAGCAGGTGCACACACTCTATTCGTCTTTTTTTTTTTTCATTTGCTGCAGCCGGCTTGCTTTATATTTTCCATTCCGCTGTGCACAAGTCCTTCCCCTTGAGCAGCCAAGAAAACACGGGGACGGAGACAAAGTGCATTTAGGGTTTGTTTGGAATAATCATTTCTTGGAGCCTGTTTAGTTCTCAGGCGTTCAGGGAGCTTTTTTTTTTTGTTATTCTTGTTCTCCAGGCAGATTTGTTATTTTTTTTTTACCCCAGAGAGGCTTTATAAATGTGTTGTGGATAGATTTGAATACTGTTTGTTGCACTCCATTAGCCTGAGAGTTTAGACTGCATACATGCTTCACAACATGAGCCGCAAATGATAAATGGCTTCTCTAAGGCGAGAGCTCTAGGTGTTCCTTTATCTTCCCAGATTACTTCAGGAATGTCTGTCTTATCTAGTCGCCTTTAAGGGAATGGAAAGGAACAGACCCGGGCTAACGGGGGCTCCTTTCTAATATCCAAACTCTGGGCCTCCTTCACAATGCGCTTGATTACGTTCTCCGGATGATTTCTCATGTTTAACCAGCTGCAGGCTTTATGCGTTTTATTGGAAGAGCAGCAATTATTATTCAGTGAATCAACATTATATGCATTCATTTGTTTTGCTGCAGTCTTTTTGCAGAAATTGCAGTTTCCTTTCATTTTCAATGATTAGTGTTTACGCCATTAAATCGTAATAAAGTTTGTGGTGGAAACATGAGAAAAAGGGCAGACGATGTTCTTTCCTGATCCCACTGGTATCAGGAAACAAGAGGTGATGTGGATCGTAGATATTAGAAACTAGCATGTATGTGATCACATTAATCAGAGAAGCCTTCCTGCAGAAGCATCAGATGATGTCGCTGCTTTGCTTTTATTTTGGCGAGGCAGTGAGGATATTGGGGTCATTTTTTATTCATTCATCATCGTCTTCATCCATCTTGCCTGAAGGAAGCGGCGCAATTGGCCGCCCCGTCCACACCTGGTGACCTTTTAAGCAATAATCCCCCTCAGGATGAAATTAGTCATTCAACTTAGCTTTAGCTGCTGCACAAAAATCTACGATAAAAGATGTTTTGTTTTTTTTGCTCATGACAGGTCACCGTGTTTACACGAAATGAACCAGAGGATGATTTGCTTAGTGGTTTGCAGAGCTGCAGTTTGGACTCCTCTCAGATGGAGGGGGGAGTGTTTGATGAGCTGTGATGACCAAAGGAGCCACAGATGTCTTGTAGGTTTCAAACCGAAACTCGCAGCTTTTCCTGCGTGTTACATAAAACATATTGAAATAAATAAAAGACACAGCTCTGGATCCATCAAACAAATACAGACTGGAGATACAGACACAGTTGCAAAAGAATTCCTCTCGCTTAGATGTTTGTTTTCATTCGGATTGTATGACACACCGACACAAAGTAACGCATATAACATGGAGGGTACAATATAGATCAGTCTTGAACTTAGCTGTGGTTTTAAACAGTTTGAAACTTGTTAAATCAATGCAGAGTCATGGTGAAACATGGTGGTGGCAGCATCATGGAGATAACTAAATGAAGGAAACCCCATTAAGGTGTAACGTTCTTGGTTCTGTTGGTTTTTAAGTTTTCGGTTTCATGTTTTTCTTTGTTTTCTAGCTTTATTGGTGTGTTCTGGATTTACTTTAGTGTCTTAGGATTTTCTTTCGTTGTCCTCTGTTTCCTTTTCCCTTGGCTTCCTCCTCAGCTCTGATCACACCTGCTCCTTCTCACCTTGTTAGCCATAAATACACTCCCTCTGCAGTCCCTCTTTGCTGGTTCCTCGTCTTACTTTGTCTCACCCTGGCTCCTTGTGATAGTTTTCCCCTGATGTCTCCATGCTTCTGGTTAGTGTTTAATTTTTATGTTGGATTTTTGGATTCCTGTTTTTGCTACCTGTGTTATCCCATTAAATCTCAGCCTCTGCATTTGGGTCCTCACAAAAACAAACCAAACCGTGACATAAGAAGCCGAGATTCTACATAAGTAATAGACGGATCCTTTTTTTGATGCAAGAGAAATGGCATATTTTACAGAAGCAACACAGATGTTGTCTGTGCACACTAAAAATGTGCACTATAATGTTTCATTTATCCTAGTATTTAATTTTAAATGATTTTACAATAGAAGTGGAAGCAAAAACCTAAGTGTAAATCTGGTTTTGGCTTAAATTGACTCCACTGTGAAGCATCTTTCATCAAAGGATCTGCTCGTTATTTCTGTTTAAACTAAACTACTTCAGTTAGAGAGGGATTTCTGAGACTGGGAATAAATGGATAGTTCTGTATCACCCGTCCAGCCATCCATTTTCGTCCGCGTATCCAGGCCCGGGTCGCGGAGGCAGCAGTTTAAGCAAAGATTTCCAGACTTCCTCATCCACACACACCTCCTCCAGCTGCTCTGGGGGGACCCTGAGGCGACACCTCGCCATCTCAGAGACATATGCTATGTTTGAATTCATGGGCTGCGTCCTCAGAAGGCCAGATTGGAAGGTAGACCGCGTCTTTGGAGGATGCAGCCCATGAATTTGAACAGAGCCATAGTCCTTCCAGCATGTTTTGGGCCTTCCACGAGGCCTCCTCCCTATAGGACATACCTGGAACTCCTCCCCAGGGAGGCGACCAGGAGGCGTCCGAAACAGATGCCTGATCAACCTCAGCTGCCTCCTTTCGACGTGGAGGAGCAACGACTCCACTCCGAGCTCCTCCTGGGTAACTGAGCTCCTCACCTGATCTTAAAGGGTGCGTCCAGCCACCCTGCGAAGGAAACTCATTTCGGCCGCTTAAATTCGTAATCTGTATCAAAGCTGATTAAACATTTTGATTAGAATTAGATAAAAAAATTGGGAAAAAATGGGATTTGGAAAAATGGAGGATGGGGTGCATTAGTTTTATCGCACAGAAACACCAGAGTGAATATGAGTGATTAAAAATAACTCATCAGAACCCCCTGGAGTTCAAGGATGGTCACTTTGTCATTTAATTGGATGAGATTATCATTGAAGAATTTTGTTCTTATGTAATTAGAATTGTCGGCTGCAAAGATGTTTTCTGTAACTGAGGTACAGGTCGCTAATAAAAGAAGAGATCAACAAGTGTGGCTCATGATGGATTGGTAGCCCTCTGATTGTGTTTTCCCTTAGACCACATTTAACCCTTTTAAAGCCCGATCCAACATTAAATGTAACAGAAAACAACTTTTTTTGGTTTCGAAGGCCTTTCTAAACAAAAAATATAAAAAGAAAAACAGAAAATATATTTTTGATATTAATAATTTATTACTATGCCAGAAGTCAAGATTTAGCTTTTCGTATGGTCTTCTGCCCTCTGTTATCATGATATATCTGATTGTGTATAATATAAGATTTTTGTTTCAAGTTTTAAACATTAAATTATGCAAAAGCGTGTCGTGACCTGCAAAACATTTCGAGAAGCCGTGAGATGTATCAACATATGATACATTTGGCATTACAGGGTTAAAACATGGAGCAAATCATACCTGCCCTGTAGAGATGTCCCAGATCCGCTTGGTGTTTTTGCACTTCCCGATCCTGATAATCGATATTGTTTTTGGACTCCCGATCCCGGATACCGATTACTTGGTCATTCGATACCAGCCTATCCGAGCATGTATTTAAGTTTAAGTTGGAAGTGAGTTTAGCCTTAGTTGGTAAGACTCATGTTGAAAAAAGGGTTTTAAGTACTTGATGCCAATAACATCTAGCCGTGCTAAATTTAGGTGGAGATTGAATAAAACCACAAATGCTTCGGTGCGTACATACATTGCAACTTACCTCCGTTTTTGATGCTAAGAGATAAACAATGTAAACTGGACAAAATTATGAATAGCAAATTCTGAAATTCTGCACAGTTAGCAGTAAAACCCGTAAACAGTTAAAGGTGGCGGCGTAGTTACTGTAAGTTTTAATAAAAATGCAAAACAGGGAACACTGGCTGCTAAAAATAGTGGAATGGATCGTTTCAATCGGAGAAACTGGAAAATACGTTTTGAATCTGGATTTAAAAAAAAAAACTGGTAGCTCGGGATTGGCATTTTATGCTAGCGCTTTGCCTTATACGCGATTTTTTTGCCAATATCGGCGTCCCGATCCGATACGTGGATCGGATCGGGACAAGCCTACCTGCAAGTACAACATGCATATGGATGTTTGAAATTTTTTCTATTTTCCTTTTATTTTATGATGTAAAAATATTTATCCACAACACAAAGTATGTCTTAATTAACCATGCATCTCGTATCAGTTAGACTTTTTGTGCAGGTAATATTTGTATAGTTTCAGTTTTTATAGTAGAGGGACTGATCAGCCAGTTGGATGGAAAGATGTCGCTTTGTCCTCCATTTTAAAGCTCCAACAATTTTGCTTCACTCTTATTAGACATTTAGAAAAGCCTGATTGTACAGGAAAAAAATCAGATTTAAGGCAAAGTAAAATATATTTATTCCTCCATGTACACTAGACGGTACAAAATCGACTGTTTGTAAATCTTTGTGCCTGGTGCGTGGCAGTGTGCACTGGACTGATGCACAGCAGCAGCACGCAGCGAGTCCATTGTATCAGCCATAGTGCTCTGCACAGCGTGGAGCACACTGAGGCTGTTTAACTCAGAATACAAGCTCCAGTGAAGCTGTCTGAGGATGTGGAGCAGTTTGTGGACTTGCACAGCTGTGTGTGCCAGCCGCTGCATAGAAGTCCAATAAATCTGTGCAGGAATGTAGGAAAAAAGAAACGGCTCAGATGCATTTGGCCAGCTTCTTTGATTTCAGCAGTAATGCATTTGAACCGGGCTGGATTCATTTATGTTAGTCATAAATAATCCTGATATTTGCGTTCGTTTCAGTTCTCGCACATCGGAAAACCAAGAACGCAGATGTTGCATGTTTATTTTGGTCAACGTCTGTTTCGGATGGTTAAAAATCTCAGCTGTAAACATTATAAGCATTCTGTGTACAAAATAAGGTGGAATCCTCTCCCCAGTTCCTGATTAAAGGTTATATGTAGATTATTATAAAGCAAGAACGACTGATGTGATAGAAAAAAAAAAAAAACAGTCACCAGTGTGTTTCCTGCGGCGCATCCATAGTGCTGTTTTCTCTTTGAATGAGATCCTGGCACTCATTAGCTGATCTAGAGCTGAAAATACCTTTACCTTTACAACCCTTACATTGGCGGCGTCTTATAAAGGAAAATGTCAAGCAGTATCACATACCTTATAGAAAACACTGCATGCGGTTGTTAAATATTGATGTTTTGATTTAAGAAAAACAGATTTTTTTTATTTAGAGAGAAAATGGCTACATAAAATATACTGAGGCAGTCTATGATGAAACATGGTGTTAGCAAAATTATTCTTTAGGGAAATGGGACATCAATGAGGCTAAAGGAGATTTCTACCAGTTTGCATAATTTTGTAAACTTCTCTTGAACTCTTTCACACTGCAGATGATCCGTATGAACCGGCCCTTTGTGGGTTCTGCTTTATTTTCTGGTTTGGTTCTGCAGTATTGGTCCTAAAGCGGTCTTAGCAGGGTTAAATCACCTCTTTGGTGTTTTTATATCTTTGTCTAGCAACACTGTAAGCTATAATTAAAGCAGAGCTCAGATGTATTAAAAATCATCATTTAAAGCCTCTCAAAGATTAACTCAACTTAGACAGACTATTATTTGAAAATAAAGACAAATATATTGAACTACATAAAATAAATCAGGTGTCAGGTGTTGCCTTAGTAATTAAATGTATTTTTTAAGGCATTTATTAAGCACTGAAGAATTAAAATAACCTGCTTCAGTATTTTGGCTTAAAAAAGCCTAATAAACCTACTAGATGATCACATGTTTAAAGGAAAAGCTCTGTTCCTGAGCTTCCAGCGGTATGAGTGATGGGAATAAATGCTAAATATTCGACGCTAAGATAATGAGTAGATCCAAAAATGTATAGTTTCCAAAGTTCACTATTCCGACCTGCTGCAGAGGTTCGTATGAGTCGGAGCTGCTTTTATATCCTACACCTGCACACTTACTACGTCAGGTTTTTTTAGCACTACGGCTGCGTGAAAATATCAATTTAATCGATTTAGGAACGATTCCTTTACATTTCTGCAAAAATCGATGTGTGGGGAATGAGATCGATTAGATTTATAGTGATGCGCGTGACGTTCACGTTCAAATGAGCATGCATGTGCACATGCCAACCCAAGTAACACCACTCAGCAAGCAGTTCCAAATGAAGTCTGATGTCTGGAACCATTTTGGATTTAAAACGGGTAAAGATAATATGCTGGATATGTGACATTATGCATTAATAATGAGTGGCGCCCCGCATCTCGTGCTACAGACCACCAAGATGACTTCAAGCTGCAAATATAGCCAATAGGTTGAATGGAGACATTAACAAATGGGAGCTGACCAGAAAACACCCTGTAGTTGTTACAGACAACGCTGCAAATATGGTTTGTGCAGCGGAGATAATGCAGCTCATGCATGTCTGCTGTGTCACGTCTGTTTGCTCGCGTGAGGCTTTCTATCTGATTTACAAGTTTGCAATTTGTGTTCAATGTGAGAGGAAAAAATAAAATACATGAGTATTTTGAAACGCAGTTGAACCACTTTTATTATTGTAAAAACAGATTGAATTGAAATTAATCGATTTAGAACCGTATGAATCAAAATGGAATCGATTCAGGACTATTTAGCACCAATGCTGATTCAAAACCAGATGCTGTTCTCCCTGCTGTCCTCTGGGAAGAGGCTTTGCAGCATTCGATGCAGGACCAGCAGATTCTGAAACAGCTTCTTCCCCACCGCCATCAGACAGCTGATCTGTTGAAAAAAAAAACTCTAAATCATGTCACAGACTCTGCATCACACTGACAACATCGGATCAAAACGCTGCATGTTTGCACCATATTTAATGCTCTGAACTTTAATATCAATGTGTTTAGTTGCACCATGTTTTTTTCTCCTACACTTTTTACATTTGATCGCTGCTGCACTTTTAAAGAAGGGAAATGTCATGAAAGCTGTAAAACGAAAAAATGTTTTACAGTCAGATTTCTGAGATTAAAGTCAGATTTCTGAGATTAAAGTCAGAATTCTGAGATTAAAGAGTCAGAATTCTGAGATTAAAGTCAGAATTCTGAGATGGCAAAGTTAAATTCTGGCTTAAGAGTTAGAATTCTGAGATTAAAAGAATTCTGAGAGATTAAAGTCAGAATTCTGAGATTAAAGTCAGAGATTCTGAGATTAAAAGCTTAGAATTCTGAGATTAAAGTCAGAATTCTGAGATTAAAATCAGAATTCTGAGATTAAAAGTCAGTATTCTTAGATTAAAGTCAGAATTCTGAGATTAAAGTCAGAATTCTGAGATTAAAGTCAGAATTCTGAGATTAAAAGTCAGTATTCTGAGATTAAAGTCAGAATTCTGAGATTCAAAAGTCAGGAATTCTGAGATTAAAGTCAGAATTCTTAGATTAAAGTCAGAATTTGAGATTAAAGTTAGAATTCTGAGATTAAAGTCAGAATTCTGAGATTAAAGTCAGAATTTCTGAGATTAAAGTCAGAATTCTGAGATTAAAGTCATAATTCTTAGAGAGTCAAGAGTCAGTATTCTTGAGATTAAAGTCAGTATTCTTAGATTAAAGTCAGAATTCTTAGATTAAAGTCAGAATTTCTGAGATTAAAGTCAGAATTCTGAGATTGAAAGTTAGAATTCTGAGATTAAAGTCACGAATTCTGAGAGTTTAAAGTCGGTATTCTGCAGAGATTGGGAGTCAGTATTCTTGGGTTAAAGTCAGAATTCTGAGATTAAAGTCAGAATTCTAAGATTAAAAGTTAGAATTTCTGAGATTAAAAGTCAGTATTCTGAAGTTAGAAGTCAGAATTCTGAGATTAAAGTCAGTATTTTTGAGATTAAAGTCAGTATTCTGAGATTAAAGTCAGAATTCTGAGATTAAAGTCAGTATTCTGAGATTAAAGTCAGTATTCTGAGATTAAAGTCAGAATTCTGAGATTAAAGTCAGAGTTCTGAGATTAAAAAAGTGAGAATTCTGAGATTAAAGTCAGTATTCTGAGATTAAAGTCAGCATTCTGAGATTAAAGTCAGAATTCTGAGATTAAAGAATCAGTATTCTGAGATTAAAGTCAGAATTCTGAGATTAAAAGTCAGTATTCTGAGAGATTAAAGTCAAATTCTGTGAGAATTAAAAGTCAGAATTTCTGCGAGATTTAAAGTCAGTATTCTGAAGATTAAGTCAGAGAATTCTGAGAATTAAAGTCAGTATTCTGAGATTAAAGTCAGAATTCTGAGAGGAATTAAAGTCAGAATTTTGAGATTAAAGTCAGAATTCTGAGATTAAAGTCAGAATTCTGACTTTTTCCATATTAAACTGAAATAAAATTGTAAAAAATCCAGTTAACTTTTTTTTAAGTGGCCTTGGCATAATCTTAATGATAATAATACTAAATTTTATCTGTAATGCACTTTGAGATTTTTTTAAATATAAAGTGCTACGGGTAAAATCTTCATAGAAGGGTAAAATCAAAATGTAAAACTAAACATCGCTTTAATCTTCTTCCGTAGTTCCAGGTGCTCCCCAGAGTGAATGCTGATGAGAGCAGCCAGGAGTCCATAATACCAGAGCAGCCACTGTTTACCAACAGCAAACAGCCTCCCACAAGTGTTGATAATCCCACCTTGGTCATCTCTGTGCTGTGGAGCACATGTTTTTATAGCAGGGTTAACATTTGACGAACAAAAATAAACACTAAGCTAGATTTATCTTTTTTTTTCATATTTCATATTTCTGCTAGCGTTGACATTTCAAATATGGCAGTATTTACAGCCATTTATTTTTGTCACAGACTCTGCTTAGTTTATTTGATTTTATCTGATAGGTCAACATTGAGTTTAGATCCACCCGTCAGCTCTCAATGCATTAACAGCTGCCTGTCTTTATGGATATTAACCTGTTGACAACAACAAAACATGTATTTTTTTGTCCTTTCTACTTTGCAGCTCAGATTAAAAGTGTTAACATCAGGAGGAAAAGTATTCCTGCAGATACCTGGTTATTTTAGGGTTTTGCTTTGATTAGGACGTTCTAGGGCTAGGCCACATGCATTACAATTAATGTAATAAATCTGCTTATTCCCACCTTTTCCTTATTACAAAACAAATTATGACAGTAACTAGTTTTAAAAGTTTTTATTTGTTTTAAATTTCAGCTTTATCCAAGCTGTGAACAATGCTTGTAAATCCAGTAAACAATAGTTATCCATACATTTAAAGTTACAGTGTGTAATAATTACATATGGATATGCCAGTCAGAAATGTAATATATTATACATAACTATGTTATTTATCATCATCTACAGCCTCTAATCCCAATATTTGCGTTGCCTTAGAACTCGTTATTTATAATACATAGGAGCGTGGTCTCGCAGCAATGGAGGTGACATCTTTTGCGCCACGCACAGCCAGGAGCCAACAACTAGCGACAGATCGGCCAAAACGCCACAAATCTATGTAGAAAAAATAACGGGTATATTTATTATCTTAAGTCTACATGAAATCTATACCCTACACCCGCTGTTCTCAAAGTGTGTGGCGCGACCCACTGGTGGGGAATTGAGACGTGACAGGGGGCCCGCCAAGTTCCGGTGTGTGTGTGTGTGTGTGTGTGTGTGACTATAAATGTAGAACGTGTGAGAGCAAACTGTCCTTATAGCTGTATGTTGCCGCTTTTTAAGACCAATCAAAACCCACAAAGTAAATCATTACTAGCCTACATACAGTCTAATTAAAAGAACATTAGATATGAGAAAAACTTTCACCTGGAACTGAAGTGCCAAAATAATGATTGACGTGACGTCGGCATATTATTTGTAACGGAATAAACTTTCGCTACCCAGTGTTGCCAACTCAGCTTAATTTTCTTTGTCGCCATATATTTCAGACCCTCCAGCTTAATTTTCTCAAAAGTGCTTGTACTAGCTTAATAAATCTAGCTTACTTTGGGAGACTTCTTACGGAAAGCACGACTTATCGCCTTTTCTTGTCCCTCCAGCCGCAGGCTGCTGCCGCGGGCCGCCCCCATCCCTGGCCCTCGCTTTCTCCCCTCGCCTATCGCAGGAGTCCCTCTCCAGAGCTGCAGAGACACACAGCATGTTTACACTCAGCATCCAGACTGCAAATAGCCGCGACATGCCACGGGATTGACGGGCAATAGGTTGATCATAATTAACTGAATTTGAAATATTTTATCTTAAATAAATAGGACCAGTTTATTGAAATGACGTCTGACTCCACCCTGAGGCTCAGGTTTACTGCTCAGACTCATAGTGAATTCTGGCTTGGGAGTGGAGAGGGAGTATCCACTCATCGGGCAGAGAGCTGTGTGCATTCTTCTTTCCTTTCGGCTACACCGGGCGTTTCTCAAAAAGTCCAGGAATATGCATCACTGAAAACAAAAATACAGATCTCAGCTGAACATTGAGCATGACTTGAGAGTGGCAGTATCAAGCCTGCAACCCCGTTTTGAGAAACTGTGCAATGCAAAACAGGCTCATTGCAGCCACTGATGCAGGGATAAATAGACCTGTATTGCCAGATGGATTTCACTTCTTTTCTTTTATTAACAGATTGCAGAGTGGCACTTTAATTTTTTCTATTTTTTGAGCTTGATACAAATTTTTGGACACAGCTGCATTTTTATTTTCTTTTATTTTTGAGCTTGCTGTTATTTGATGTAGATAGTTTGTATTTAGATACTAGTTACTTCAATAAAATTGGAACATTTTAAGATTGTTGCATATTTCATTAGCATTGTGTTGGGGCGATGGGGACAGGCGGGGCTTGAAAATTCCCTCTTGTCCAAAGTGGGGAATGACAGAAAAAAGTTTGAGAACCACTGTCCTACACAGACTAATGAAATAATTATCTGTAAAATTGTTTTGCGTAAACAAAACCTCATCACTTGAGAAGGTAGGTGATGCGACGTGCCGTGGAAGACATTCTTTTGTCCCCGTGAACGCTGCACTGTTGGGGGAGAAGCTGGGGAGATGTTCATGTTAAAGCGCAGTCTGCAGTGTGACCGCTTAGATGTCGCTAAAAAGTTACACACTTTGTAGCTTTAATAACAAAACGTGAGAGCTTGACGTCATTTTGGGAAGATGAAGGTCAAGAAGTAAATTGCCATAAATAAATCCAGATTTTTCAAACATTAAATCTCCATAAGCAGCTAATTTCATTATCTTGGGAAAACATTTTATAAGCTATATTTTTGTCGCAAGACAGTTCAAAGTCTTGCTGTAAAAGGTAGAGTAGTAGTAGAAAAGTACATTGCAGTGGCAAAAAGGCAACATATTTAAGGTGAATAATGAAAATAAGATAGATGTATGTATGTGTGTTTATAAACCATTTAGAGATTTAGAGCTTTTCCAGTTTTCTGGAGTTTATTCCAGAAAACTGGAAAAGTTTGCATCAAAAGAACTAAACGTACCTGAAAGCTGAACCTCATCTTTGTTCATTTGTTCTCCTATTTAATTTTTATATAAACTCCAATCATCTTACTTTAAAGTCTGATCAGCTTCTCTCTAACAGACAAGAAGTAATGCCACAGTATGATGCTGCCACCTTTATGTTTTGCTGTAAAGCAGGGGTAACAAATTAAAAATGATCAGGGTCCGAATAGAGAAAATCATCAACCAGTAAAGGTCCGGAGGCATTTTTAATTATAATCTGTTACTTTAAACAGAATTTAACACTGAAATAAAAATGCAGATGTTTTATGCATCCATGTTTATACATTAGTTTTAAGTTTGGTATATGACAATTTCCTGATTCACATATTTTATAAAACCCTGAACTGACTGTTTGTATTGTTTTTTCTGTCTTAATGAGAGCAGTGGGTTTATGCTGCTCCTGCAAGGCTTTAAACCTGATTTAAATGGAGACTAAGCCATTCTAGCACATATCAAGAGCTCATTCTGAGCCTGGATCCAGATTTATTTATTTTTGATTCTTTTCATGGTGGAGAATCCTGCATCGTAACAGCAGCAGGTTGAGCCAAACATCCCCTCAAAATGTGCAGGGGGTCATTTTTTGAGCACCATCTATCTCCATTTCCTCACTTTCTTGTTACCTTTCAGTTCACCACAGTTCCCTTCCAGAAGCAGTCCACACTTTCTACTGCTCTCTTTTCTCTCATCATCTTCTTTCTTCTTTCCTATCACCCAGGCTTGCCACAGGTTTGCCTGCTATGTCTAAAAGTAGCTAGCAGCAGCAAAATGGGACTGACAGCAGCTCATTGGATAATTTGTATCACGTGGAGCCTGGTCCCAACTCCAGAAGGTTTTACCATATTACTAGGAGAAGCTGAGCAAGACGTCGTCAGACAATATGAGGTAATTTATAAATGTTTTAAATCAGGTTGGGTCCGGATTAGCCAGCAGTTGGATCCGGACCGCTGTCCGCTAATCCGTGACCTCTGCTGTAAAGGAAGTATGTTCTGGGTGATCTTGTGCTACCACCGTGTTTTACTTTAAATAATCTACAGACACCTTCTTAAGTCTTTGTGTCTAAATTATTATTGTTTATTATTCCCATAAATTAAAATATTTATTTGAAAAAAAGCATACAGACAATTAGTATCTGCTTTCTTTGTGTTTGATCAAATAAAAGCCCATGAGAAATTATATTAGTTTAAAGAAAAAAATTGTATTCAGAGGCCGATGTATGGAAGTAAATCTGTGTGGATTTGAATTGTTACCTGGTACTCAAATGCCAGCGTTTATACCTTACTGTTTCAGTGTTAAAATATATTCAGAACACATTTTTGACCGGACCCGGTCTTGTAAGTCATTGAAGAGGATTAGGCCACTGAAAAAAAAAAAGTTAACAGATTTTTTTTATTTTATTTCAGTATAGTATGGGAAAAAAGTCAGAATTCTGACTTTTTTTATTGTCAGAATTCAGTCAGAAAGAATTCTGAGATTAAAGTCAGAATTCTGAGAAAAAAGTCAGAATTCTGAGAAATCCATTGCTAATGTCTGTGACCTGAAGTAATCCTTCCCTTTTTACACTGAATTTAGACGCAGAATTTAAGACAGTGAAATAGTAGAGCCAGTTGAATCTCAGGAGGAGGCTGAAAAAAATATTGACTTTGAATTTTGAAAGGTTGAGATTTTTTATATGCAGATTTTTTTAACACTGAAAAATTAAACTGAAAAATAAGTATTGAAAATGTAATCACTTTGAAATAGTAATGTGAATTTTTAGCTTGCAAGTATAGAAATTAACATGAGATTTCAACTGTGCAGAAAAAAATGACAATACATTTTTCTTAGGTCAAAACTGTGTTCTGAATATAGTTTTAACACTGAAACAGTAAGTACAAAACATACGTTAACATTTAAATTTTTCAGTGGTATTTTTAATTCAAATCCCAGCGACACAGATTTACTTCCATACCAATGATCATATATTTTTTTCTATGCATTTTAAGTTCTTGTTCCTCGTTTGTCCAGCCGATCTCTTTCTTCCCCTTTTTATCAGATATTAAGCCTTTAACAAAAGACCGGCCAAGCACAAATTCAGCACAGAACAAACCACAGGTTTACATTTTCTCTCTGCGGCCAACACAAAGGGGATTAAACATTGTGTAGTGTCGCCGCAAGTCATCTCCCCTGTGCATAAATCCCTCCTGGCTTTCTGCCGCGGGCTGCGCACTGAATTTACACGCTCTGCTTGCGTTATCTGTACTTTGTGTTTTCTTCAATTTCATGGGGGCTTGTGTTTGATGATAAAGAGTCTGTGGGAGTGGGTTCCTCAAGGCCAGCTTACTGTTTGAATCACGGGGTGGAGCAGAGCTCTCCCAAGTCGTCTTGGTCTATCACTTGAAGCTCCAGTAAAATGCATTGTTTCCTATAAGTATCATTCTTTTAAAAGATTGGTGATGCAAAATGGAAGATTTCTCCACATCAATGACAACTTCCAGGCCAGGATATGATCATGAAAGGATCTGTTTACTGATGAAATGATGGAGGAGTTAAAATAGGAGCTATGGGTAAAAGCATTGTTCACCTGCCTTCATAAGGGAGGGGCTGGTCAAAGTGAGGCACAGGTGCTGCAAAGGATTGCATCCCATTCAGCAGATTGACTAAACCCAGGAGGGACAGCAGGTGCAGGGAAGCTAGAGGTGAGCCCAGGTCCCCGGCAAATGAAGCCAGTCCTCCCGTTGCTGTTTCTGCTGTAATTGTCGTCTCTTTAATCTGTCCCCTGGTTTCCCATCTGTGAAATAAGACGGCAAAGGAAGAAAAAAAAAAACAATAGACAAATGTGGCGTGAACATATTCAGGGATGAAAGAAGAATGAAAACGGGATTCCTGAATGGAGAGATGGATTTTGGAGATGGAAAAACAATAAAACGTACAGAGGCAGCTTTACAGGTGTCTGGGGTGCAGAGATGGATGCTGATCTCCAGGCTTTGGCGCCTGGAGGTGGCATGTCTGCCAACAAATGATAGGCCTTTGTCACAACACAACAGACTGTGTTGAAAAGGCGGGATATTAATGGAGACGGGCATGCCCTCCTCTTTCATCTGCCACCACTGAAAACTGGCATGTCTAACGAGGAGAGCCCGTTTATTTTCCTCTGTTTACCAGAGTTAAATATAAGACTCGGTAGACACAGCCACTGCTTGCCGTCTAATTATGACTGTAGATTATTTACCCATCGGAATTCTTTGACATTTTTCTGTTTGGTTTCCATGCTTAACATGTGATTCAACTGCATTTTACATTTGACATCCTCCAACCCATTTATAACCCTTTTAGCCCGAGTTTTACGATCTGAATTAGGGATGTAATCGCATATAATCGGTCCCCTATCGGTATCGTAGGCCTTTAAAACCCTGAACATCGGACACGCCACCCCATTCCGACATTTAAACCCGGAGCATTTGATCAGCTTCTGAGTTTCTAAAGCTCCAAAAAAAAAAATACTACTTTTCCTCTTCCTCAAAAAAACTTCTTTTACAGACTTAAAACTTCTAAAGACGAGGGAAAATATTGATACATAAAAATATCCCCAATATCTTCATATGCTGATATATTGCCATTTAAAACACCATATCAATCTCTTTACTAATGAAATATTGCTATATGTCATCGCTATGCTACCAAATCCCCCGAAAGTGTTTTTAAATGTTGCCATATTTTTATATGTTGATATAGTTATTAAAGGTATCGATCTATTTTACTAACAAAAATCTCACAAGAATTTCGCAAAATATAACGAGTTTGTAACAGAACGATGAAATTCTCACAAGATTTTTGAAAGTAAAATAGATCGATA
Source organism: Cyprinodon brontotheroides (assembly GCA_018398635.1). Taxonomy (NCBI): domain Eukaryota; kingdom Metazoa; phylum Chordata; class Actinopteri; order Cyprinodontiformes; family Cyprinodontidae; genus Cyprinodon; species Cyprinodon brontotheroides. The sequence goes on along the minus strand of JAGKQL010000067.1, from coordinate 1,455,267 downwards.
CCGCGTTTTTAAACATCATCATTTTGATATCAGCATATGAAAAATATATTTGTTATATATTATTTTTCAAAGTGTCAGAAATGGATAACAAAACTGCTATTTTCACTACTACTATTTTTGTCCAGTTTAACATCGGTATTCGAGCATCAGTTATCGGGTTACATGAAGCTTTTAAAATATCGCACATATCGGCCAAAATCCCAATATCGTGCATCCCTACTTATAATATAGAATCTAAAAACATGGATGAAACCCCTTTTTAAGATTTTTTTTTTCCATCACGGATGCAGCTTAAAGTCGTTTAGATAAATTAGATCAAATGTCCTTACCAAGCTTTCAACAATGAGTTGAAAGTTGAGATCAGGGATGAAGACCGTTAGCTTCAGCCAGCATCTGGTAAAAAGGGTAAACAAGGTTTTAAAAAGTTCAGCTTCCAAAATAAACATTAGTCTAAAAGGCTTTTTGATAAAATGTGTGACAGAGTTCTGATCGGCAGATATTCCTAAAGTTTGTCGATGATGTCACTGTTCATCTTCTTGCCTATATTAAAGGAGCAGCATTTTTTTTTTCTTGTCTTTGCAATATCAAATTATGCAATATCTCACTTCCATAGTCCTGTTAGAAGACTACATTATTTTAAGTTGGGCTGCAACTACAGATTAATTAGCAAATTGATTAATCTGTAAATGATTTTTTATTTTTATTAATCGATTCTTTGGTCTTGAGTTTGGATAAAACATAATGATAGATGATTTTTTTTTTTATTGATTGACATTTTTTTTGTAATTTCTTTCTATATTACTGCTCTAAGTGGGTCACTTTGTCACTTAAAGGCATGTTCTAGAATCTCGATACTCCAGTTAAAGAATAATTGACTATTCTCACTAATTACTAAATTAGTTGATGATTATTAATTTCAAGGCAAGTTAAGTTTTTCAATACATCGAAAATCAAAGGTGCTTTAGACGAATTAAGCAATAAAATAGAAGCAAAATTATTAAAAACATGATAAAAACGGGTAGTAAAACTATTTAAACAGCTGTACCACAAACCTTAGACAAAAAATACCTCAGTTAATAGTTTAACTTCAACAGTCAAAGGCAGCTCTAAACAAATTAGTTTTTTAACTTTAACTTTGAACTCAAGATTTTAGGCCTTTTCTAGTCTTCTGGAAATTAGTTCCAGATCAGGGGAGCATAGGAACTAAATGCTGCTTCTCCATCTTTGGTTCTAGTTCTGGTTGGACAGAGTAGGCTGGAACTAGAAGACCTGAGTGGTCTGGGAGGGTTGATCAATAAAAAAAATCAAGACGCCAGTCGATTATCTCATCTGCCCACAGGACGGGGGGAAAAAAAAGTTTATTTTGACAGACCAAATCCACATGCTGCCCTCAGTACAACGCATCACAGCGCTTTGCATCTCATCAGACAATCTCAGCTTTTCCAAACTCTCCATTTCAGGCTGCATTTATAGTCACCACATTGCACTATGTACATGCACAATTGAATGTGGAAATCTTCACTTGAATTCACGTGTACTGGTCAAGGCCAGAGGTTACTCCGACCCCACAGGATGCCCTGTCAAAATCTCTTACCTTATGACCTGATTGCGTGCGAGTCAGCCACTAGGAACCCTCGTTTTGCCAAGATTTGTATGTGACTTCCAGCATGTAGACACCCTGTCTAAATGCTGCATTCTCTGTGTTGCCAAGCGAGCATAAGGCCACGAATAAGACTACATAAGGCAGTCGAATTGCTTCTATACTGATCCATTCAGTGATTTATAGACTAACAGAAGGATTTAAAGTCCATAATCTGAAGGATTTCAGATCCGGGTTGATATGCTCTACTTTCTTTGTTCTAGTGAGAACACAGGCAGGAGCGTTTTGGATCAGCTGCAGCTCTCTGATGGGCTGTTTAGGCGAACCTATGAAGATACTGTTGCAGTGATCAATTCTACTAAAGATAAATGCATGGGTGAGTTTTTCTAGATCCTGATTGGACATTATTCCTTTAATCCTGGAAATGTTCTTCAGGTGATAAAAGGCTGACCTAGTAACTGCCTTTATGTACCTCTGAAGGTTCAGCTCTGAGTCAATCATGGCACCAAGATTTAAGCCATAATCACTGGTTTTCAGCTTCAGGTGCGGATTTCCAGAGCCTGACATGTGATCATGTATTGATCTGTTGACTGGGCTGCCTCTGACCTCGTTGTCTAACCTGTGGATCCGTGCTTATAGTGCTAGAGACAATAACATTTTAAACATTTCGATAAAGAAAACAGTCATTACTAATCTAAAAATAAGTAAAAATGTCCTAAATTAAGTGTATTTACCCTTAATTTGAGGAGGAAAATAAGGTTATTTACCAACTGAATGAGTATTTTTACTCTTAAAATAAGATAGATATTAAGCACTTGAAATAAGACAATGCGATTGTTTTGTTTTTTTCTTATTTTAAATGTAAATTGTCTTGTTCCATTGGCAACGTGTCTAACTTACCTCCTCAATTCAAGAAAGAATGCACTTATTTTAAGAAAAAATGAGATTTAAATTTTTTGCAGTGTTGTAATGATTAATTTCTATTTTCTTTCTTCTATCTTTGATATTGTGGAGATCTATTAATAAAGACTAGATGGTGATGATTATGTGCTTTTCTTTGAGATGTGATTTATTTAGATTACACATCCAGGTGTAAAGTGTTATACAAAATAAGCATTATATGCCCTTACATGCTTCCATACTGTGTAATATAATCGCCACTCTTCTAAAAGTATAGTAGTTACAAAAAACGACTATAGTTCAAATAGTTTTCTTTAATTTTAGTCCTGGACAAGTTATATTTATCTTTTTTTTTAACAGCAACATTTTTTTGTTGGCCTTAAATAAAGGCTTAGAATAAAGTACCTCCCCCACATATTGCTGACCACTGCTGTTCGAGAATTTTTTTGAATTTTTTTTGTTTTAGCATTTTATTGTCATTACATTGTCACTAGTTCACTAGCAACAGAAATTCACTCTCTGCATTTTAACCCATCCCCTTGGGGAGCAGTGGGCTGCCATTGTCGCTGCGCCCAGGGAGCAGTGTGGGGTTAAGGGTCTTTGCTCCAGGGGGAGCCAGAGTGGCAGTCTGTGGGAGTGGGACTTGAACTTGTCCTAACCACTAGGCCGCCACTCCCCAGACTTTTTATTTTTATTATTTTTTTATTTAACCTTTATTTAACCAGGATGTCCCATTGAGATTCAGAATCTCTTTTTCAAGAGAGACCTGGCCAAGCTAGCAGCCAAACCACAAGAAATTCATACATTTACAACATATTACATAAAATCAGAGCAGTATGTTAAAACACATTGAGCATCTCAGGAAAAACAAGCACATATCTCCATCACCACATTCTTCATGGTTACTTTAAATTCATTAATGGACACAAGAGTTTCTAATTTGAGCCCTTTCTGGAGGTTATTCCATCCCCAAGGTGCAGAGTAGGAGAATGCAGTTTTTCCCAACTCAGTTGAAGCTCGGGGTACGTTAAAAAGTAACCGCTGAGAGGAGCGCAACTGATAACTACCAGAACTCACAGACAGGAGGTTACAGAGGTACAGTGGGAGTTTACCAAGTATTGCTTTATAGATAAAGATATACCAGTGCTGTTTTCTACGAATTGTTAGTGATGTTCAACCAACTAGATCATAAAGAATGCAGTGATGAGTAAGGGACTTGGAATTTGTAATGAATCGTAATGATGCATGGTACACTGAGTCAATATGACGCAAGATGCATGTACAATATATCTCTATAATCGATCACAAACAAAAAAGTAGCTTGGCCGCCATCCAAAAAAAATAAATAAATAACTTGTCATATGTGGACGCACTTCATATACTGTACAGGGGTTGATATTAAGGATTTTTACCACTTGCCCTTTGGGCCAGTGACTTTAAGATTTCATTTGCCCAGAAACAATTTTTACTAGCCGAGTATAATGTTTGATAAATATAGTTTCTAATATTCATTTTTGTATATATATCAATGAAAACATGTTTGTTTTTAAATGTTTTTGTAATTCAGTATTTTAAGTTTCTAGGTTCCTGGTGTGTATCTGCATGCGCCAGATAATGAACTCAAGCCTACATTACTGTGTTAACATGCTTTTCAATCCTTCCCTTTACACCAAATTCTTTTCAAACCAAACCTTTGTTTTTGGTTAACTGTTGTATGCTTGAAATACAACATATAAATTGTAATGTTAAAAAATCTAACAATCTAACAAAAACTTAATGCATAAATCACAAGACAGAAGTCAATGTCACAAATGAATAACTTTTTATTTTGGAGTCAATGTATGTTGATACAAGATAATACTATTAACATAATGTGACTTTTCCAGAGAATCATTACAATATAGTTATTTTTATACAGGTGGGTAATAATATAATAATTCTAATAATTCCCTGACTTTTAACTGAGTATTGGATTAGTTTTCCCTGACAAAATAAAATGAAATGCAGCAACAAGACTATAATAATAACATAACAGGTCACCAATTCTAACATGTTTAGCTCTATAACATTTAAATGCACCTCTCCAATGTCTAAGAGAAAAAAAAATTTTAATGAACATTTTTTATGTATGTATGACCTGCATCACTGTACAGAAGACCGCCTATACATAGCCATATTTTATGACTAAAAGCATGGCATACAATTGTTCACCTTTCCTAATCCCCTGGACAAACAATTTTAATCATGATTATCTGGGTGGTGGGTAAATGGGTGGAGGGGTAAAATAGCCTTGTTGTTGTTTTTGAAATGTCAGCCGGTAAAAATTCGCGCCAATTCCTGTATAAAAATCACGCCATCTGGCTGAAAATCACCCGGCTTTTGAAATCAATGGTGAATGTGTACAAAACAAAAATGCGTTTTCGGCAACGCCAGGGTCGCCGTTAATGCCCGTGATTTTAAAGTCATTTTTAGTGATAAATATATTTTTATTCGCGATCAATGCACTTGCCCGGGCAAATGCAATGAAATTTATACTCTCCGTACAATAAACCCACTTTGCTCCCCGGCGCATCGGGCATGGTTAACATCGAAAGCCCTGCTGTATATATCCGGATGCACCTTTATCTTCCTTGGGCACATTCGCTGCTTTTGACTATATGAGCTGATGTAACGCTGATCTCCACCGTGGGATCAATAAAGTCAATGGATCGATCAATCTATCACACCCCTAATATAGTTTAAATATTCTACTTTTTTAAAGTGTAAAAAAATAGGTAATGATAACATGAATTGAACTCTTTCATATTGACAGCCTTCTTAAAAGTACTGTTAGAGCTACATGTTAGCTGTATTTACTAAAATCCCTGAACGAATGCTGCTAATATTAAAATGTTTTACAGAGTATTCAAACTTCTTTTCTTTTAAAAAATCCGAAGTGAAAGCAAATCTAGATTTCCTGCACCAAGGCGTCTCCATCGTGCGCCTCTGGATGAAAGGTTTGGCCTTTAATAATCAATATCCATGTGGTTGTCGGAAGAGATTAGCAGCGTAATCTCCACTGTATGCCTTTATAAAGCTCTATACAGTGTTGCACTCAGAAGCAATTAAAGCCGAGGTTTAAACGCGCTTTCAGCTAATGCCTGTCACCTTATTGGTTTCCATCGACCAGAACCGTGGAGTTCATTTCCAACACCTTGGTGTCGGCGCTGCTGCTTTGAGGAATCTCAACTTTGAAGCTATTTTTGAAGTGACGTCTCTTGGAGGAACTTGACATTTTGATCAAGCTGACGAAAAAGATAATTTGACAGCAGAGTTTTCAAAAAGAAAAATGCAGGAAAAGGTGTGCATGTGTGGGTGCGTGTGGAAGGATGGGTGAATCATGCTCAAAAGAAGTGCATCCAAACATCATTTTAATTCTGCCTCCTCTCATCTCTGGTTGTTTTAGAGGCAGGTCACCATCTGTTGTAATCACGCCAGAGCAATGCCTTTTTCCCTGCTTAGCGAGGTGTGAAATACTGGCATGAAATCCTCACTATTTCCCCGTCCCTGGCTGGATTTTTAGCCTTTTCATGACAGCCCCTTTGGAACATTATCTGAACACCTTGTGCAGCCAGTGTGACATGGTAATTACGAGAAACAGACAGCAGTCAGGCATGGACGCAAGTCTTCAGATGTGCGCCGTGTGACATCACAATTTATATTAATTGGACGAGTGGGAGACGGCTCTTTCATGTGCAAAGCTCTGTGAGGAAGAGGTCCTTTCTGGATTGGAAAGCAGCAGCGAGAATCTGGGGCTCACAGACGGAGTCTTTGTAATGTTCAGACCAGGATGAAATCAGGTTGAAAACAAAGTTTGACTGAGCTTTGGTTTAATCAGAGCAATGTGTGAAATGTGAAAAGGTAAGTTTGATTCTGTTGCAACCTGCTGTGTGTCCAATGAGTTTCTTGACTTTAATCTTGGCAACATGTAAGGGCTTCTATAGGTAGTAACATCTGCAGTTTCATAGAAATATTTTCAGGTGCGATGGAGTGCAAGAGAAAAAGGCATCTAGTTGAGTTGAACCCCATCAATCAGTCCTAGAAGCTCATCAGCAACTGACTGAACGGTGATCGGTTTGTCCAAAAGTGAGACTGTACTCCCCTGCAGTAGTGTCTCCCTCTTTTTCCAATGACTTTGCCAGGAAGGTGCATTAGAAAGGTTTGGCAGAAATTGGAATTTTGTCAAAAAGATCTAATTAGATCTAAACGTCATTGAGGAACATGCCATTTCAGACAAGTTTACCCTGAGATATTTAGAAGGAACACAGTTCATTAAATTTCAAAAACTGAAAATGTCTCTAAAGTCGTGAGGGAAGTCATATTTAAATTTCAAATCATTCTAGCTTAAACATGTATTTAGATGTACTCTTTATCAGACCATATTGTCCAAAAAAGTTAGAAAACTTCTTAAAAAAAAAAATAAAAAATCCTGTCTTAAGATCTGTTTCATTTGTTGCATTAATGGCCATTTAGTTATACATCAGCTTGTACACCTAAATTTGGCCAATCTGAGTATTTAACGTCATCTGTCAATCAAATTTTTCAGTCATAGCACCTTGATTCATATGTCGCAGCTAATATACATACGAACGTTGAAATACGAATAATTTCCTTTCCCATTGAGTTCCGCCCCAGTGTTCACGGGATGGACGCCTGTGTCTTCAGCAGGCGAGGAGCTAACAGAACTGGCAGCGCTGGGCAGGCAAGGGCTCAAACATGCACGGGCTGGAAGCCTTCTACACCAAACCAAAGCTTCTGCCGCCTGGCGCCCCTTCTTCCCACAACAGCTTCGCCCCTGCGCTTCCTCCCTCTAAATAAAATGTATGACGGAGGAGACTCATCCACCACCCCGACACAAAAACTCTCTCTCCTCTTGCATGTTTCCGCTTGTTCATAGCGCTCTCTTTGATTGACAGTAGGCAAGCAGCAGTATACTTGGTCCCAATGGAAATTCTATTGGGAACCTACTAGGCACTAAGTTGCTAACAGGTTAGCAAGATGCTTCTGACAAACCCGCCACAACCAAATTTGCTTACACACCTTCCGCCGCAACAATCCTGCGTTGATAATCGACCAATCACATTCACTGTATAAAGTCGGCAAATATTCGGGAGAATTTGAACTCTAAACCGCTGAACAGCTGCTTCCCTATGACTTTAAAAATGTAAAAGATGAACAGGCTTGCAGTGTTTGATTATATTCACCATGAAAAGTTGATTCAAGTTTTCACACTCTGGTTTATGTCCTGTATCCTCGTTTGTAACCACAAAAGGCACTGGACACAACATGACTCTCAGCCAGGCTGAATCGGTCCCTTATTATTCTTCCTGTCTGTGGAAAACATTTAATAACTTAAATGACTTGATCTAGGAAATAACTTGCCTGCTCTCTTTTCCTTAAGGATTGCTGATCAGACAAAATGCCTCATTAAATGCTTCAGGTAATCCTTTTTTCACTCTGGCTTGCCTTTCTCCGTTAGCGGGATGATTTTGCAGTTTGTGGCATGTCAACTGTTTTCTTAATGGTGTGACTTTGGCTTAGTGAGAAGACTGGCTGACTGAACATTAGGATCGAATCCAATATCTCAAAATCAGTAAGGACACTTAAGTGATGCCTAATTTGTGTCAGCGGTCCACATAGAGAGTGCCATTCGAAAAGTTCTGGCACTTCAAGAGGAGCTTGAACCAGGAAGCAGTATGCTTCCTAATGCAGTTAGCATAGGGACCGCCTAACGCCCCTACTTGCCGCTTGGAGCCGTCGATATACAACTTTATATTAGAACTGGAGCATCATCATCACCATCTTCACTTAATGCTTTCACTACTTGCCTGGAGGAGATAAGGAAGTGGATGACTCAGAATTTCCTTCAGTTAAACTGCTCCAAAACTGAGGTCATGCTGATCGGAACACCTCACCAGGTTCAATCTTCAACTATGACGACTGTTTTCTTTTCTGAACAAGACATCCCCTTTTCCACCATAGTTACAAATCTTGGAGTTAGAATGGATTCTCAACGTACATTTGAAAATCACATTAAGCATCTGTTTAAAATCTGTTTCTTTCATCTTCGTAATATCTCCAAAATTCGTCCCGTTTCTTTCTTTTTCTGATGCTGAGACTCTCGTTCATGCATTTGTCTCCTCCAGGTTAGACTACTGCAACTCTCTGTTTGTTGGAATCCATAAAAAACATCTTCAGAAGCTCCAATACATTCAAAACAGCGCAGCCAGGATTCTCTTGAGGGCCCGCCAATCTGCCCATATTACACCTATTCTGCATGACCTTCACTGGCTTCCCATCACCTGCAGAATTCAATACAAAATCACGCTCATCACCCATCAGTGTTTAAACGGATCCTCTGAAGGACCTTCTCACTCCACATTCATCCACCAGATCTCTACAATCACAAGACTGCAACTTCCTTCACCTTCCTCGCTCCAGATTAAGGTCCATGGGAGATCGGGCCTCGCTGTCGCTGCCCCCCGTCTCTGGAACTCTCTCTCAGATCATTTGAGAGCTCCACAACCACTGATTGATTTTAAAAGAGGCTTGAAGACTTTTATTTAAGCAAGCCTATTCTGCCTCCACATGATTTTTATGATGTTGATTTTTATCTTTGATATTATTTGCACTGTGTAGCACTTTGAGATTTTTGTTAATGAAAAGTGTGGTACAAATTGGATTGATTATTATTATTATTATAAGGTTGCCCACAATCCTTTGTGTGACCTGACGTAAAGGTACAGCCCACCACAGTTTTTAACAAACATACATTATTGTAGTCTGTGTGATGCAGCTAATGTTCTTGCCTTCACATGTTTTGTGTGTTTTAAAGCGCTTTGGCCTTGAACTACATTTGTGTAACTCTTGTGTTTTATTGTGATTTTCTTGAAGGTTCATCAAACATGTGTGTACCCATAGCGTAATGACGTCCATAAGGGTGAAGGCTTTCTGGATTCAGTAAGGCAGCCTGAAGATCCCTGGATAGAGTTCTTACTGTTGACCTCGCAGAAGGTGAAGGGATAGGAGGTAAGAGCTACAATTTGAGATATTCAGATCCAGCCTTACTTTGTTGAGGTGCCACTTGGCCATGGATTTGACTAATCGCTAGCCACAGATCTGTGTTTTTGTGTGTGCATTTCTTCACTTTATTTTTTTTCTTCCATGGTGGGTCAATATTTATTGCAAAAGGCTTTATGAAGTCGATCTATTTGCTTTAGCTGTATATCCATTATTTCTTCATCCATTCATTTCTCTCAATGTCTGTTAATTTGCACATTTTGCCCAGACATTTATGTCGACCTGTTCATATGTAATTTTGTCAGTTCATTTTTATGCTGGCTATCCTCTCTTTTGTGTCTGTGCACAATGAAAAAGTACTCTGACAGTCCAACTTTGGTTCTCTAACAGTTACATATGTATCTTGTTGCTTCCATCTATGGTAACATTTGCTTGTTAGTTCATTTTCAGGCGTGTATGGACTCCCCTACCTTCAGATAGACCACTCTGTTCTGGCAAGTTGGTATAAATCATAGAAACGGCATCTGAATTAATCAGCGTTGCCCATAAAATATAGATCCTATAAATCACTGGATTGGGTCACAGTTTGTCCGCAGGGCTCAACTGGTGCAATAATGGAGTAGGTTGTAGCTCTATAACTGAGCTGCGGATAAGTGTTCAAACATACTGGAAATTGGAAACCTACTGGGATTAGGTTTGGTTTCAGCAAGGCAGAGAAGATATCCCAGTGTGGACTGCATTTATTGGCCCAAAGAGTAAAGAGGTAAAGAAGTGTTAATCTAAAATGTTCTTTTATGGCAAAAGCAAAGACTAAAATAATCAAAATACTTTGTTGCTAGGAAACTCTTTTTCCTTTTTTTCTTTTTAGAAAATTACTGAGTTAATTGTTACTGAAAGTCCTGTTTCACTAAATGTTTCTGAATCATTATCAGTTCATAATTATCAGTTGTAATTGCTGAAAAGCCTTGGAACTGTAAATCAGAAACCAGTCCTATGTTTACATTTTATCACTGCGGCACATTAAAAATGGAAATGTCTTGAGAGCTGTACTGAATGAAACACTCTGTGTGAACAAAATGACAATAAAGTCTGTCTTAGTCTAAGAAATACATTTTGTGGTTTAGATGTGATGGCAAAGCAAAATCAGCCAAAATGTGCGACTGTATTTGAAATAACTAATTAGACATTGTTACAGTTTTTTACCCCTGGATCTTTATATCTCTGAGCTTAATCCTTTTTTTAAACTTTAGATTCAATCCGAAAGCAAGTCGCCCCAATCCAACACCTTAAAGGTTAGATCAGTTTCCTTAGAAGCTGAGTTTTTGCTGAAGCTGTTCATCTTCAAATTACAGAGAAGAATGAAGGATATAAGACGATTTCTCCTGACTGATGCAAAATTTACAGCAAATATTTGCTTTACACAGATTGTCTTTTGTTGCCTCCTTAAATAATGTATGTATGTGATCAATAGGGGGGAATTGCTTGTTTGCTGTGATGGTTGGAGCTTGGGTTCTTTGCATTACTTGCAGGGCGCACAAACACTTAATGTCAACATGAACAAGGGCGGCTCTTTGAAGAATTACTCTAGTTCTCTTAGATCGGATGAGAATCGTCAGTGAAAAGCAATTTCCAAGCCTTACTGTGGATTCTTGATTGGATGTGAACTTTGACTGGGCCGTTCTGACTCTGGGTTAACCTTTAGTCAGATCTGTTTCGCTGAAGCTCTGGCTGAATGTTGGGGTCACCTTCCTGTTTGAATGCAGACTTTCAGTTGGTCCAAGTTTTCTTAAGGTGTGTTTTCTTAAAGTAAATGTTCCACCGGCTTTTATTTAGGGTGTCAGAAACGAATGCACACCAATTTTTTTTACTTGATGAAATATTCTTTAAATGGATTGCAGCTTTTTCTTCCTTTTAAATTAAAAATGAAAACACAAAATTTCAGGATTTCACACTTTTCCCCAAAAACATGGACCCCATTATTCAGCACATGAAATTAAAGCCCTCTGTGGTAATAGAATGAAATTCAAACTGTCCTCACAAGTCTCATCCTAATTAGATACACAAAAGCTGTGAGCACACGAGTGGGAAATTATTAAAAGAACAGCTGGGTGTAAATGGAAAATTACAGTGAGCCCTCTCGCTCGCACTGCGCTTTGGAAAGTCATTGGGAACTTTGTTAGCGAAGGTTAACCCGGTTATTTGAATTCAACCAGCAACTGCTCTGATTTATTCCCCAAAGCACCGTCGTTCATTTATGGATCCCTTGTTTTTAGGAGGGAGCCGCTGTGAGACTTCATCACATGATCTTCAATTGGGGCAACAGTGACACATGTGAGCTGTGTTTCCCAGAAAGATGTTCAGTTTGGATAAAACATGAGGCCCAAGTGGCGTGGGTGTGTTAACACGCCCCCGGCTTGTCAGTACTTTATTTTGGTAAAACATGGAGACATTGAACGTCTGCCAGACTCCCCTTTAAGGGAAGCCGGAGGCCTTACTTTGGTCCCTACTTCTTTTTCTCTCTCAGATAAATGGCTAAAGGTGGAAGACCCATGTTGTGGCTTTGATGAAGCAATTTGTTTAGCTGTGTGAGAAAACAATGACGGTTCATTTTATTGCAGAGTGACTCTGGGGACACATCAGCATGGCTCCTGCTCCGTACGGTGCGCAGAGCAGCCTGATGATAAATCAAAAGAAGCCGGCGGTACCAGGGAGGGCTGGCGTTACGGCTCCCTCTGTAATGGCCTCCTGTGTGGTTTGTTGCTCTGTTCAGATGTAGATAGCTCATGTTTATCTACCAATGCAAAGCCATGGGTGGTTAACCCTGATGCTTGTCGTACGTCCCTGTAGGGACGCACAGCATCTGCGATTGATCATTTTTTCACCACTGGGTTCCTGAAGATTAGGTTTTCCAGGAATTGTGAAACATGATTACTCTAATGAGCCATCGAGTTTCTGGAGTGACTGGGTTAGAGAGCATCTGTGTTGGAAACCTTTTTGTTCGGAAGTCTCTGAAGTGAAAACGAAGAAATGTTTGTTAGAAAGATGCAACATTCTTCTTCCTCTGGAGATGCTTCAAGCTGTTAAAACAAGTTTCCCAATGAGGAACCGTACTTATCTCAGTGGGCACTCAGTTTCTCACTACCACATTGATTCTCAAAAGTATTCCTACTGTTTAAACTTCTTTATATACTTTGCCATTTCGCTGCAAAGCTTACTGTGTTTCATTATGATTCCATTTGACAGAACAACAAATAATTGTGTGTAATAATGTTTAGAAGGAAAATTATAAAGTGTTTTTTTTTTTTTTTAGTAAATAAAAAATTTTAAATCTGAAAAGTGCAGAGTGCAAATGTATTTAATCCTTCTTTACTTTAATGTCCCTAAGTCTAGCTTTATTTTTGCATGTTTGCGGAATAGGTTGGTAGAATATACCCCATATTGTCACTTGTATTTAGATTTTGAATGAAAAACTAGATTTGGATAAAAATCACCAAGTGAAAAAAAAAAAAATGGGACCATGCAAAAAAAAATTGGACTATGCAAAAATGTACTTAAAGACTTTCCAAAACCAATTAAAACGAACCTAAATTTTACGCAAGCATGTGCTTTTTTTTTTTTTGTGTGTGTGTGTTTATCATAATGAGATGATAATGCAATCAAGTTTCCGGTTGCTGTTTTTGCTTTTTTTTTGTTCCAGCATATGATCCTTATCCTTGATCCTTATCTGTGATTTTTACTTTTATTATTATTATTTTTTTTTTTTTTTTGTCTTTTGATTTTATATAGTCCTAGGTGTTTAAATTGTATTACAAAAAAAAATAAAAAAAACACAAAAAAAACACTCAAACTATAAATGAAACTGAAAAAAAAAAAAACAGCCTGTAACTAAACATGTTAAAAAATTAAAACTAAACTAGTCAGAAATTAAATAAAATTAAAAAAATAAATGATCAAATAAATAATAAATAAAATAAAATAAAAAAAATCTATGAATATTTCAAAACAATTTAAACCTTGCTCTGGACGTTGACTAGGCCTCCTGTGATCTGAACCATTTAATTGTTGCTTAGTTTCCTTCCTTTGCTGAATCTCTAACATAAAATTCTAGATTTGTGGTGTGAACGATTAATAATTGTTTCAACTAGGGCTGCGTAATTAATTGCATTTTAGTCACAATACATTTAACAAGACTAAGACACTAATTTTATCCCTCCAGCCCATTAGGTGGCGTTAATATGATTAAAGTGGATATGCAGTTGCACAGAAGGGAACAGAGAGTTGCAGCTAGCACCTAGATCTATGCTTTATAGTAGAAGTAGGAACTTTTTCATTCAAGTTACAGAAAAGTTCTGCAACACTAGATTCTGGACATCAGTGGCGGCTGGTGAAAAATATTTTTGGTGGGGGCTGATATATCCTGGTGTATGTCTCCAACTAATCCAGAATAAGAATTCAAATAAACAATTGGACAATAAATACAATTTAACAGTAATGATTTAATTCACTATATAATAACAGTAACAGTGATGATTTTGGTCACAATAACCATGACATGAAACTTCCATCCTACAACAATCCATGTTCTCTTGGCAAACCGGTAGATAAAATTTGGTGGAAGCTTTGCACCTCACTCGTTACGCTCGGCCATCGCCCCTCTAATTGTCTGCACCTAGCGGCGGGTGCAGAAGTTTGGGCAGCGGGCATTGGCTTCAGAGCCCCAAGACCATAAAAATTCTGAGACGCTGATTGGCCATTAAATTATTAAACTGACCTAAGCAATAGTACATGATTGGCAGATTCCCTTCGCACATGTGGGGTAGTGTCTGATCAGAGCCCCAAGACGAGAGCGGTAGGAGTCTGTCTGTGGAAATCCACAAAATGAATGACGGTAGATAGGGAAATGCAGTTTTATATAATTTGTTTTGCTTATAGGTACACACTCTAGAGAGTAAAACTGACATTTATGAGTTAATTTGTAAAAATATATTTTCACGATTTCTCTTCTTATCAGGGGAGGGCGGTGCCCCAGCGCCCCCTATGGGCCGGCCGCCAATGCTGGACATGCAGGCTTTTAAGGTAATGAAAAAACCTTGGAGTAAAACATAGACATTCTTGTGCTTAGTGCAAAGGAAAATCACAATAAAGTTGTTATCGCAATATTGGTTGAAAATAATCGCAATTTTCCTTTTTTTGGTAAATAGTTGACCCCTAGTTTTGAATGATTCTTGCACCTTGCTGCTTCTCTGACTAATGCACTGTCTGTCTGGTGTGTAGCCGTCAAACTAAGTTGCATTTTTGTAACGCTCTCCTGAGGTATTGTTTCTTCCTCTCCAGCACACTTCGACAACCTTCAGTCAGAAAGTAAAGTGGTGCACGCCCAAGCTTTTGTGAAACAACCCAATAACCTTTTCCTTCCACTTCAGAATTATGCTTTACTTTGTTTTGACACATTGGAAGAACTTTTGAAATCTACTGGATGTGAAAAGCTCTCATTTACAGAGAGCTTTAAGCAGCATGGAAGCCTTCCTTCCTGACGATCCGTCTGTCGGCAAGACAGAATGATGTTAGTGGATAAAAAGAAAATGGTTCTCATGTAAGCTCAGCAGGAAGAAAACGGCTAAGTTGGGGCGTTTCGAATTATTGATGTATTGATTCCCTCTGAATGCAGCAGGGAGGCGGTGGGGGGGCAAAGAAACTGGAAGCTTCCTGTTTGACCTGCAGCCATTCAAGTTTGCAGCCATAAGCAGCTGCCTATGAAGATCACACGTTTGCATCATGAAATATACAGGCTGATGCATAAATTGTCTTTTCTTTGTACATTATCGTTTTGACGTGATTTATTCTGCGTGCCTAAATTAAACATTTAAATTTATTTCTGTAGTGTTTGGATCCTGTAAGACAAAATGACCAAACATCAGAAACGAGTGAGTTTCTACAGAAGCAGATTGTGTGTTTATGTTCCTGTGTTAACAAATGTGGTAGAGAGAGGGAGAGCATTAGGGCTGGTGCCAAGGCTGTCATTACGGCTAGTGTTGAATGTAGTGCTGTAAAGCTCAGAGGGAAGCTTTCTATGTGTGGGCTGTTTTTGTTTTTTTAAAGCCCTCCAGAAAGCAGTAGCTGCTCTAAGTCCCCTCTTCTCTAATTGTAGCCAGAAGTGTCGGGAGTAGCTTCCAACTTGGCTTAAAGGGATCATCAGCAGGCTGGCCGTGACTCCTCACTCCCAGATGGAACCAAAATAATCCATATAAACTTTTATTTTCGAAAGGCTTATCTTATCAAAAATCTCAGCTCGGAATTTCAGTGACATCTAGTGGCAAATCTGTAGATTACAACTAAATAATCTTTTATGTTAAAATATTATAGGCGAAGCGAACAAATTTGAACGTTTGTGGCGGTGAAGATGTGGGATATTCTGTCATTTTAATTGTTTGTTTACTAAGCAGAAAGTCTGAAAAGTTTTTCTTAGATTAAATAAGTGTGGTGTAGCATCCTAATACCAGAGGAGGAAGCAATGATCATATTACAGTTTATGAATGGATTCTCTGACCTCTGGTGCATCACTGTAGTGGACAGCTACTAAAAAGTAAATTAACTCATTAATTCTATGGTTTCTATAGTGAAACTGCATATTGGTGTCTAGAATGCTCTCTGCTGCCCCACTCCATTGAGGTCAACTAAGTGGTCAGTCATTGTAACTGCAAGTAAATTTCTTCTGAATCCAAGATGGCCAACAATCAGCAACACCTGTCGACCACTGCTGGCATATTCTCTCAATCCTTCTATTGTAGAAGAACCCAACAGGTTAAAAAAATATGATTTACAGTAACGTCTAAGGTTTGAAATATATTGTTTTAATATGAAGAAAATTACGATTAACCATGTGTCCAGTGAAGTGGATGTCATGCATCAGCCATTACATTTTTTCAACATAAGTCATATAGTTGCTTTACTTTGTCTTGTAGTGGTTTTGCTTATAATTCAGTGTTTTAACGTTACACATATAAGCTATTCATTTAAAATGTACCTTTTAGTGTATTTTGTGTATACTTTCTGCAGATTAGCTGTAGTTCGTGTGACTGTTTTGAATTGAAAAAGCTTCCTGGATGGGAAGCGAAACGTCTTCAAACTTGGAAAACAAAGACCAGTGAATTGTTTTTTAACTTTTTCACCTTTTTTGGAATTAATATACCAATTATTTAAATTGTAGACCGCAAACCTGGTTGTGTCTACTGTTGGTATGAAATGATGACCATGTGGATTTCTCTTATACTGAATTTTGCATTGAATAATTTTGGGTTGTTTTAGGTCAAAATAAGCTAAGCTTCCTAAAAGAGTGGTGTCAAACTGGTTCTAGGAAGGGCCATTTGCCTCCAGGCATCTCATTAAGTGAGTTCAGTGTTGACCTGTGGACTCGATTAAATGGCTGGAGTCTGGTGTTCTAGCAGGCACATGACCCTTTCTGGAACCAGTTTGACACCCCTGCCCTAGAACAAGGATCCCCTCACTGGACAGCAAACGTCACAAAAACTCTTGAGATTGTTCAAAAATAAAAGAATTTCAGAAATTCAACAACAGATTGTTACGGTACCTTTATTTTAAAATAATTCTCAATAGTGTCGTTTTTTATTTGCTGAGTTTAGTATTTTGAAAAATGCAAAAAAAAAAATAGACTGAACAAAAGACTTGAAACTTGACCTCGGATTCCGCCCCCAAGGACTTGAGAATTGACTTGGACTTTAAAAAGTTTAGAGCACATGACCCATATACTGTAGGGGTTGAGTCTGGGCCCTGCTGACCCTTACTAAATATCTCTCCCCTCTCTTGTAACCCACTTTCCTGTCTGCATACTTAAAAATCGCTAAATAAATTCCATTAGAGTCAAGAAAATGATCCTTTGACTTGTTGTTTGACTTGGTAGAAAAAAAAATCAGACAAGTATCAAAGATTTCACTGGAAAAAATCTAAATCTAGATAAGTCATTATTTTTTCTTAAAGTAAGTGAATTTGTTCTTAAATTGAGAAGGTAAAAGAAACATTTTGCCAATGGAACAAAACAATTTACAGTTAAAATAAGAAAACATGATTGCATTGTCTTATTTCAAGTGCATTCTATCTAAATATCTTATTTTTAAAAGTAAAAATACTCATTCCTTTGGTATAGCATCTCATTTACCTACTCAAACAGTAGGGGGTAAATACACTTAATTTAAGACATTTTTACTTATTTCTAGATCGTTTTTCCAACGTTTGTTGTTGTGTTCCAGAAAAAAAAAAACATAGAATAAAATAAAAAAATACGGATTTTTGTTTTTTTTCCTCCCAGGTGAAAGCACTTGGCTGAGTCATGGATATGGGCAAAAGAATACCCATCAATAGATTACAGCTGCACATTTTTATCTTGAACTTATCAAAATTAATCAAAATATAGATATAATAAAAGTAATTAACTAAAAAAAATGTTTTATGTTTCATATAAAGTGAGAAAATGAATTTTAGGCAAGTTTGTCTCTTAAATATATACAACCATAAGACACACAGATTTAAAGTAAAAATAGAAAAGTAACACCTAAGTCAGACATTTTTCTTTTAGTTCGTGCAATTACTGAAGCAGACAAGCAGACGTCAAACAATGAAATCATTCAGTTCTGTAGTCAGAACAGAGATGTTCATTGTTGTCTTTTTCTAACCACCATCAAAAACGAGGACAATAATTGAGCAGAGAGGCTGAAAGCCTGATGATGATGATGATGCACCACCGCACAGCAGTTTGCTTCCACTCAGAGATGTTTTGCTCCCTCTCAAGGTAATTTTGTTATTCTTTCCATTAAGACTGGTCCTCCTCAGCAGGAGGACTCCGAGTGGGATGAAAAATCAAAAAGAAGAAAAAAAAGGCGAGGACACAACATGATGCTTACTCAGTAGGATCCAAACACACAATAAAAGGACAAAAATCAGGATTTTCAGAACATTGCTATTGACGATATCGAACCGGAACGGGCGACGGAATAAAAACTTCGGAGGTGGCAGAAAAGAGTGCATACTGAAAAGGAGGGATGTGGAGAGCGTCTGAAGGAAAAAGATGCTGTTTTGCACCCCCACTCACCCTCTGCTGTGGCTCCATGCATACATGAATACAGAAAGCAGTGTGAAATCAGTGCAGCTAAGAAGTAGTTTGGCACAAGATGTTGCTGCTAATCAGTTCCCTCCGCCACCGTCCACCGCTGCATACAAACTACCTCGCACACATCAATCCGCGTTTCCCTGAACAATCTTTCTGCCTGATATTTCCTCCTCCAATTGCTTTTCACTCTTCATTCATCACCCACTCGAACCCAATGGAAATATGTTTACAACTCAATACAGACACTAGATTTAGTTTTGCATATTGAATGCCCCAGCGTGGCATCATCACTTCTTGAAGGTTTATTCTAAAACCACACCCTTCAGGAATTAGCGGTACCCTTAAACTCATCACTTTGTTACCCTAACATGCCAGCACGAGACTCTTTGTTCACTAAATCTAAATATGTCGTCATATTAAGATGAAAAATCTGGGCTGACTCCTCAGAGTGTTTCAGTAAGGGTAATAAAGGTAACCTAGAGCACTCGGGGGAATTTCCTGTGGATAACACAATATTTTTCTGCCTCATAAATTGTCGAGCCGCCACAAAGCGAAGCAGGTTTAAGAGCGTAGGTATGCTTTAAAGAGGCCGATAAATAAAATAACACCATAAAACGTCCAAATGGAGCGTCTCTCAATATTGTTTATGCTTGTTTTAAAACAAACTGCAGTTTCATCCATTATTAAAGTGGAAACATTGAATCGATAAAACATGAAATACAACAGGCATCTGTTAAGGCCAAATATCAGCCTCTTATCCTGGCTTGCGGGGCCAGAAGTCTTAGCACAGAGATCCTCTCTCCATCTCTCCCTCTCCCAAGCTCCGCCTCCCCTCTGGGGGAAGCCGGCGGCGCTCCATGTCCAATGGAGACGACATCCCCCCAGCTTGTCCTGGGCCTCCTTTTGGTGGGATGTTCCTGGAGCACTGCCTGAGGCACCCATCTGAAAAATCTGCCTAATGTGGTGAAGTCCCTGCTGTTGGTTGAGTCGCTCGCCCCATCTCTAAGAGAATGCCTTTCCAACCTGTGAAGGAAGCTCATATAAGCCCCTTCAGTCCAGGATTTCATTATTTTGGTCATGACCCCAATTTCATAGCCATAAGTCTGGATAGGGACATAAAGCTGGAGATACATTAAATCAAGAACTTTGTGTTTTAGTTCAGTTCTCACTTCTCAAAGACGGACCTGAGCAGCATCCTTATTTCTCCTGGTCTATTTGCCGTTTCCTTGTGAGAAAGATCCCTAGATACTGTCCTCATCCAGTTGAGGTAGAACATTCTCCACAGATCTGAAAAGGGCAAATCACCCTTTTCTCCATGACAATGCTGGACTGAGACGTAGAGAAGCTCAATGCATACTGTAGGTCTGAGCAGGAGGGAGCTGGTAGAACTCAGTCATCTGAGACGAACTCTGCTGGTCCCTAAACTGGTTTGAAGTGGTCTGTGGTTCCAAGACCAGGCAGAAAAACACACTGCTTCCCCTGAAACCAATGTTTGGACTCTGAGCCCCCTGTCTAAGAAACATAACCCCAACATAATCCCCTCTGATTGGATAATTCCCACCCTCTACTCTGCCAGTACAGGGACATTGTCCACAAACACAACGCTGTGTTGGTAACGACACCTCTTACCCAAAAAACCCTTGGGTCATTTAGTCACACGATAATTACTACAGTTTATATGACAGTTTTATACTCGGGTGGTTAAAACCTTGACGTTTAAAGGTCCCAATCTGGTTTCCATGAAAGGTTGGGCTCAACTAGTGACGTTTCCACTGCTTTATTCTCTCGTTTAGTTTAGCTTTGACTATGTTAGTAAAAATGGTTTGGCTAGGACTCCAACATCCTCTTGGCTGTTTCTACCCTTAATTGGAAAACCCAAAGAGCTGACACACAGTGGACCTGAAGGGTGATCTATAAAGGGAGACCGGCCTTGTCACTTTCTTCATCTCGGTGGCGCTTGAGGTGAGCTTGATTCAGCATCGAGTGTGATGACCCATGAGGAAACCTGCTGCTCAAACCTTGTGGAGGAAAAGTGTGTTCCAGATGTCAGCCTGAATACTGAAGCACAACACTTATATTTTCTCTTAAAGACATAAAATAGCAGAGCAGCTCTGTGGGTAGTTGGTGATCTAAAGTCACCAAGCTGCTCTTTGTATATAGGGGTGTAGAAAATAGAAAACATAAGAAACACCAAGAACTCTTTAGGCCTTAAAGACACTAGTAATGCTTGTGTCTTCTGAGGAGTCATTTGCATGACTCCTTAGCTACACGCCAACATTTTTATCTTCACCTGTACTTTTAATGTTTTAATGTTAGTTTTTAAAAGAAAAGCATTTGTATACTTTAGAACATTGCACATTTTTTGCAACGTGGTTGGTTTTAGGTTTGAATCTCAACCAGGGGCTATTCGACATGAAACTTCCATGGTGTTTTGTAGGCATCCAAAGCTGTGTCCTTAGGTCTAAGTCAGGGGTCGGCAACCCAAACTGCCCAAAGAGCCACATTGGACCAAAAAAACAAAGAACAAAATTGTCTGGAGCCTCAGAAATGTAAAATTCTTATATATGTCTCGTATGGCAACACGGGCTCTAAGTGTGTTAGACCACTATTAAGAAAAAGGACTATGTGGGCTTAAATATATAATAAGCATTCATGATTAAATGTTACTTCTGGAGCAAAATGTCACATAGTAGCATGAGGTGAGGGAGGAGCAGTGAACGCTCTCAACACAATAAAGGAATCTTTCTATGGTGGAGGTGTTTCTATTGGAAGGAGTTGATTGAGTCATGAGGAACCAAGCAGGAACTGACATCCATCAGAGCAGAGCTCTCTAACCCCTGAATCCTGCATCCTCCATCACTGTTGTTCCTTTGTGATATCTTTATTTTGAGGATTTGGGGGGAAAAAATGGAAAAAAGTTCACCTACCTGCATTAGAGCGCTACCTGTTTGATTCATGGTTGAAACAAAACTAGCAGCAGTAGTGGAGTTTGGAGATGCAATCCATTTCTTAAATCTATCTTTACTCTCCTCTAATTTATCCAGAAGTTCTGCAATCACATTCTTTCTTTCACTCACAACTGTGTGATCGGCTGAATATTTAGCCTTCCCTGGAAATGCCTTTCCAAATTACTAGGTTAATTATTTGACAAATTGCTGCCAAAGTACCAAAGCAAAAACGCAGGCAATCCTTCCACATTGATAAAGAAAGCAAATCCATTCTTCTTTGAATCCACTGTTCTCATCTGGTATCTTCCTTTTTTTCCCCTATGGGATACATGGCCCAAGACGCACCCACCGCTTTCTTTGCCTGGCACTGAGACACATGTTGCAGCCTTTGACCACTGATTTGTATGGCCATGACGCACATTTTCGTTGAAATAAATGTTTAGATATATTGTTTAAATGTATTTATTATACAAATGTTTACAGCATTGGAAAACATGAGTGTCTGTTTCACCTCCTGCAAACCATATTAAAACAAACTCGTCAAAAATATATATTTTCATATATTCTGAAGCTGCGGGTTGCCTACCTCTGGTCTAAGTGGACGCATGTGTCATATGATTTATGTCTCTGTATTGACTTTAAATATGTCCTTTGTCTACCTGGGGGGATTTAGCTGGTATAGATAATGGGTTGACGTCTCCAGCATTACAGTAAAACTGTGAAAAGCAGGATCTAAAGTGATTATTACCCTTGGTAGTTGTATTATTGATTAGACAAGCAACATTTGTTTCATATAAATTTATTTTTTTGTTGTTTTAAGTACTAAATGCACCGTTTTTATTCTTACCCATGAGCCTGTTTCAGCTGCTATGACTGGTTACCTAAAAGAAATGGCAAAGAAAAGCTGTTCTCTTCCAAACTCTGTGGGGATAATGTGTGTGTTTGGCTGAAGGACTTTAGAAATGAGATATTCTCTTTTGAGATTCTTGGCTTTAGAGACAAGTGCTGGTACCTGATAGCTTGCTCCATCATAGTCAAACCACAAATGAAAATGGTCAAACAATTTCTCTACCCTCCTCTCTCGCTGCATTCTGCTGCTGGGTCAGCTACCTGTTGAACTCCAAGCGCCGTAAATCATGTTGTTTCTTCATTCCCACCACCCCTCCTCTGTCCTGCTTTCCGTTTTCTTTAGCTCTGTGGGAACCCAAAGAAAGACACAGACTGAGAGGTTTTTAATGAAGCACACATCTTTTATTCCTTTGATAATGCACACTGCTAATGTGTCATAAGGATTGGCAGAACAAAGGGAACATAATCACCTGAATAATTCAAACTTTGAAGAATCGGGTCAAGATGATTGCCTGCTCTCCTCCTCTCCGGTTCTGTACACAGCATGCATAGATCAGAGTCGTCCTGTTAGGTCAGACATGCCTTTTTTTTTTACTGTCACATTTTATCATCTTACAGCCTGGACCTTCAGTATATTTTATCAGGGTTGAGAGAGATAGACCAACATAAAGCAGGACAGATTTGTAAACGGTTAGTGAAATAATTCCTGTTTTTTATTAACGTGTACAATCTATAAATCTGGGTGCATTTTTATGGACCCACTCAGTCTGATGAGCTTAAAGGAAAACTGAATGCAACAGTTGAGTAAAAGGGGACTTTTTCTGGAGATGATGGAGATTCATAACTCTGGTTGGATCTGTAGACTTTTAACTTAATTTGCCTTTTATTTTACTTTTACAGTATTTTATTATCTAATTCCTGTAAGGCAGTTTGAATGGTTGCTATACAGAAAAACTTGCCTTGCCTCGTTACGATTTCCACATTGTGGGGCTTTATGAAAAACTGCTATGAATTGTTTTAAGAAAATTAAGATAGTTTGGTGATGGCAGCATCAGTCCAGGGAGAAGGGGGAATAATTATCGGCGGTAACTTGAATACATGCAACCTGGAATGGAGTTAAGGGCTGGTTATACTCCCAGCTCCAGTATGTCGCAATGTGCTTGAGGCAGACATTTTTGGATTTACGCTGTGGGTCTAGATACGACCGAGGCGATGAGGAAGTGGGAGTTTTACGCGACAACGGAGGGACATGACCGCGCAAAAGAGCGGGGATTCAGGTGGAAAAAGGGTCCTTCAGGCATTTCTCGCGCACCTCGCTCTTCTAGCTGGTCAAACTTCACTGAGTGGTTTTTCATAATTGCGGTCATAAAGCACAAGAACAAGCAGCCCTTCAGTCTGCGCACTGTCTGCAGTCAACCACAATTTGGGAGAGGTGCAGCAGAGTATTTCTGGAGGAGGGTGGACATGTCTTTTTGGTAAGAGCACCTACGCAGACGATATATAATTTCAGTATAAATCAGCCTTTCTCCGGTAACTTTAGACTTTGCTTTGAAAGTCACAAATGACTCTATTTTTCACTTTGACTGACTAGGACTGTGTTGATATAATATCGGATCTTTTCTCTTCATCTTCCGCCTCATTCTGGACTATGTCTTGGGGGCAGAATCCCAGACTTCCCTCCCCACAGACACCTGCTCCATCTCCTTTAGGAGAAGCCTGAGTCGCTCCAAGGCCCTTGTGTCCTGAGTCGTCCTCTACGCCTCCTCATGCTGGGACATGCCTGGAACACCTCCAAAGGGAGGCGTCCAGGGGGCATCTGAAAAAGATGTCAGAGCCACCTCAGCTGACTCCTCTCGATGTGGAGGAATCTGAATCAATTCTCATTAATTCCTAAAGGTCAGTTTATTTAACCAAAGATTGATTTTTAAGAAATTAAATTTAATCTGCTGACTAAAATGTGTGAATTACCATTACTATGCAGGCATGTTTGCTGTTGAATGTTAAAACATTACTAGTATCATGTTTTATAACTATAGTCGTGTCATTTATGTAACAGCCATAAAATATTTTATATACCAAACTAAACTGGATCAAAAAGAATACATTTTAAATATGAATAAATTCTTTAAAATTTAAATCGATATTCGGCACTATGAGTGAAGGGTTGTACGATATGCATCAGTATTAATATGGGTATTAGTCAGTGTCAGTGTTTGACAAAATCAGAGATCAATGTCAGCACTGTGGTCAGATAGGAAAATATATTAAATATCTATAAATATTAGGGCTGGGTATCATCTGGGATGAGCCGATTCGATACGATTCTCGATACATAGCTCACGATACGATACGATTCTCAATATAGCTCAGCTTTATTTGATTTGACTCCAATATCAATATTTATTACTTTCAAGTTAATGTTCAAAGTCATTCAAACAACTAAAACAGCCAAATATTATATTTATGTTCAATGTTTTTGAACACTGACATCGTAAACAGAAAAATAAAGTGAATAACAGTATGGGCAAAGCACTTGAAGTGCAACATATCGGTTAGCTCAGCTGCGATGGCCATGTTAGCTGCATTGTCTGTGACAATAGCCGTTTTCAGTAACTCCGCTATGTTTGTTCCTGTATGGCTCTCTTGCATGGCTCTTGTTTGTAAAACGAATGCCTTTAGCTCCCAGTCCTCAGTAGAGGTGTAAATAATGTCGTTTTGTATCGTGCATCGATCCAACTTACCACCAACCCGGCTGCGATCGATGAATGCGATACATCCGCAAGAGTATCGAATTCTTGTTTTACCATTCTGCTCCTCCGGTCTACGCGCTCTTATCCATTTGCTCCTGGGCGAATTCTCCCTCCCGTGCTGCGGTGGCTAAACCTATTTTGCCTTTACCTAAGCTTTCCTGGTTATACTCTTACAGCAGTTTTGTTGCAGTGAAGCTTGATGCGAACATTTTTGATTTATGCTCAATATTGAAGCATGTTCTGTGCTACACTGTGCTGTGGGTATAGATGCGGCGAAGAATTTGGGGGGAGCAAGTTGGTGACCTACGACGAAAGAGGCGAGGATCCAGGTGGAAAAAGGGTCCCAGCGTTCTCGGCAGACCTCACTCTTCTTTAAGTTGGTCAAACTTCACGAGTTGATTTTCCTCGCAATTTGGTCAAAAAAACAAACAAAAACCCGACCTCCTGTCTGCGCGGCACTGTTTGCGGTCAGCTACAAGTGGGGAGGTGGCGGAGCGTTTGTGGAGGCGGGGGCGTCTGGAGCCGAGGTATTGCATTGCACTCATTGCACTGATTTGGTACAGTATTTTTTAATGCAACTTTTTCTACTTCTGTTATTTGCTGTGTTGTTTACACACAAAAAGCATAAAAGCGATATTACAGCTTTCGTTGATTTATTTCCAATTTGAAACATTGCCTATGCCTGTAAGGTTTATAAAATTAACCAATTAATGGAATCGGCCTAATAGCGTATGGTAATACATTCTTGAGGTATCGAAAATAATCGAATCTGATTGGGTCAGGAAATACGATACTGAATCGAATAAGCCATGATGCAAGTGGATTTACACCCCTAGTCCTCAGTAATTAATGACATGTGATCGTCACATATGATTCTGTGGCTCGAGACGTCCACCCATCGCATGTAAGGGCCTCTCTTGCTGCTGAACTTAGTGAAGTTTTGACATCTTCTTTGACTTCTTCTTACTTCTTGGTGAGAGTTTGGGATGACGTAACGTGGCTCCAGTGTATTTACCATGCACCGAAAGCCTCTATTTTCAGCCATGCGGTAAAGACGCAAATACAGGTAGATAAAACGCACCAGAGAGTCGGTAATCCTGTAGATGGAAACTTATACGTGGTTTTGTCCAAAGTCATTTGCTTCGGGTCTACAGGTGTCTTTGCGTCTTTGGTGCTTCTAGCTTGTCAGCGTGGTGCCTCTGTACGTGAGCCTGCAAGTTGGTCATGTTTCAAGTATACAGGGTTTGTACGGGTGCTGGAAATCCTTGAAAATGTTTTGCATTTTGGCGTTGTGTTTTCAAGGTTTGAAAAGTGCTTATATTTTGGATGAAATGCTTGAAAATGCTTGAAATTGTAACTATTTATTTCGCAACAAATACCTATCTAACTGAATCTTGTGTTTGTTAAATGGAGAAATAAAATGTTGGAAGCCCGAAAATGAAACCTGCTAACTTATGTGTGACTGCGATCTGCCAGTCTATTTCCATGTGTGACTCGCCCCATGAAACCACTACTTACACCATGTCGGGAGGATGTCGTTTCAATGAACGTTGGCTGGAAGATGAAAAATACAAATTATATGGATTAAACGGGGACAAACCCCACAAGTTGCCTCTTGTAAAGTCTGCAAAAAAGATGTGCAGCTTTTCACAATGGGCGAGTTTGCGCTGTCGAGTCACATGAAGGGTAAGTCATAGACTTTTAAAGTAAGCCAACTGAAGTAGCCTAGTACACGTTAACGTTAGCGCCTATTTGTTTACCATAGTAACTGCTAGCTAGGAATTCACAGGCCAAGTTACTGAGTGACTGAGAGTACGGTGTGATAATGTAATGTTAGTATTGCAGTGTTTCCCGCAGCACTATCTTGGCGAGGCGGCCGCCTTCTTCCAAACTCACGCTACCGCCTCGCCAACATTCCAAAAAAATTAAATAAAAAAAATAATAAGTTTTAATTCATTGCCAGGCCCAGACCTTAAAACACCATTGATAACTCTACGCCTGATAATACTGAATTGCGACACCCTCTGGTTGCTTATATTTCTACGCCATCGCAGAGGAGTAATTTTCTTTGATCATCCGAGGAGACGTGTGGGAGAAAAACGTCTTTGTCGTCTTCATCATCGGTGAACTATATGTGGAAAGGTCAGTAGTTAATTAAAACTCATAATAGAACATTTATATCTGCCTCGTGTGCTCTGACAAATTAAGATAGGAGTTAGTTTTATGTATTAATTTCGAAACCCCGCCCCCTCCGCCCCCCGGCAGTCATCCGCACAAAACTGGTTCCGGCCGACAACTGTTGGTGGTGTAAGGTGCTGGAAAAAGTTTTAAAATGGATCTTGCAAGTGCTTGAAAAGTGCTTGATTTTGACTTTGGAAAAGGTGTACGAACCCTGAGTATACCATACCGCACCATTACAATTAATTAATTAAAATCCGATATCTGTATTTGCTCAGATTTCTATCCCTTCCCTTGATCTCACAAGCCTTTAAATTTTACATCAATCTTAAAGGTTGTAGCAAATAAAACTCACCTGTGCTCAACGATGGACTCCTGCCAGGCAAGCGCTCCAGCCAACTGTGACCCCCCCCACTCATCCTCACCATACGTCAATAATTTCACCTCCTGTTGTTACAGCAAACATGCAGCATCTACTGTGCTGTTTACCTGCTTTTCTTCTGCATCCTATAATAGCAAAAGTGTCATAAAAGCAACGTTTGTGGCTTAGCGAAGCTTCTAAATTAAATTTCAGTGTCGTAATAATTCATGGATTTGCTCCTCATTTCGTTTCACCCTCTTTTGTTATTCACATGACCCTCATGTTGGAGAAAGTCGGCCTCCTTTATAGTCAACAGGTTGTGCATGGAACAGAATTCTGTTTAAAAGGTTTTTCCCATGATGAATGGGAATTGAAACGTATTATAGATTATTTGCGATGATTAAACAGGGACATGCAGACGGGGACGGACACCGGATGACACACTTTCATTCATTCACACCCCGTATTAGCAGCTCGCCGCTTCAGATCATTTTTGCGAACACGTAACAGGGGGGTAATTCGCAGCGGATTGCACGCTCACGTCGTGGGATAAAAATGTGTATTATTTGGCCACTATCTGGTCTGCTCAGACGAGCCTCCCCCTCTCCTCCTCCTTGTCAGACATCACTCCTCAGAGCACATGTTTGGTTTTCTTTGCAGCAGTGCGTCAAGCACCTGGAGGGGGGGAAAATGACTGGGTGGCACTTTGACATGCTGTTTCCAGCTGACAGGCTCAGGATAATCACTTCAAGACTCCCATGAAATTTCCTAATAAGCTGTTCTCCAAATGTCAATCTGACTTTACCTGCATGAGGTGTGACTGCATTCGGTTTATTTTTTTTTGCCCCCCTACCTCTTCCAGTGTCTTTCTCCTCCTC
This sequence comes from Cyprinodon brontotheroides, assembly GCA_018398635.1. Taxonomy (NCBI): domain Eukaryota; kingdom Metazoa; phylum Chordata; class Actinopteri; order Cyprinodontiformes; family Cyprinodontidae; genus Cyprinodon; species Cyprinodon brontotheroides. The sequence continues at coordinate 1,426,623 of JAGKQL010000067.1, read as the reverse complement.
TTTCGCTGCTCTGCACCTCAGTCTCTGATTTGACAGCTGTTGTTCTTAATTTTCTCCCTGGCTATTTCCACAGGATCCATCTGGTGCTGCTGGAGGTGAGGGACTGATGGGAGGAACGCTCGCACACAGACATCAAATGCTTGAAAATACACCAGGGAAAGAATACTTTTCTGCTTCCGCTTTATTTTTATTTTTTTCTCCTTTGCTCTCAGAGGACTTAGTGCATCTAGTGTGCTCTCAGGGAAAATACTTTAACAAGTTGTAGAATGAGGGATAAGTGAGTCTGAGAGCAAGTGCAGAATGAAAGCATGTTGGACTCGGTGTCCCCTATGGCAAGTTGTTGTGCATTCATTTGATATTAAAGATGCATCTAGAAAGCAGTTGATAAACAGATTTGGACACTTTAGAGTATGATCTGCGCCAATTAATGACCAGCTGGTAAAAAATTGAAACTAATCCTTTTTTTTGGATCAGTTTCCGATTACATTTCATTACCATTTACACATCAAAATGTTTTAATTACAACCTCTGTGCATTTAGTGCTAGTAGAAGCTTGTGCAGTTGGCCTGCTACACCATAAGTTAGCAAAACACTGAAACCTAACTGATTCCTGCTTACCTGCATAGGTCACACTATTCATGTTCCAGGGCTTCTCCCGTCAAGCTGACTCTTAATCTCATGTACATGACAATAGAAACCGCAAAGTCTTTAAGTTGGCCCCGATTAGTGGTTAACTAATATGCTGAGTGTTGGCGCTATGAGCAGTACGGATGTGAATCACCAGCTAGTTTGGATGATGATACAATGTTTGACAATATCACAAAAAGCCTGCCTTTCCAAAGAATTCCTGGCTTCGACTTTGAAGCTTAAGTTAGGTCAACTTTCGGAATTTCAATGAGCAAAATCGCCATGGAAAATCAGTATTTCTAAAAAAATTAACCTTTTTGATTTTCACTTATATAGGAGAAAGATGTCTGTGGATTTTAAGTTAAAAATACGTGAACCATCCTCCCATACCTTCAGGCTCTGTCATCCCCAGTGTGCTAGAAGGCAGGTGAACACATGGATCCTACCCTGCCAGCAGACAGAGAGCAACATTTGAAAGCAAGAATCGATTGTCCAGTTTAGAAAGGAATCCCAAACGGTCTTTATAGTTATTTTTACGAGTTCATATCAATAATATGGCCGATTTCCAGTGTTTTTTATTTATTTCCATTAAGTTCATTATATTATTATATTAGAAAAAAACAGAACTCAAATATCATTTGATTTATTTCTAATCTTCAGACATTAATCAATAAATCCAAACTACTCGTCATAAATGCGATACCGAACCCCCTGTTCACTACTTTTTTTCTTCCTTGTGAATTTCAAAATAAAGGCATGCAACAAATTAACTAAACTAAATGAGCTGTTTTTAGAATGAAAAATTGGTGGAAGAAACCATAGAGGAACCATACATGAAAGCTGAGTTTATTACACCAAACATGCCTGGTTTTATTTAAGTTTTCCACTTTTGTTGTCAAAGAAGAAATTAAATTGGAAAATGTTCACGACTTCCAAGAATTATCAGATATAAGGGAAAGGTTTCTTTACTTTAGGTATATAGACCCCAAATCATCCCAATCTCTGGTAGATTACATTTTAAAATGGTTTTCCTTCAAACAGGAAGTTCTGAGAAATGTTTCAGTTTTAATCTCTACTATTATAGTAGTATTTTTTAAATCTGATGTTAAGTGCAGTAGGAGATTTTGGAAAAACAGTTCCAGCAAGCCATATTTTTGAACATGCACAACCATGCCTTACCCTTCAAACCCCTCGAAACCATGCCTTCAAAACACATGAACGCCCATGCTGTCTGCAGCACGTCTAGAGCAGCACGTCTGAGCACCGATGATGCAGATCGCTATGATCCCTCTTCTGAAACAGTTTATTAACGCCTAAATTAACTTAAAATGCATGCATGAAATCTGCTGGCAAAACATGTTCGCTTTTATTATCCTGGTTCCTGAAGTTTAGATTACGTACACGAAAACGCCTTCTAGCCACCACGGCGGCAAACTGCAAGGAGGCGTAACCAGGCCATAGGCTGCTGTTGAATGGGATTCCTTGTGACAGCTTACCGGCAAACTGAGTGTCTCTCTGACAATGAAATAATATATTATTTGAAGGCAGGATGGTAATCTGGATGAACTGACTGCACTGATGATGTTTTCAGGTGGACTTTCTCACTTCAAACTAGAGATTCAAACTACTTTTTTACCCACTGATCACAGAAAAATATATAGATGCCATTGTTACATGATGCAAAGAAAGGATAGGTGTAAGCCCGCCAACAAGCATCAGACCCACATTTTTACACTGCGTAGACAGAGCAGCAAAGATGGGGGAGTGAGACGTCCTTTTTTCCCCAGACATGTCCTACTTTTCAGACCTAAAAAAATGTCCAGCGGGGATTTTCAAAATCAACCGAACCTGACCCGTGTGACGGTAGCCTGGACACCGCATACCCGCTGCTTTCCCCCCGCCTACCTTAACGGACTCATGGCTTCATACTCTCTGGAATGCAAAGTCTGGTCCAGTCAGTGGCCCAGCAGTCAACAAAAAAAACAAACAAACATTTCCTCCTTTTCAGAAACCCAAATCTGGTCACCTCTAGCAATATTCTTCAGCCGCGGCGTCAGAACTAAACTTTCTACCAAGCATCGAAATGAAGCAGCACGCGCGTTTTTGCTGCTCTTGCTGCTTTATCGTAAAGCAGTGAACGTAGCATAACAGTTGGCTAGCACCCAGCCATGGTGTCCTGCACGAGCATTGGGGGTCAATTTGTTCATGTGTCAAGGTGTTATTACCCGATCCGTACTCGAAGCACGATCCGCACCATTTGTCAGCTTCATATTTGCGCGAGTGCGCAAACAGAATAACTCTCCGGTGGCAATATTTTCCTTTTTCTTACTTTTTATTCTTTTTTGTATTTTTTTTAGAGGCATGGGTTTCTTTTTGTATATCTTTTGTATTTTCGCTAATATTGCATTTTAAAAATAAAAGAACAGAATAATATATTCCCAGACTGCTCTTAGCATGTCTGATGAATGACGATCAAGCAATACAATGGATTGAATTTAAAAAGCATCCATTTCTTTCCAGAAAAGTCTTCAATATTGTTTTTCGTCCTACGAGTTTAAGTATTCTTTAATTATTTAAGGATATGAAAATATAGTTTTTTCAGTGCCGTAATTACTGCATTATTTTTTAGCGACCGGAAGTTATTCTGTTCAAGAGGCTTAATGTGAGCTTGATGGAGCGGGATCGCGGCACCGGGTATGGATCGTGGGTAGCGACACAGAGTACGCCAGTATTGGTGGGACAAGTAGATCGGTGACCATGATTGACTAATGTCAGGAACCAATACGTGTCGTAACGGACCGAAAATTTTTGTTGGTTTGAGGGTTAGTCATTGATTTTTCACCATATCAGGGACCATTTATTTTAGTTTCACTTCCAGACCTTCTATTTCACTGCTTGCTAAGCGGCTGTGGGGAGATCTTTAAGCCACAGGGTAAAAAAAAATGCGTCAGAAAAGATCTACTGCACCTTTAAGGTTGAAATAATATGTTTGATAAATATAGCATTTCTAATGAGACCTGCTGTCAGTGATATTAAATGCCCAAATGCTTGTCATACGAGTTGCCTCCAAGCTTGTATGGCATGTTCTACCCTGCATCAGCCATGGTGGACATAATGGGAAATCCGAAAGCAGCTGAAACTGGATTAGATGGAGAGTGCTGACCTGTGTAGGTGCGCCTAAAAGTGGCCAATTATTGCCTCTCTGCACTCACTGGAAAACATAACTATGCGGCTCGGCAGGTTGAAAAAGATGCCAATAACACACTGTGATGCTCTCCTGCTCCTCTTTCTCTTCCAGCAGGTGTTATTGTTGTGCTGCAGGCAGTTTGGTTTGTTATCTGCTTCCAATTGCATATTATTCCTGGTTGGAATATTGTTTGTTTTGACAGGGTACCAATGGAGCGTTCCTCCTTCCACCCTAAGAAGTTATTTTTTTAGAAGCATCCCCTCGGTGTCCCCTGTAGGAGGATCTGTCATCTCAGAGGTTTTAGCATCAGCTCTAATCCTATTGATCCAGAACACAGATCTCTGCTATTCTTGTATCTTGGAAGTTGGGTCTATTGTGGAGGACGCAGCATGAAGCTGCCTCCGGAGGCGATTGATGGCTGCTGCCTTAGAGTCGGGAACAGTTCAGGAGTTAATCTCAGCTGGAAAACACGCTCTCTTATGGGAATTTGTTCTGTTTTTGTTTTGTTTTTTAAAAGCGGAGTTTAGTGTCCCTGAATTGGTTCCTGTTATATCTGGAAAAGTCCATAGTCTGCTTTGAAGAACAGAAAAGAACATTTCTGAAAGATGGGAAACAGATTTACATGATCAGGCTGTTTCTTAAATCTGTTGTTATATAAGGGGAAAACTACTTTTCATTCATCCATCCTGACTTCTGTCCTTCTCTTCATTCTTGCTTTCTTACATCCTCCTTTTAGCCTTTCCTTTGCTCTCCATCCCCCATACCTTCACATCTTCCTTTCTTCATCTATTCCAGCCTTTATTGATTTTTTTTTTTAACTTCCCTCATTTTCTTGCCATCCTTTTCATCCATGTCTTCCCTGTTCCTGTTCATTCTTTGTGCTTTTAATGCCTCCTATCCTTTTTTGTCCTCCTCCTTTCCTCTTCTTTCATAACTCCTCAATTTCTTTCCTTTTTTCATCTAGCTTTAAAGGAATAGTACACCCAAAACATGATTAGCCTTCATTTTCTACTCACCTCCAGGCTGGAACAACACTCTGGGAGTACTTTTTGGTATCTCCCAAATGCATCTGGATCTGGGAGGCTTCTTGCTGTCTGCTGACATTCAAATAATGGAGGTCCTATGGTGCCCTCGAGACAGAAAGGTCCATAAAAGTCCACAAAAACGCGTGTCAAGATATTCCTCCATACTGCTGGGCCCAATGTATTCCAAGTGTCCTGGAGTGGGTAGCATCCACAATTTACTCGAACCAAAGTCACTTAGAATGTTTTTAGAGGCATAAAACAGTAGTACTTCAATTTCCTGAAGCTGTGGCGCAAATGGGCGTATCACGCACGCCACGGAAGCTTCGACGGCAGACCAAACCAGATGAAAGTCGCGATTCAGCGTCTCCGCTCTGGCGATAATGCAGTAAAGCGTAAGAAGAAGAAATGCCGGCGCTGTTTACCTGTGCAAAGAAAGAAACAACGAAAGAAAAATGCGAAAGGACTTCAGTGCTGAAAAGCATGAGTTCTTTTGCAGAGCTGAATGAGGCCTGGCTCCGCTCATACACCACTGTTTATGCAGGACTTCTCATGGTTCGAGTAAATTCCTGATGCTACCCACTCAGGACAATTGGAAATGTACTGGACGATAGCTGCATGGGAGTGTAATATTGACATACTTTTGTGACTTTATGGACCTTTCTATGTCTCCTGGGCGCCATAGACCTCCATTATATTATTTGAATGTCAGCAGACAAGCAAGAAGCCTCCCAGACTTCCATATAGGCGTATGCATTTGAGATATCAAAAAGTACTCCAGAGTGTTGTTCAGCATGGGGTGAGTAGAAAATAAAGGCTAATCATGATTTTTGGTGTACTCTCTCCTTTAAACATCATTTTGTTTTAAGGACTTTGACTTCTCTCCTTCCAGTCCTTTTAATTTTTAAAGTTCTCTTAAAACATCACAATGAATTCTGAACGTCAGTATTCATAGATTTAAAACAAAATAAAAAGGAATATTAACTGTGAGGATGTTTGCCATGAAACATTTGCAGACCAGAACCGGAGGATTATCAGAACAGCCTCTGGGACTGAGCCAGACAGACCTCAGACTGTCTCACCTCATTTTGTAGGCTGGAGCACATCGTCCCTCTCAGGCTTGGTTACAACATCCTTCCTCTTATTCCTCCTTAAACATCTCCAGCATCCTTTTGGTCCTCTTTTCTTCCCTTTTTGTTTTCCTTCAGCCTTTTTACCTCCTCCCTCACCTACCGCCTGTCTCCAGAGTGTTACGGTCGGGCTCAGCAGTGTGAAGCCAGAAGCTTTGTGACAGTGCCCTGCCAGGACCAACACTCCTCCTTGCCAGTTAATGACACTCCCAGGCATCCCAAGATGCACATCAGCTCGGCTGAATCAGCGGTAAAAAGTCACACTTTGGCAGCGCTCCCCTTGCGGGGTGCATTGGAGGTGACATCAGCGACTCGGGGATGATACTGTTCTGGCAGCCTCTGCCTCCCACACTCTGTCACCATCATCGATTTCACAGCGGATGTTGTGACAGAGGGGGAGGATAGGAGACGGAGGGTTCGGAAAATCCAGGAGATAAACTAGATATATTTGGCAGAGCCGTCAAAGTAGTCATGAATAGGAAAGAAAGGCTTTGTTTGAAAAGCTTCCTCACACCGAGGTGATTACTGAAGCCCCACTTAGCCAAAACGGTTTGTATTTATGCTTTTCCTCTCTTTAATTCAGCCTGTGTAGCCATCTTTGCAGAAGACGGCAGAATAGGAATGGCTCTAATAATTGCCTACATTAAAGCGTCCCCCCCCCCACCCCGACTAACAGGCTCATTCTGTGTGATCATAAAAGTATGAAGTGATGATGCCCACAGGCAAAAACACAGGCGGTAAAGCCAAATTAAATGTTTTATTATCCCAGCAATCCTCCAGAGATTTCTTTTCACACACAGTACTCTGACCCACCAAAGATTGAATTTCCTTTCTGTCAACATGTTATCCATTCAGTCCAATGGAGCATAAAAGGACTTAGAGGACAATTTAAATGTTTAAACCCGGATGATATTGGATGGACCAACATTAAACGGTTTGTAGTTTTGAAGTGGAAGAAATAAGGGATATTTAAATGTTTAAGAAATAAAAATCCAACTAAAGAGCTTATATTTCAAAGCTGAATTTTCCATGTTAGTTCAAGCTTAGTCAGATAAGACTGAGATTATTTGTAAAGGAGATTTAGGTTTGTACTTTGACTAGGCCATTCTGAAACATGAACATGCTTTTATCTAAATAACTTCCTTCTAATTAAAACAAGCATGTTAGGTCCTGCTAAAGCTCCCAGAAAGCATGACACTACCACCACCGTGTTTCATAGTCAGTCGCTTTGGTTCACTGGGATTTATCATCGGAGAAATAGGAAGATAGGAGGAAAAAAGTATAATTTCCTTTCCTTTAACAATTATCTACTCTTTTAAAACAGAATCCCATCATGTGACGGCAAACAAGAACCTAAAAGAGTTGAAGACACTTTTAAACGGTACACTTAGGATCTCATTTTTAAAAATTTGCAAACCTTTTTGTTTAAGTTTAAAATGATTCAAAAAAATGTATCTTGTTAAATGTTTGAGGGGGAAAAAAATAAACACTACAGAGCATATTTTCTTAAAGGAGGTGCAAAGAGATTTGCATTTGCAGTTTAGTTGTCCGTGGAATGAAAAGCTGTTTATGTTGCATGTGTGTCTTTTAGGGATGGAACGATTTATGAAAACCGTCCGAACCGTTCGATTCGACTGTCTCCGGTTCAATTGGCGTATGTTGCGTTTGGTTCATGCGCTGCTCCTTTTTCTCATAAGCGAAGCGTTTACACTCCAGAGCCAGTGGCTGCCGGCACATAGGGGGCGCTGGGGCACCGCCCCTCCCTGATAAGAAGAGAGAAACGTAAAATATATTTTTTAGAAATTACCTCATAAATGTCAGTTTTTACTCTCTAGACTGTGTAACTATAAGCAAAACAAATTATATAAACTACATTTCCCGATCTACTGTCATTAATTGTTGGATTTCCACAGACAGATTCCTACCATCTCTGTCTGCTCTGGGGGCTGTGATCCAGACAGCCTCCACATTTGCAGAGAATCTGTCAATCGCTGCGTACTATTGCGCTGGAGTGAATTTAATGGCCAATCAGCGCCTCGGAACTTTACGCGCTGGTATTGGACAGCTGAAAATGTAACGCTTTTACTGCAGGCTTCTGAACCCAAGGCCACAGGTGCAGACAATTAGAGGGAAGATGGCGAATGTAACGAACCAGATGCAGCTTCATGCAAATTGGTGAGATCAAATTTTATCTGAACCCGTTTGCCAGAAGAACATCCACCTGTTGTAGGGTGGCGAACATTTCCATTTCATGGTTATTATTGTGACTATATGACCTAATCCACCTCGCCGCTAAAAACAACCTCTCTATCCTTTAAGGCCAGCCACACACATCTTTCCCTGTTATACCACTGTTTGTGAGGACCGTGACATACTGGCCTCTGAGACCAGTAGCTCCATGAACTTAAAACACACAAGCTGTTCCTGGTTACCCTGCTGGCGTATTGAGAGTGCACACACTGCCTAATATTTCAGTAGTGTGTGTGTGTGTGTGTGTGTGTGTGTGTGTGTGTGTGTGTGTGTGTGTGTGTGTGGGTATGTGGGGTCGTAATGGGTGGCATATGCGTGTTTATGCTACCGGGACTTGTCATCTTTCAGTCTGGCTCGCGCCTTTTGCTGGGTTCCAAACCCAGTTTGGTGTAGTGAATAAGTCAATGAAAAAAGAATTGTGTAAAAGAATTAGTGTAAAAGAATGAAGTTGTAAAAATTATTTGTTTTGTACATCAATTGTTTGTGGAGGTAATATATGGACAAAACTGATTAATGAGAAGAAATCAGAAATAAGAGAGCCTGGAGGTGAGGGGCTTAAACTATTTAATGAGGGCTGTGGGAAGAAAAGCGGCAATTTTTGTTTTCTGTTTCTTTGTTACATTGCTGGTAACTGGAGGGAGGCTGAGGCCCAGAGGGATCTTGTATATGTTTAGTTTCTTTTGCACCCTGTTTTGAGTTTTTGAGCTCAATAAATCACCAACACCTGTAACCCGACTGAGACTGGATTCTTGGAGGCCAAAGAACCCCGCCACAGTGACCCAAATCATCACTGTTACTGTTATTATATAGTAAATTAAATCATTACTGTTAAATTGTATGTATTGTCCAATTGTTTATTTGAATTCTTATTCCGGGATTAGTTGGAGACATACACTACCAGCTATAATCAGCCCCACCAAAAATATTTTTCACCAGCCGCCACTGTCCAGAGCAGAAGGTATTAGCGGTACTCGCGACAAAGCCAACCACCAGTAGTAAACAAGAAGAAGAATTCTGCCGCCTAAATTCAGTGTAAAAGGAAGGGTTATACTTGCGGAATCACAGACATTAGCATTAAGCGTTAGCTAGCATGACCGGCTCCGTCATGCTGGTTTTCCTTCCGTATGAGCGCCACAAGCGTCCACGTCACGTGACTAAGAAAACATAACGGGATTGGCTGGGTGTTGGACACCCCACAATCCATTGCTAATGCCTATAAACCGTTCCATCCCTAAAAGACACACATGCAACATCTTTCTGTTATATGTTTGAAAGGCAGGTACTTGAAGTATTTGTAGACCACCTACAACATGCTCAACTTGATGCACAAGTAATTTTCTCTCTGTGTTTTAAATCTTTGATGATCTGGACCAACATGTATTTCATTTTGCAATCCTGTTTCCAGATAATGGCAGTTCCTTCTCTAATATCACTCTAGCACCACTTTATTTAATCAAGCATCTTAGCAGTTTAGCATCTGGATAAGGATTTAGTGCAGGGGACTGGGTAGATTGATTTAACAGATTTTTTTTTTACCTTAGATAGTTTATTTAGATTTGGTAATATATGGTGACTTATAAAGCCCGGTTTGTACTTTTTATCTGTCAGAATGCATGTTAAAGCAATCTCTAGAGAAGGCGAGGTTGCTTTATCTGTCTGTTATTTGCAGATTGTTTTCCGCTTTTAGAAAAACAAGTAAAAATAAGATGTATTAGATTATCATTTAATCCATAATAAGTGGATAACATAGCCCTCCCATACTGAACTGTTAGATAAAGCTTACCTCCCTGAGGGAGAGGAAGCTGTGTTTGGATAAAAGTCAGGCCTTTTAATATAGATATAGGAAGAGTGTGGGTTTAAGCAGTGGAATAAGTGAGGGTGATGATGTCGAAATCAGGGATGTCCTGAACCAGTCCCAGGTGTCCTGCATAAGGTGCAGGTGTAGGCTTAAAAAAAAATCATTAAAGAGTTGAAACCCAGCTGCTCATATCTGTTGCTTTAATTTTTTAATTTTTTTTCTGCAAAAAGCTAGACTCACTTTGAGGAACACAGTTGTTGCCTTGTTAATCTGACGCTGAATTTTCAGTGACAGTCTGTTTAAAATACAGACGTTTATGAGCAGTAGGAGCTTTTTTCTGGTTTGCATCTACATTGGATAATTAAAATCAGATTGACTGTAGGCTGCAAAATGGTTCAGTCATATATAGTGGTGTCAAAAGTACACACATTTGTTACTTAAGTAGAAGTATAGATACTGCAGTTTAAAAGAGTATCTTCTGGTAAAAAGTTGAAGTATCAAGTAAAAAGTGAAAAGGTATGTGCTCCAAAAACTACTTAAAGTATATTCCTTAAAAATTCAAAAAATATCCACTGGACTTTGTTTTCAAGATTTGAAGACGTTTCGCCACCTCTCCAGGAAGCTTTCTCAA
>JAGKQL010000067.1:1266861-1390978 GCA_018398635.1 Cyprinodon brontotheroides | reverse complement strand
CTTTGAATATCATGAAAAAATCAAGACTAATCAAAAGTATGTCTCCTTACTTGCCGCATTATTACTGTTTTCTGTTATATTCCGCCGTTCCCCAATCAATGCATTTCATTTATGTTCCATAAAACAGAAATCTTTAAATCTTCGGTATATCAAGCCGGGATGGCTGCTGTTGGGAATTGGCTCTGCAACAAAAGACTAAATTGAATTAGAATTGATCGAAGATAGCTGCCTACTTTTATTTATTTCTCTAGGCTCGAGGTTTCGTGATGTGAAACACAAAATAGAGGAGATAAAGAAACGCATCAAAGCACAACAGCCATCAAACCTGTGTATATTTTGTGTGCAGAATTAGATTACGCCTTTTAGAACCTCTTGATCACCCTGACTGAGCCAAACTACTCCGGAGGAGATGAAAAGGAAATGGTTTTAAAGAAATCCTCCAATACAGGAAGGAGCTCAGTGGGTTTTCCCTCTGGCAGGTTTTACCCATCATGCCAGGAAGTAATGGGAGCGTTTCAGACACCAGGGCCCACAGGTGGCTGCTGGGAGGGCTGGAAAGGAGAAGATGGCATGCAGGGAGCAGTGGAAGATGGAGGTGCAGAGGGAGGCGGGGAGCTTGGCATCTGAGACTGGCTTCACAGATTGGAAGAGTTTTATGCCCAGTGAACAAAGGTCCCTATGATATGTCGCGTAGAGATATTAGATGATTCCGACTTTGACTCATATTTATAACGGACAAAATACTAAAAAGTCTAATTGTCAGATTTTTTTTGGTGTGTGTCAGGGATATTTCTTTTCCATTTTCTTTAATCCACTTGTCAACAGCATTTCTTACATTTGAATTAAAAAAAAAGTGTAGTTCTTTTTAGCCAATTGACAAGCACCATGCAGCAACAGGTAGGGGAGGGGCAATGTTCTATATAACCAGAAAGAAATGCTGGTTTCCTCTGTTTTTATACGTAATATGGGCGGTTGCATAGGGCAGTGAACCCAGCGGTTACCTGCATCCCTAGTGGCTCCCGGGAGTACATTGCACGTAAGTAACACGAAAATATTTGATTTCATAGGTAGTAAAATAAAATAGGTTTGGGATCTGTTTTGCTTTGTGAGGACCCGATTAAAAAATGAAAAAGAAAAAAAGCTTTTATTAACCAAAAAGTACGTTTCTCTTATACGTTTGAGTTTATGGAAGCAAATTGTTACCATATTTCAAGAATGTGAATGAATGGAAAGAATGTTGCTGCATTGTTTGACTCATAAATGAAATTAGTAATCAATAATCCTGTTTGCATTTTCATTTTCTTTAACACTGCTCATCCTTTTACTTAAATGAAAAAGAAAAAGACATTGGAGATTTATTTTTCAAAATGTACCCGAGCAAATACATACCAAAATTCAATTTGAAATGTAAAATTTGAAAATGAAAAAGCATTTCCAGAACTGCTTTTTCATTTTAAGAATGTGGCTGCATTACTTGACTCATAAATGAAACAGAATTATTGATTACTGATTTAATTTATGAGTCAAACAATGCAGCCACATTCTTAAAATGAAAAAGCATTTCTGAAAATGCTTTTTCATTTGAAATATGGTAACGATTTGCTTCCATATGAGTTCACCTTCAACTTTGACACATACTTGACCATCTGACCATAATTGTTCTTCCCAATTTATCAAGTTTAAATGTATTTATGAGGGAGTTACTCAGAGGAGCTCCGGTTTTTATAAATACAGATTTTATTTTTTATTTATTTTGATTCCTTACCAAAGTAAAATAGTTTTTATTTTATAATCAGTTATTGTACGTTCCACTTTCGGTCGACCCTCAATACTTTTGACTGAGAGGGGAACTCATGGGCGACGAAATGTCCAAAGGGGCGCACAAGTTAAAAAAGGTTGGGGAAACACTGGCCTCCACTGCGCCAAATAAAATAAAATAAAAATAATAATGTGCAGCACTCCCTACTGGCCTTATGATTTGTATTGAAAATATAACAAACAGAAGCTCCCATCCCTGCTGTTTCTCATCTAACAACCAGCCCCACTGCTATCAACCCTCCCTAATGAAGCGCAACAATCGGCTAATTTAAAGCAGATAAAAATGTTTAATTAATGGACTGTGGCTTTAAGACTGGAGAACAGAGCTGCTGTGAATGTTTGGTAGCAACATCTCCCTCTTTTTGTTTCATGTTCAAGGTCGGTGTTTGTTTAGCTAGCTTAATTAAAATGGAGCCAAGTTGCCTAATGATGCCATCTGCTCCTCTGTACGTCTAGTGCCGTCTCTTTATTTAGTAAATCCTTAAACCTATCTGGATGATTATTTAAGCTTGATTGAAGTAGTGTAACCTCGGGTGGGACATTTTTTTGGCGTTTCTGATATTAATACGGGCAAAAGAAAGTGACCCTCAGCATCATGGATCCTTTACTGTACTGAACAGTTTCAAAAACTCCATGTTTAAATTTGTAAGGATTTATGTTTGACTTTAGCATACCACTGCTTTCTGTTTGGAGTTTTTTCCCCCCAACTTATATTAAATCTCAAACTAAACATGGAGGTTTTTTGAATTTGTCAAATTTATATTAACCCTCTTAAAGCTCCTGATCCAAGAATAAAACCCAACAGAAAATTACTTTTTTTGGTTTGAAGTCCTTATTTGGCCTTTTACAAAATATGTAAAAAGAAAAACAGAAAATGTAATATTTTGATATTAATGGATTTATTACTATGTGATAAGTCATCTCCAAGATTATTTTTGTAGTCTTCTGCTCCCTCTGTTATCAGGTATTATATCTGGATTGGTGTACAATAGGATTTTTTGAGCAAAGTCTTTTACCATGGGAGGAGAATTATGCAAAAGGTGGTCGGGCGCCAAAACATTTCAGAAACCGTATGTATCAAATATGATGTACAGCTACGGTATTATAGGGTTAAGAGATAAATGGATACATGAGCCGGTGAATATTTTTAGCTTGGCATTTTTTTAATCTTGTATTAACATCACACTTGTGTGCATTCACTGGTTCATTAAGGCATTTAGTGGCCATGCCTTATGATGTGTAACATTTATCATCATTTAATTTTTATCATTACGGTAAATTTAGAAAGAAGGAGAGATATTGACCTTAGAAATCGACCAAAGAAACTGCAGCATATATCAGTGACCAGCTATACTGGAGCCTAAATGACGCCTTAAAAACCTGCGTCAGTTAATCTCTATTTAGATTATATCACAATGATTACAGTTGTTTTTTTTTTTTGTTTCAGCAATTTTAAAGATATTTAGTTAATATAATTACAATTTTGGTTGAGATGTTTGTAATCTTAGGTTGCTTTGGTTTCGTCCTATAGCCAAAGAAAAGACCGTTTTACTTGCTTTAGACATTATATTTTGGAGACTTACAAAAATTAACATGCGTAAATCGCAGTAAGACTTTTCATTGTTTTTATTTCAAAAATAAATTTTTAACAAAAGGAGCTTTTGAGTCATGCCTACCAAAACAGGAGGCGGCTTTTATAAAAAAGAAGTAACTTCAGTAAGTAGAAGTTTGCTTCCTAAATAAGAAAAAACAGCTTGGGAAGATGTTAGTGCACATGCAGCTGTTGTTTGTGAGCATGAAGTGAGACTTGCACAATCACTAAGTTTTCTAATGAAAGAACAAAACCCCTTTTTTTCCCACTGGAAAGTAAAGCTTTAAGAGTTTTGTGTTAGAATCGGCATCCAATCTTACCTTTCCCATTAAATGAAATACAGCTGCTTTTTATCTCTTTGGTCGGAATCCTAACCAGCAAAAATGTGAAGTTTCAAACTTTAACTTCACTTCATATTATCCGGATTTTCCCCCTATGACAGGGTGCAAATCTGGTGGCTTGCTTTGCTCTCGGCCACCGTGACAACATTCAGCAAATGCCTGTTTAAATAAGACATGAAGAGCAGCTGTCATTCTGCCTTCTCTTTGCTGCTCAGTGCATGCTGTAGCCTGCAGAGACAGAAACGGTTATCTTCCATATGGCAGTTGCTCCGTGTGAGCTAAAGTTCAAATCCCCTACATACATGCATGTGAGCTTCCCCGACGACTCTGTGAAAAGGTCACCTCTCCCTCTAAATGAGGGAAAAGGCTGGCCTTAGCTCCCCTCTCCCTCCCACCATAATGTTTTTAGCCATTAGCGAGCTTCTATGACTGCCTCCAACTCCCACACACCTAATCACCGCTCAGCACGGCAAATTAATACATGAATCATATTACCAATCTGCATATCATTTGCATTTAAGCCATGAAGAGTATTTTAGCATGATGTCATTTTTAATTGCAGCAGCTCTGCAGCTGTAACGCTCTAATCCTGCTGAAATTCGCCTTTCTAAACATTTCCGAAATGTTTTCAAAGGCTGGAATCTAATGGAAAAAAAGGAGAATAGCGATTATAGTTAGAGTAAGTTCTTAAAAAGAAGCTGTAGCACAACGACTGTAAGAGTGGAGTCTAAATAGATGTTACTGAGGTCAACCTGAAATCCTTGCTGTTAAATCTGAATGCATGGCTAATTAAATTGTCGTTTTATTAATATAAAAGATAGCTAAGTACTTTGGTGGGATTTGGTGAGAAATAGACCTTAATTTACCCTAATATATTAACTGCTTCTTCCGATCTGCTCCACTGCGGTGCAAAGTCCAGAAGAGCATAGGCAGATACAATAAGACCCAATGAAACATGTATGTTAGACCGAAACAACTCCTCCTGTAGATTCTAATAGTTAATTTCTACAGTGGGTAGACAAACTGAGTGTAGAGGATCGTGCAGATGACTTTGTGGACAAAGACAAGCACCCCTTCAGAGCTCCTCTTGTGCACGGTAAAAAAGGCTTGCTTTCTTGTCAGAAGTGTATTTGTTTTATCTAGTTTGAATAGTTTCCTCTTTTTAAGTTCTATGTTTGGAGATATTATAGTTTTTTTTATAGTTCATTTTTTATCTGAATGCTTAAGAACAAAAACAAAACGGGTGGAGGTTTTTTTTTTTTTACGAAAAGCACACCGCATCACTGCAGGAGAGAATTTTCCCTTATTTATTTGTTGTTTAATCATGTTTTTCTTGTGTTAAATTAAATCTGTATAAAACACTTGGTTCTGGTTCTGTTGTGACATGGTGGCATTGGGGAAAGCTTGTGTGTCCCATTAAAAACTGTATTAGGTTTATTTCTTCGTTTGAACCCATAGGTCCAAAAGAGAAACAGAGATATTGCTCTTAAAAAAAATAAAAAGGATCGTTGAAGGCCTGAGTTAATCATCGATGCTCAATCGATTCGTCCAATCGGCCATTTGTTATGTTTTGATTACCAACATTTCTATATGCAGCCCATTAATTGATCTTGAGTGCAAATGCCTATATATAGATTAAAAATGTATGAATAAAGTAAGTTTTCCAGCTAAATCTGGTTAGTTTTTAGTGAATTGTTTTGAATTGTTGATCGTTGGTGATTTCTGTAGATCCATTGCAGTCTGGCTCCGGCATCCTGCAAAATAGAAACAAGTGGAAATTTGACGACTGTCCGTTTGATTAGCACCACCATTTGAAGGCTGTGTAAACTTTATATTTGCTTAGGAGTTTGAAACTGAGCTTAGCACAGTGTAAATTGAGTGTTAGTGTCACGCACCAATCTGTGCCGGAAGTCTGATACTAACCATGTGTTTATTTGCGCATGCGCTGCCACAAATATATCCGGATCGCCACTGAATGCGTTTTAGGACTTAATTACATAAGAAAAACTAAAAAATATTGTTAAATGATTTTGTCTGTAACTGATCTGTTCCAGAACAGTTTTGGCAAGAGTTTGATCTATCAATTGGCTCCTCTTTGTCGTCGCTCTGTTAGTACGTCATATGCTTCGTTGATCTGATTGGTTTATTTGGCTGTACGTCTATCACCAACATAGGTAATCCAGCTAACCAGTATTTTCGGCCCTTCCCAAAATTACTTCGCCTTGGAAGGTTTCCAGATGGATATGCTTGAGCAAATCCATCTGGCGGAGTCAGGTTACATGTTTCCTGGATCAAGACAAAAAACTTGTAGGTATGTGTTTCTTGTTGATTCAACCCTCCAAGTCTCTAATGAGCATATTAGATAAACCGTTAAAACCGTTCTGCAAAGGGAAAGCTTCAAAGAAGAGATTCTGCCCAAATTAAAGCAAAATGAATGTTTTTTTCTGATTGGATTTTGCCTCAAATACAAATAAAAATGTTTCTTGATGGAAATATCGAATATTTAGGGGGATATTTTATATAAACCAAAACAATAACCATTATCCTGAAGAGGAAAAATAGTGATGTGTGCCTATTATAACAAGTAGAAATGTGTATGGTTGTGAGTTCCCTACCTGAATCATTACATTATTGCAAACCTTTCAGAGAAAGTACAGTTGTGAGGTTTTGAGCTGCGCCTAAAGCCGCTTTTATTCAGTCGTCTGCAGCTTCAACAGCTTTAACTGCAAATGCAAACTCTTGTAGTGTTTCTTTTTTTCTTACCACTCAGACACAAAGTCCATGTATGAGAGGAGCAAACCTAATAGTTTTCCTCTCAACAGAATGTGTTTTTAGGGCTCTGTAGTTGTTCACAGGGTTCATCCACCAGCGAGTTTAGAACTAATTGAGCAGCTTGTCTCTCAGATCCAGCCTAAAGCCACATTTGCATAACTTCATCATAGTTCTTTAAATGCACTCCAGAGAGCACTTTATCATGTCTCTGGACCAATTTGCAACCTTTTTTTTTATGAATACATTATGCCACCAATTCATTCTCCCTCTAAGGGAGCCTTCATATAAAGTCACAAACGCACAGCCTCGTCAGTCCGGCATCAGCCAGTGGCCATGATTTGTGTCATGAAGCAGCAAAATATCGGCAAGAATGATGCTGGATGCAGCTGTTTGTTTTTTGTTTAAAGGTCTTTGAGATGCGCTTCTTGGAATGCTATAACCCATAAGTCGATTCGGTGGATCAATCACGCTTAAATTATTGTGGGTCATTACAAATGTAAAACCCTGATTGCTGGCCTCGAGGGAAAATCCATTTTGGTGCGTCGGAAGTTGGAAAGCTGAGTGGAAAAGAATTAAGTATGTGTAAGGGAGCATGAAGTCAACATAATTAATTGTCAAGCAAGTATTAATTTTATCTACGCAAACGTCGGGGTTGAATGTCTTTTCCTTAAGGGTCATCCTGTGTTTTAAGTGGAGCTTCTGTGTTTACTCTAAATGAACTTTGCAGCCGCTTGATTAATCACAAGGAAAATGGTGACAGTGTATACACACTGATGGACCGCACACCTAGAGGCTTTTATTGCACTTTTCTGCGCCCTCACTTACCGCCGTTGTTTGGCTTTATTCCATTTCAAGGGATTCCTCAGTGATAATGGAACGGGAGCCACAATAAAGCCTCTTAGTGTCCTCAGATCAATGAAGTGACTATTTTATAAGCTTCCCGAATATCGCAGCTGGAAAGGACAATTTCAAAAGATTACACCTGTCTCTTTAAATGAGAATGTGGTGAGATTTCTATTAGCGAGCAGCAAGGGGAACAATCACATCAAATAGCCTCTGAAACAGAAGCTACAGGAGATTGTCGATCGTTCTGCGAGATGATTAAAATGTTAGCAGGTTTACATAAGGGGTAATGCATAAGCTGAGTATTTGTCTGGGCTGACACGAGAATCACAGCAGGCATCAGTGCATTGGTTGAGAGGGAAGGTAGCAGCAAATCATTTATAGTTAAAGTAAAAACAGTTTTCTGAGTAGGAAGCCAGATCAAAGGAGCAATTTGTGTTATTTTGTGCTGTAAACATGTTACCCTTTTGATAATGATTGTACTTGTATTATAATTGGAAATTATAACTAATGTATTCTAATCATAGGCAAATAATAATGAAAAATATCTCAAATGGCTTTTATTATCATCTGTGAGCCTTTTATGATTATAACTAACAATTGGACTGTTCAGCCAACAATTAAGCTGTTTACCTTTGGAAGGAGTGACCAAGTAATCTGAACCTCTAGTAAATGTTTACAGCCTTAGTTTATAATTGCAGACAATCCAACTTTATCTAGGTGAAATATATTAACCCAGTAATTCCCTGTAACAGCAGCTATCTGTTAAATAAAAGCAGTTGAACAGATTTTAAACTTCAAAAATGGACCAGAACAATAAGTCAACTAGTTCGCTCCAGTTAACCTTAGCTTGCAGGAAAGGGAGGAGCTAACCTGACTCCGCCAGATGTATTTGCCCCGCAATACCTGACTCCGTTGAAGTAATTTTGGGAAGGGGCGAAAATACTGGTTAGTTGATTGGCCTATGTTGGTGATAGACGGGCCAAATAAACCAATCAGATCAACGAAGCATATGACGCATATACTAACAGACGATAAAGAGGAGCCAATTGATAGATCAAACCTTGCCTAAACCAGTCAGGAGAAGAGCAAAACATCTTTTCCTCTGGAGAAAGCCCGTGAGCAGTTGTTGTCAAAAGTTATATTTCAGTGAAGAAATACTCTTGTACTCCTAATAAAACTTGCTCGGAGAAGCCACGCTTAACGTTGGTTTCATCGGGCTGAAGCCGCCATGTTCTTTAGACTCATGAGGTGTTCAAGGCCCAGGGGGAGACCCAGGACACGCTGGAGGGATTATGTTTCTTGGCTGGCCTGGGAACAACTTGGGATTCCCCCGGAGGAGCTGGCCAAAGTGGCTGCGGAGAGGGACGTCTGGGCCTCCCTACTGAAGCTGCTACCCCCGCAACCCGATCCCGGATAAGCGGAAGAAGATGGATGGATGCAAACGACTTAGTCTTGACCGAGTAAAAAACGACTAAATCTCATGTTAAACTATGCAGACACTCTATCTGCCCCGATGAAGATTCAATTACCCAGGTATTGAACCAAACCCCTTAACGTAATGATTACACAGCCTAGTTTCCAACTGTGTAAGTGATTACTGGACAAATTGGAATAAATTCCTGGATAGTAGGAATAATGTTAGATGCGAAAAAAGAAAATATATGAAAATAGAATTGAAAATTTCAGATCGTTAATCTTAACACTTGCATAAACAGGTTTTCCTTGAATGAAGTTTGGTAAAACAATAAATAGACCCTGAATTCATTACAGAAAATGATGGAAAACTAGTTCTGCAGATTTGAAATGGAAATGCTTCCATGTGTGAGACATTTAGGTTCCAATCAAATACCTATTAGGGAACTTAAATTAGCTCATTTTTCTGCTGTTACTATCAACTCTTTTGATTTTTACAGCATAATTGTGTTAATAATAATTACTATTGAAAATGTAATGTGTATATTAACATAATGCTATGATACCATGTTCTGAGAGAAAGGAGATAGGAGGGAAGCACAGTGGACATAAAAATAGTTTTAAAAAAAGGCTCTTGCTGCAATCTCTTTAATTTATATATATGTTGGTGAAATAGCATTAAAGGCATTTATTGTTTAAAGTAACAATGAATTATTTAGGAGATGAAATGGAGTTAATATGTGAGATTGAAGGAAGTGTCACCAAGCAGCTCAGTGATAATAGTTTATTTTACACCAAAGAACATATGGAGGTAGGACTTTTAAAGTGTTTGCAACACATTTGATAAGATTAGCAGAGTTAGCGCTGTTCACACTGCTGACAGATGCTTCTGCATAATTTAACAGGTAACCTGCCAGTCATTGCTGGATTTAGTTTAAATCCTTTTTATGCTTTTTTTGTATTAATTTATGCTGTCTATTATTGTACCGCAGTGAGGACATTTGTCCTATGCCAGACAGATCTATTTGGGAAAAGTGGGCTGCAGATAAAGCAAAGCGGCAACAGGAGAATATTCTAGGGTCAAGGGTCATGCTCAGATAGTTTAGAACCGGTATCTTCTGCATCTGCTACAGGATGCAAACCTTCCTCACTTCACCAAAAGGCCATAACTCCCAAAATAGAACGGATATTTTTTTTTTTAAATCAAATTTTTATTGTTGTTAAAACAGATGTACACTCACCGGCCACTTTATTAGGTACCCCATGCTAGTAACGGGTTGGACCCCCTTTTGCCTTCAGAACTGCCTCAATTCTTGGTGGCATAGATTCAACAAGGTGCTGGAAGCATTCCTCAGGGAGTTTGGTCCATATTGACATGATGGCATCACACAGTTGCCGCAGATTTGTCGGCTGCACATCCATGATGCGAATCTCCCGTTCCACCACATCCCAAAGATGCTCTATTGGATTGAGATCTGGTGACTGTGGAGGCCATTTGAGTACAGTGAACTCATTGTCATGTTCAAGAAACCAGTCTGAGATGATTCCAGCTTTATGACATGGCGCATTATCCTGCTGAAAGTAGCCATCAGAAGTTGGATACATTGTGATCATAAAGGGATGGACATGGTCAGCAACAATACTCAGGTAGGCTGTGGCGTTGCAACGATGCTCAATTGGTACCAAGGGGCCCAAAGAGTGCCAAGAAAATATTCCCTACACCATGACACCACCACCACCAGCCTGAACCGTTGATACAAGGCAGGATGGATCCATGCTTTCATGTTGTAGACGCCAAATTCTGACCCTACCATCCGAATGTCGCAGCAGAAATCGAGACTCATCAGACCAGGCAACGTTTTTCCAATCTTCTATTGTCCAATTTCGATGAGCTTGTGCAAATTGTAGCCTCAGTTTCCTGTTCTTAGCTGAAAGGAGTGGCACCCGGTGTGGTCTTCTGCTGCTGTAGCCCATCTGCCTCAAAGTTCGACGTACTGTGTGTTCAGAGATGCTCTTCTTCCCACCTTGGTTGTAACGGGTGGTTATTTGAGTCACTGTTTCCCTTCTGTCAGCTCGAACCAGTCTGGCCATTCTCCTCTGGACTCTGGCATCAACAAAGCATTTCCGCCCACAGAACTGCCACTCACTGGATGTTTTTTCTTTTTCGGACCATTCTCTGTAAACCCTAGAGATGGTTGTGCGTGAAAATCCCAGTAGATCAGCAGTTTCTGAAATACTCAGACCAGCCCTTCTGGCACCAACAATCAAATTAAGTGTTAACGAGCAGTTGGACAGGTGTATGTAACCCACGTTACCACCATGGCCCACACACCTGCCCTTTAAGCCGTCCCTTTAAATTCTGGGTACCCTCATGTGTATTTCCTGGATTTCCCACGGTGCTGCTGCTCACTGTTGGTTGTGGCGTCGGTTGTTAATAAAACAATCAGAATCTCCAACTCAACTCATCACTGGAACAAAACACTCAAACTTGAGGATTCAAGTGTGAGTTGTTAAGTACCAAATTCGAATCTTGATGATTTAATGTACGCTCAGCGCCGTATTATACCCGCTGTAATTCTCACCAGGTTGGGCTTTGTTGGACTGGTACACCATTCTGATGAGAACAAGTTGACGCTATATCCACCTTCTAGACACACTTAATAAAAAGTCATACTGTTAAAGCCGAATTAAAGGCTACACCTTTAATATTTAAAGGCTTGCTTTTCAACTTTAGATTTGATTGTTTTCCATGATTTCTTTGGTTATTGTTGTATTTCATGCTGGTGCATCAATGAAGTCTGGTACCTAATATGATTTTGTTTGTAGCTACTTTGATCAATCACATTCTTAAAGTTGATTGATTTGATTTATTATTAGTTGTTGTAACGACTGCTAATTACTTTGAGAAATTGAGAACTTGAATTTTGAAGTGCACTTTTCCTTTTAAAAGGACTTTTCTTTTTATTACCCCTTCTCATTTTTATAAAATGGGAAGTGGTAGTCAATACATAGCAGTATGTATTTGTTTTGTTTTTTTCCCCATTTAGCTTATATAAATATAACATTTATATATGAACCTAATGTATGTTTTTCTGGCCTTTTAGGTCAGGTTTTTTTTTCTCCCCCTTCATCGACTTGCTTGATGACGGAGGATGGCGAGCTACCCACACACCATCTGGTGGTAGGAAAAAGACACTTTTCACACAGGAAAACCACACGACACTTTTCACGCAGGAAAACCAAACAATACTTTCCATAATGGAAACAAAATAAGCTCTAAGGGAGTATTCAAAGGAAAAGAACAATTCTCCCGTTGCTCTTGGACTTTCTTTTGAACTACATTTGTTTTGTGAAGTATTATTGAGTATTATTTATTTATTGGGGCGTTTTTTCCCCCTCTTCTTGGTTCTTTTGAACAATTTATTTTTTGTTTCGTTTTTGCTGTTATTGTTATTATAACGAAGCTTTTGCATTGGTTGCCTCAATTATCCACCCAATCATGACTCCATGCCGTTCCTACTTCTAATTCTATGTGGTTAACATTAAACCTTGCAGTCAGACCTGCGCATTTAATAAGAGCGTTACATTTACCTAATAAAGTGGCCGGTGAGTGTACAATGCCATTCAAATTGTAGTGTTTTGCAGTTGTTACAAACAGTATAACAAGAATCAAAAAGCATTTCAACATTTTTATATTTTTATAAACCCCATTCAACCCCAGAAACCCCTATGCTGACAGGAAAATAAAAATAACTAAATATAAAAAAAGAGATTGTTATCCCAAAATGAAAACACTTTACATTGAGACTTGTTTACTAGCGCGACGGGAGATTTGTAAGTTTGTCAAAATAACCCAATAGAGTCCCATACTTTGTAAAATTTTTTGGTTGATCCTTTCAAAAAATATTTCACTTTTTCGATTTTTAGGAACATCATCATATCCGAGAGCCACATTGCTGCCTTAGGTGGAAATTGGGATTTCCATTCCAGAAGTATTCTCCTTCGAGCAATCAGAGTTGCAAAAGCAATAACATTTTCCTTTCTAGAAATCGCAGAGTCAACCCCAAAAATAGCCATTAAAGGACCAGGTTATAGATGTGACCATAGTACGTTAAAAATCCCAAATACTGAATTCCAATACTCTTTCAGCTTAGAGCACGACCAAAACATATGAGCTAAGTCTGCGTTGGTGGCTCTACAGCGATCACACGCTCAATCTATTTCAGGGTATATTTTGGCAAGCCTGACTTTGCTATAGTGAGTACGGTGGAGAATTTTAAACTGTATCAGATTGAGACGCACACAAGAAGTAGTATCGTTTACAAGATTAAGAGCTCTACCCCAGGTCTCTTCTGAAATGACTATCCCTAACTCTTCTTCCCATTTTGTCTTGATGTTGGCTGCGGATACGTTACTAAATGACATAATTAAGTTATATATATTAGAGTTTTGGTCCTTTAAATGTATGGGGATCTTTAATATCCAATTTTGACTCCTCAGGTAATTGAGGAAATGATGGGTTGTGCATTTGAATAAAGTGGCGGATCTGAAGAAACAGATATTTAGAGATCAGTGCCCAAGTGTTCCTTATTGGTCAAAGACAACAATGATAAAGGTTATTGATGGGCGGTCAGTAAGTTA
Source organism: Cyprinodon brontotheroides (assembly GCA_018398635.1). Lineage (NCBI taxonomy): Eukaryota > Metazoa > Chordata > Actinopteri > Cyprinodontiformes > Cyprinodontidae > Cyprinodon > Cyprinodon brontotheroides. The sequence continues at coordinate 1,377,556 of JAGKQL010000067.1, read as the reverse complement.
TGGTTTTACTTCTATATCATTTTTTGCTCAAATCTTACATCAACATCAAGTCACATTAACATCTTTACAAGATTTTGGAGCTTGACGATAGACACAGAGGCTTAATTGAAGACTGTTGTAGACGATAAGATGACTCAATTACTACAAGTGGTGTTGGATAGAAAGTCCAGATCTGCTGAAGGGCGAAGGTGATGAGCATGAATATGCAGAAAAATGTGAAATGAAACGTAGCACACCACTACAGAGGTTTAACCGTGCCTTTGGGCTGTTTCAAAGAAAGCTTTGTTCAGGATGTCATGCTATCCATTTAAGTATTTTCTACAGAATACTTCAAATTTTAAACAAATAGTAATGAATGTATAAATAAATACGTTTGGAAACGTCTTCAGAAAAACTGAGTAAAAGTCTGGCCTCTGATTTAAGCCTGTTTTCTGGTTGGCATGATCTGAATGACTGAAAATTTACATTTAATGACTGCTGTGGATTTTATATCTTTAATTGCTCCCAAGATCCTAAAACATATTTTACAGGAAACTGGAGCGGTTAGCACGCTTTTACTGTTTGTAAAACTAATATTTGTGAGGAAAAAAACAGAAATTGCATTAATTGGATTTTGAATCTGACATTTTAAAGTCAAGTGAAGAGAAAGAGTTAGAGGCCTTCTTGGATTTCTGGGTAGCAGTAACACATCCTCACTAGAGCAGACGGCTCTTTTCCTTGCCAGTCAGAGCGTCTCTTGACAAATGAAGGTTTCATCTAAAGTGAAGCTTGGAAGCTGTTTTTGTTTTGAAATCAGTGAAGCATATCCTCCCCTTAAAGTTGTTTTTCCACTTCGCCGCTAATTTAAAGTTTTTGGCTGACACATCCTGGAGAGGAGTCCATAAACATTCAGTCACCAGCATGAGCTGTCTGCAGCTTTAACGGTTTCTCCTGTGCTGGAACATCAAACTTCTGCTATCGCCTGCAAACCATTTTGCAGACACAAATACAGGAGCTTGTTTATATCCTTAATCATTGGATACCCTTATGCATATACAGTTGTATGCTTCCCCTTTTTAATTTTAAAAGTAAAAGTAAAAATAAAACTAATGCGACTGTTTCGTATTTGTGTGAAACACATTGGGTATGCAGGGTGGAAAGAAATCCTGGGTCAGGCTACTTGTCAAAAATACAACGGAAAGTGAGCCTGAGAGCACTTTTTGTTTTTTCCATTTCAGTTTACAGCAGAAAAGAAATACAAAATCGGATAATGGTTTATCTTTTTCTCTGGTTTTAGGTCAATAAACAGAAAACAAAAATACTACTGTGTTTATTTTTTTGGTTTCAAACAAAAAACCAGTTGCAAGGAGCAGCTGTCCTGTCGGAAAGTGACCTCCTTGGTCCGACAGGAGAAGAGGTCACTTGTGACGTTTGTCCAGATGGAGCAGTGACCTATGGAGGAGCAAAAAGTCAGTGTCAGAGTGTGGAAACAGCCGATACCATGAGCAAGAAATACGGCTTAACGCTAATAAAAAGATGCTTTGCAGTTCATCAATAGATAACATCAGAATATGAGAATAATTTTTCTCATAGATGCCAATTAATTACTTATTAATTTCTTTAGTTTATCAAAAACTAACGGGTAACAGTAAATGTCGGATGCAATCATTTCTCTACAATCTTTAAAAAACCCATTAATTTATCAGGTTATTTTGTTAGATTTTCATAACAGAATAATAAACTATTTCTTCATTAATGTAATTTTCAATTTGGTGGGAAGATACAATTCATGCTTCATTCAGATTTATTTTTCTAACAAATTGATTTAAAATTTTTTCTGGATGTATAAACTGAAGAGAAATGCAGCTCTGCCTCATTTAAAAGGAAAGAGCCAGTTAAAGTAGTGTTGCACCGATGCCATTTTTTGGCCCCAGATACCCGACTGCAGGCTTGTGCCGATACCATACCGATACCATCTATGTTTGAAACGTGATGTGTGCATATATGAAGAAGAACTGCATACTACTTGAATGTGTAAATAATTGCCATCATGGCTTCGTCAAGCTGCTGCCTACCTCCGCGGTGAAGCAGGGAAAAGACTAAAACAAAGTGAATCCAGTAGAACTTTCTATTGCCTACCTGTAATGGGTGACAATAATTCTCATTCACAATGGTATTGGTGCCCAATTTGTTGGTACTGCTATCAGAATATATTTGCATGGAACTGCGACCGTACTCGTGATACGCAGTTCAGTTATGTGTCCCATTTCTGTATTTAATCACAATTACAAGGCTAGAGATCGGACTATAGGGCGTTTTTTATATACAGGTACATGTCCTCTACTACCTTTAAATACCTCTACTGCATATTTAAAAATACTAAAGCGGGGGCAAAACTGAGTATGACTGTGCTTTATTCATGTATTTATTACAAAGTATTAATCAAACCTGGCAGCTGGTCAGTAGAGACAGACATTGCGCAAGATGACACAGGCGCTATGATCAATTCCTAAAATTAACTTAAAATCCTGAAACCTGCCGACGGAATTTGTTGCAGCTTTTATTACACGGTATCCTGGTGCCTGCAGCTAAAATTATTTAGATGAAAAACACCTGCCAGCAGCCGAGGTGAACCCCAGGCTGCCCAGCCTACAGGCTGCTGATGAAGAGATTTCTGCTGTCCAGCGCACCGCTGGTATGTGTGGGAAGTCTGAGCCTCCTCGACAGAAATAGATAATCTGGATGAACTGACTGCAATTATGAAGTTTTCAGGTGGCCTTTCTCACTTAAAAACATATTAAAACTTCTTTATTCCCCCTGATCACAGCAAATATAGCTGCAAGATTTAGATTATTTAGATGAAAAAACACCTGCCAGCCGCTGCGGTGAACGAGCAGCCTCTGGGCTGCTGTTGAATTAAGTTTTCAGGTAGAAAATAGAGCGAGCAAAACTGAGTATGATTGTGCTTTATTCATGTATTTACGCAAGCATTAATCAAACCCATCAAAGTCATCATCCTGTTTCTGAATTAAACAGCCAGACCGTTAAATCAGACATGCCAATTTCCCCTTCGCTGTCAGTCATTTTCCGTGCAGCGCAGCTCCTCAAAATAATGCCGGCTTTTGTTAAAGCTTGAACAACAGAGCCAGCAGACACGTTAGTCCATCTACAATCCATCCGCAAACGGCGCTGCCTTCCAGGCGCTGTCTTCCACTTATCCTGAAACTGGTCTCCGCCGGTCATCCATCGCCCCACGCCGCCGCAGAAAGCCTTACGTGAACGGCCGCTTCAAACCGATGTCGAGCGGTTGAAGTTCCTTTGTCAGACCCCCCGGGATAACGGCGAGCACAGCGTTCATTTGATTCACCTTTTTCTTTTCACATCAGCTGTGAGATGGGCACGCAGTCACAGATTAACAGTGATGGTGATGCGTGGAAAAAACCACCTGGTCTCCTCACATACACCTGCCTCAGCCACGCTTTCATCATCTCCTCATCCATCCAGCCCTTTTCATTTGCGTTAATATCATATGTCATCAGAGCGCTGTGTCTGTCTCGCTGTCAGCTCCCAGATCAGCTTCTCTGATTGGTTGATGCGGCGCGTCCAGCAGCAAAACTTCAATTTTTCCATCTCGAGCAGCAGCAGCGCGTTGGTGCGTCAGATGCTTAAACGCTTCCCGACGCGCTGCACCTGCTGCTCAAAACGCGCTGCGGGACCTTTTGCTGCGCCTATACGCACGTCAACCATTGACTTTGCATGTAAACTCGCTGCTTCTGCTGCACCTGCTGGGTCCGGTTCACACCGATGTCCAGCGGTTGAACAGCGAGCACAGCGTTAATTTGTTTCCCCATGTTTTTCACATCAGCTGTGAGATGGGCACGCATGGAGTCACATATTAACAGCGATGGTGATGAGTGGAAAAAAAACACCTGGTCTCCTTACATTCAGCCACTCTTTCATCATCTCCTCAATGAGGTGGTCTCAAAAGTCGCAGTTACAACACACATAGGGCGCACTGCACCAAAGGGCGCACCGCACATTTTGAGGGAAAAAAAAGACGTTTAAGTGCGCCTTATAGTCGTGAAAATACGGTATCTTTAAACTAGTATTGCACCGATACTGCACTAAAATTGTGGTATCTATATCGGTGCAACACTAGTTTAAAGATAATCATTGATAAGAATAAATGTAAGGGTACATGGCAGAATTGTGGATCAGTGAACGCCGACCACTCTCACATATTTTAGAACTGTCCTAAAACTGTTCAATTTTGGAAATATGTTCATAAAACTGTGAAGAAAATTATGGGATATGATATTCCTGTGAGTACCGTGGTACTATATCTTTGCTATTTGAACAATATCAAAGCAAGGGTAAAAGACATGTATCGGATTAAGATATTGTTAATGGCTACCAAAAAAGCAATTATGAGGAAATGGGGACAGGCAGACCCCACTTGTCAAGAACAATGGACTGGAATAGTAAAATAAATCTATGCCATGGTAAAACTGACACATTGCCTAAGACTTTAACAAACTCAATGGAAGAAAAGTGGAAGAAATGGACAACATTCAGGACAAAAGACGGCGACGAAGATAAAGAACTAGATAAACTAGACGGGACAAAGGTCAAATAGAGGAATAGCTACTAAGTGAAAGTTTTATGTTATATTAAGTTGAAAAGGTTCATCTGCACTGTTTATGTGAAAAAAGTGAAAAATACCAATAAAAAGTTAAATGATAAAAAAGGTTAATCATAGATCTCATCTAAGGAAGTTTTTAAACTACTGAAGGAAAATTTAACATGTTTAGATAGATTTAGAGAACGTCTGACCCTGTGTTCTTTCAATCGTGACCTCTTGAGGTTCTTTTTATTCATCTCTTTTCAAATTCAAATCTAAGTCATATCGGTTTGTATTCATAATTAGTGGGCTTAAATCACCCGAGGAACCTGAACGCACCGCTCACTTAGCTTTTTACTGTTAAAGCGAAAGGGGTGAAAAAACTGGCGTTGTTTGTGTGTTTGCAGTAGGAGGAACCCACATTTGAACTTAACCAGTGATGGCAAGGTATCAAGGTGAAACGCGTGAAAATGAAAATGTTGTTCCAGAGAGAGACGTGTTGGCACAACCTCCTCCACTGAGCCGATGCTTTTTTTTTTATTCTCTCATATGCTAAACCTCCTTTGCCCACCTCTGCTTTGGCTGTTTACCCCCTGCTTCTCTCCTATACTCTGTTCACTTTCCATTTCCCGAAGGTAATTTCAGCTCTCACACATATTCAGCACCCCACCTCTTTGAGTGAGGCTGTTTGATATTTGAAATGAGTGGAGGAGTCCTGGCTGTGAAGACTCAAACCCCCAACCAAATCCTCTGCTGCTCCTTTGTGTATTTAATGAGTGATTGCATACTCTTAACCATGCATGACTTTGATAAAGCTAAACCCTGTGTAGATGAATGGGCCTTCCCTCCACGCATTGACGTGAGACTTCATTGCCTTTGCTTCATGGTAGGGGCTTGGACTTTGGGACAATAGTGTGTTGAGGCTGCGTAAAATTCAAATCTGGCCCAAACTGAGAATTTCGGATGCACATATATCACAGTCGCCTTTTGTAAACTCTTTGTTCTAAAGGCAGATGGGGAAATATGGTGTAAATACAAAATAAATGATGGAATGTGTTCATCTTTGTTTACTCGTACTGTTCCCTCATCAATTTGAATTTTACTGCTACATCTCACCATAACAACACATCTCTGTTACGATGCTGAAAAACAGACTAAACTTTTTAAAATTCTGCCCAACGCACGTAGAACACAGTTTATCTCTACTCTGCACGTGGGAGTGAAAGCTCTGAGGCCACCTCTAGTGGCTCAGAGTGGGCTGGATAGCCTACTAAGGGCTGTGTGTTGGTGGCATGTTATGTAAAGGTAGTTGTAACGGGTCAATTGAGACACAGTGAGGTGTTGTCGATTACAGATAAACAAATATCTCTGGACTGTTAGTTCAACCACTGGTTTTACCTCCAACTGTTTGGGTGAGAATGGTAATCAGTTCAGAGGAGAGATGGCATGTGTGTTTGTGCTGCGAGTTAAAAATCCCCAAAGCAGTAAAGCAGAAGAATAAAGTCTAAATGTTTAGAGTCCAGATCTGTGATCTCAAAAGAGTTGGCAATAGTTAAGATTTTAGCCAAACTTAAAATTAAATTCAGTTTATTTATATAGCGCTAGTTCACAACACATGTCATCTCAAGGCACTCTACAGTTCACCAGATCATACAGTCAAATTGATTCTTAGTTTTCTATCAAAAGGAAAACCAGTTGATTGCATCGACTCATTGACTTGAGTGCACACTAAGCATGCTTGTAGTGACAGTGGAGAGGAAAAACTCCCCTTTAACAGGAAGAAATCTCCAGCAAAAAACCAGGCTCAGTGTGAGAGGCCATCTGCTGAGGCCAACTGGGGTTAAAGGAGACAGAAGCAGAGATACAAAAAGCAGCTGTAAAAGGCGGCCAGGAAACACACAGCCAGGCAGACGAGCTCTGAGCCATCCCCATGCCAGAGGATGAAGCTGTTGATGGCAGCAGCACAGCTGATCTTTCTGTCCAGGATGGTGTCACAGCCAAACAGGAACAGATGAGGCAAATGTACTATGAGAAAAAGCAGAGAGAGCATAATGTTAGAGATTGAACTAACAGATTCTGCAGAGTAGGAGAATAGAGATAAAATGAAGCAGAGTGATGAAAAAGAGTCTCTATGTCCTCCAGCAGTCTAAGCCTATAGCAGCATAATTATAGCGATAGCTTCAACCTAATCTTCACACAAATTCAACGTAATCATATATTTTCCTCCCTTTCTCTATTAACATTCATAAATTCTAACGTATATAGTTTAACTGAGCTATTTTAATGAATTGAACCTTTTATTTATCAATTCCATGTGTACCAGTGGTGGCTGCTGGTCTCTGAAACAGCAGAGGCTCAATGACGTTAATGAAATCCAAATGTAACGTATTGCGTTATCAAATGTGGAAACCCATTAAACACATTACTGTAAAGGGTAAAAATGTACGATGGAATATTAGGGCCACGTGCAGGAAAGAACAATGGAGAGGAATTTTTTCCTCTCTTTCGCACCAATGTCGAGAAAAATTAAAACAGTCATCAAAAACGAGAACGAGAAGAATGTCCAACTGTCAATAATAAAGTTGAAAATGGTTTCAGAAATAAAGTAGATGACGCCAGTGGACGTTTTTAATGACAGACATCAACTCGACAGCATGTTATTTGGTGACGTTTTTAAGCCTGCATCCTCTGAAAAAAAATGTTTTTGCTATTCATATTTACAGTAAAACTATATTTCGACTTTATTCTTGACATTCTGGCTTGACTGACCTCACCCATTTTTTTTTCTCAAAAACGGTTCTGAATGAACAATTGCTTTTTCCTCTTCTGTTTCGTTAGGTGAAAATCCCGTCTTTCTGGCTGCTGTTGGTCAAATCTTTAAGCGTGGTTGGTCAATCGGCATCGAGCAGCCAGCTTCATAATCCTCCCCTGGCCCGTCCCTGCTCCATAGATTCCATAAGGGGCAAGGCCTCACTGTAAGTGAAGGATTTTTTTTGCATGTTATCCAATCAGGGCCCAACTTTCTTGCTGGTTGCTTCAATGCACAGAGGCTCACACCTCAACAGGGATTAAACATAGAGACCTACAGGGAGCATCACGCTGCTCCATTTTGGAGGGGAGATCGATTTAAGAACAGATTGATTAATGCACAACATACTCATGAAATTAAGAGTATTTTAGCGCACATTTAATGCATTTTAATAATTGCATTTTATGGAGTTTAACAATGCCTATCTGACATATTGTCTTAGCTTCCTTGGTATTTAATGAGACATCGCTACTGATGTATACATAACTATTTAAGATGCCCTCAAAATCTCTTAAGCAATGCTTTCTCCTCTTTATTTGCATGGTTTACTTTGATTTCCTCAGGAAACAAACATGGAATTTCCTTTTTTAGCTTAGAGTTCAGGTAAAGTTGATCGTCCTGTTGGTCTTTTGTCTCTATCTGGTGAACTGTACCTTAAAACTGCTAGCTCAACAGTTAGAACCATCCTTTCTTGTCTCACCATTACTATTGGATTAACGTCATCCATCTCGGGAAGAAGAGCCACTGACTTTTTTTATAAACCAACGGCTCATTCTTCCATACTGGCTGCTAAGGGACATGGAATCATGGTGGTTCAAATGAGCTCCTTAGTCGTAGCGACATTTTTTATATTCTAAAAGGCTGCAGCAGTGCAATATCGTTGAAGTGTGAATATTGGATGTGTGATGCTCAAATGTAGTTTCTCCATATCTTCATGCTGTAGAATACCGAAGAGGATTTGATTCTGGAAGATGTATATAGATTTAATTTAGCAAATTAGATTTGGATCAGTTCATGGTTTAGGCTGTATAACCCCAATCTCTTGATAGATCCTCATCCGTCTGTAAATGAAAGTGACTTTTCAGGGCTATTGTTGTGGGAAGCAGAGCTGTTTAACTTAGCAATGCCATAAAGGAGGAGGAGGATTCATGAAATTATAGTTCCCTGCTCTGCAGTTTCCATGTGTCAAAGAGGCAGTTGTTTTCTGTTTGTGAGCAGCAACAGAACAGAAGAGTTCAAGGACTCTGCAAGGACTCCCTCCCCTCACATGCATGCTCATGCCGAGACAATGATCACTCCTCCTCCCACCTGCCTACCTCCTTCTCGTCCGCCAATATGACACTGAGCAATGAGGGGTTCTTTGACCTTGCAGCAACTTGCAAATGTGCACCTAACTGCCTCCCTCCCAGCTACAGGAGGAGAGAAAACATGTCGGCACACATGTCCAGTCATGTGTTAAAGAGTACATCTGCAGTGGAAAGCTGTGTTTAGGTCCTCTGTCCTCCCCTCAGGGGGTTCATATCATCACAAGGTCCAGCAGTCAACATAAGCTCTCGTCAGCTCTTTTCCTCCCCCCTCTGACCATCACACCTTCAGATAATTGTTGTGAATCAGCGGCTCCATCAGCCGCCATCAGCTCTGTAACCTCCACCTTCACCCCTGAGCTAGACCAATTAGCAACCCCCTGCTTCCCTGCTGCCCTGATGGTTGCTCTGGATTTCATTCCCGACTTGAACCTTCCAATAAAGGTCATTATGGGTTAGATTACTGGATTGGCTCAGACCCGCGCTCTCATTACTTAAAGATTTTCTAAGGTACAGGACGTAGGGAGAGATTATCAAGCTTTCACGTGAATCGATCACAGTTTGAACCGAGCTATGCACCGTCGCCAGCCTATGAGGTCTGCCTCGTCTTTCGAGGGGCTGAGAAAATGCGCAGTGCAGTGGGAGCCCCCGTTGTGGAGGCAATTGAAATTGAAGTGGAAATGACAAGGGGGACTCTGGGGCCCCAGCTGCCAGTAAGAACAGAGCTCAGAGGAAAAGGAGCCGACTCTCTAGAGGACAAAGAACATGAGGGTATTTTTTTCCTCACCTTGAACAAATTTGACACCCAAAAGTCACAGTTGTAAGTAGTGCAACTGAACTTTTGATGAATATCTTTTAAGCCACATATGCATCAATGACTTATAAATGCATGGTATAAAAGTGAGGTGAAAGAAAACTAAATTGATCCATGCTTTCATCTTCCATACTAGTTTAATCCCTGCAGGGTCAGAATGGGAGCTAGGATCTTAGGAGGTTAATGGATGAGAGGCACATAAATTATAGACTTAAGTCAACCTAGTTTTGCAGGATGCTAGCATCTTTCCTGTCAGATTTTTTTCGGCATTCTTTATACACGAGTTTATACAAAAAGAAATTTCATTTAAAACAGCTCTAGACAATTTTATTATTCAAAGTGCAGCCTTGAAAAAAAGCAATAAATATATTTAAAAAGTAATTTAAACAAATGACTGTATATTTACAGTTCTAACATTATTATTATATTTTTTTTTTTACAAGCAATTGGCATAAAAAAAAGCAATTTGGCTTTTGACAATGACAAAATAAATCTAAGTCTTAAATACAGCTAAACCAATCTGTGCACCAACTCTGACAGAAATGGAAATGAACAGGAAAAAAAAAATACAAATAAAAAAAGAAATGGTTGCAGTTCTACTTGCAGGGCCTTGTAAATGCTAAAATAAAATAGTTGGAAACGGGGGAAAGAAATATGGTTAAATTTTTTAAGAAACATGGTCAAGTTAATATATGGGATTCTAAAAAAAAAAATTTATTTCTAGTTTTATCTTTATTCAGTGGTATATTATATTTGTATTTGTTTATTTATTGGGACATTTTTACATGTATAATTTTAATATTTTTTATGCTGTCAGTTTTGGTCCTCCGTAGGTTTCAGGCCTCCTGTAGTGAAATGTATAACTTCTGTATAAAAAACAAAACAAATGTTTAACCCCTCAGGGGTCACAGACCCCCTGTTGAAGACCTCCGGTCTAGGTTTTAAAACACGTCTCTACATGTTGGCCAGAAAGTTATATTTCAATCTGATTGGTAGACTATTCCCTAAAGGCCACATTTCTGGAAGACCTGCTCCTCCATACTTGGGTTTCATCTCTTGTTCTCGCCCTCCTTGCCCAGGCGGACGGCCATGTCTCAGTGGGTCTTCGTTTTCTGATGATGGATTATACAGAAGATAACTTCCATGTATTTAAACCCTTTTCAAACCCTCCTATTATGACTGGCTCAAGTGTTAATTCAATCATATTATTTTAAGCCTTATTCCACCTCCACTGAATGAATGACGTCTACAGTAATGCTCAAGGCTGAACCAGAAAAAATGCTTTACCTTTTAGAAACCTGTTTCTCCATAAAAGAAGGGACTGGAACAATTAGGAGGTTTTACCTTCGTTCACAACTGCTAATCAAAGTTGTCTGGATACACTGTGAAGCTATGGTGTCTTAGCAACAGTTTAAGCAGAAATTGAGGTGTCCACAATGAGGCAGATTGCAGATTCAACCAGCGGTGTCCTTCCTTCTTTAGAGGGATGCCTTACAGATTCTCTCCTCGTTAATTATGACATCCTGATTTTTAACTTTGATAAAAATCCAACTGGAGGAAGAGTGATGGGCCTCATCAAGAGATTAGAAAGATCAGAGCGATCCTGATTTCTTTAAGGTGTGTGGGTGGCAGCATTACGAGCAGCAGGTGGGCGTGAGTTGGGGAATAAAAACCTGGTTCATTCAAGGACAGGGTCAGATTAAATCTTTTCAACTATTCTTTCTGGATGCCTTTGTTTATTTAGTAAATTATTCTATATTTTGATCACTACATTGTTTATTCTAACCAAAATATTTTAAGGAACTAGATCAGTTGTTTTTCCAACCAATCTATTCTTAAAATCTATCCAAACTCTATCAGCAGCTCCTACAAACTCCATCTTGACTGAATACTGAGCCTGTCAAAATTCATCTCATAGCATCACCACATTACATACGGTGACGACAATTTCAATGCTGGTTAAATCTGAAAATCAGTCTTAATACGCTTGAAATAGAGAATGTTTTTTTTTTTGTTTTTTTTTTATAAATCATCTGCAGATATTAATGAGATTTAACCACAGTGATGGTTGTGTTTTGCTGGTTGGTTGGCGCAGAGGATAAAGGATGTGTGCTTTGGACCCTGTGGTTGTAGGTTCAACTCCTGACCAATGCAACCTCCAGTAAAACCTCACAATTAGTGAAATTGCTCAAAACAATAAATGTTATGGCGAGTGGGGATGCTTGACTCCTTACTCTAGGGTGTAATCTTCTTAGAATAGGGAAGGTTGACTAAGATCTTCTCATTGAGAAGATTGACTGACTGTGGACTTGAGTATTAGAGGATGGGGAGTTAATGCATCTGTAGTCTTTGAATTGTCGTCCTGACTCCCCAATTAAAATATGAATCTGATTGTCCTTTTCGGAAAAGATGGGTTACATATATTAATGGCTACGAAAACAAAAAGATAAACTGGGCTTGAGAAAAAGAGAAAGATATTAGATCTGTATTGGTAGCTCAGAGAGAAGAGATGCTGGTTTAGACTTTGGTGGATCCTGAGTTCAATTCCTGGTTTGTCTCTGAAATCTCTTTGAAGAGAACTCTCTATATATGTCAAGGTTTTATTGGTTTTCAAAGTGAATATTGAAATCATGAAGATAAATGTGCTACGAGAAGAGCAGCATAAAGAGACAGGGCATGTGGTGTGATGGTTAAAGTGTTGGCTTATAAGCTGGATGCTTGTTGGTTCAAATCCCACAGAGGAAACTTTTTCCAACAAATATAGAAGTGAAAACAAAAAGATGCAGAAAAAGAGAAAGACAGTAGATCTGCATTGGTAGCTCAGATAGAAGAGATGCTGGTTTGGAGTTTGGTGGATCCTGAGTTCGATTCCTGGTTTGTCTATGAAGTCTTACTGAAGAGATAACTCTGAAAGATACATGCAACTTCAAGATTTTAATGGTTTTCAAAGTGAATATTGAAATCATAAAGATAAATGCGCTACGAGAAGAGGACCATAGTGTGACAGGGCCTGTGGTGTGATGGTTAAAGTGTTGGCTTTCAAGCTGGAAGCTTGTTGGTTCAAATCCCACAGAGGAAACTTATTTTCCAACAAATGTAGAAGTGAAAACAAAAAGATAAATGCGCCCGGAGAAATGTCCAAAGTGTGACAGGTGTCACAGCAGAGTGGTATTGTCTGCGACCGTAAGGCGCCAGTGGTGCCACTAGTCTTCTGACCTTCAATTCCGATCTGTGGCGCTGAAGCAGCCTGGAATTACCCACTGCGGTGGGTCGGGGAGGGGGCCGTGTCCCATCCCTGAAAAGCCACAACAATAATCCTAAGGGGTTATACATCAGTAAACAAGGTCACAATAAAACTTTTAAAGACAGTTAAAATAAAGTCTTGAATAGTTTTCTAACTAAAGTTAAGAAAAAAGAAACAAACATTTACACTACAAGAACATTACTTGCATGTAAAGCATTTGCAAAGGCTACTTAGCCATTAATGTTGCATTTTCAGGTTTTGTTAGAGAAAACTGTTGCTGGTGTTCAAGACTTTTTTTTTTTAAAAGTGTGTTCTAGAAGTAATGTAACCTTTTTTTCTTTCAGTTATTGTTGGCCCCGATACAATGAATTCTATGACACCTGTCACACTTTTGACTTTTTTTTCCCTCCGGGTGCATTTTTCTTTTTGTTGTCTCTTCTACATTTGAAGATCAACTTCTATGGGATTTGATCCAACAAGCTTCCAGTTTAACATCCTGTTTACACTTTTATTTCTAGGTGCATTTATGTTTTTGTTTTCTCTTCTACATTTGTTGGAAAATGATAAGACTTACCGGTATGGGAAATAAGTGGGACTTCTTTGGGAATTGAACCCATGAGCTCCTAGTTTGAGAGCTGTTGCGTTACCATCTGAGTCACAGGTCCTGTTAAACATCAGGCCTTTTTCTGGGTGAATTTATCTTCTTGTTTTCACTTTTGGAAAACAAATCATTGCTGTCACATATACACTTTTCTCTGTTCCGTGCACTGCCCACCGTGGCAGGTTGTGTTTTGGTTGATCCAGGCGGCGTGGCTGGCAACTTATGGTCTGGTTGACAACACTACACCCTCCAGGCTTTGTTCGCATAGCAGATTTATCTTCTTTATGTCTGCAAGGAGTCTAATAAGACCAGGAAAATCTCCAACCACCAATCTTAAGGTGCAGTGTTGAAGTTGGCTAGAATCACCTTTTTAAAGTTGCCCTTGTTCACACCTGGATTGAATGCTTATAAGCTGCTCTAAGCCCCATTAAAACCAAGATTTTGATGTGTCAAACATTTAATATGTGGCCAACATTTGATGTTTTGTTTTATTGGACTGTAATATCTCTTCTATAACTTTTCCATGATTTTGCACTTATACTTGTGGATTTAAAACTTATTTCAGAAAAAAAAAAAATTCCAGTTTTGAAAAAGCACTCCCACAGCATGACACTATCACTGTGTGTCTTAGGATGAGTGTGGGTGGTAGACCTCCATACCTAATCCCATCAATCTTTTCTTTTTTAATCTCTTAATCCCATCACATTCTCTTTAAAGGTAACAGTATGTAAATGGTTATAATCTGTTGCCACTGAGTGTCAGGCCTTTGGTTTAAGGAAACAGCATTTACTAGTAATTTGTTTCTGATTTCTGAGCAGAGGCACCTGTTCCATACCTTTAGCGTCCGCGGCTCGAAAAAGCTACTCAATAACAAAACATTTAGTCTAACTGTGTAATGAGTGCAGAGAAGGTTACCTTTTAACACCCACATCGAATCCAAATGTCTGGTTGGGAGCAAACTGTGAATAACAGGACGTGGAACCCATGTCGCTGTCCAAAGTTGAACATGTGGTTGGTTTTTGTGCAGGATTTTTTTATAGTAGTTTATTGAGGGTTCGCCCTGGTTCTGACTCCCTGGTCCCTAACTCCAATGTTTGGAGGAATGTGTGTTATCTGTTTCCAGAGAATTCCTACAATAAGCCATGCATTATTAGTGGTATTGTGTTTCATTAAATTGGTATCAAAGCATCTTTTTGCTCGGTTGGATCCGCTGCAAGAACCATGGAGTTTGTTCTTCTGGTGGTGACATGAACATGAAAAAGTTTTGTATGTTTCACACCTCACAGGAAGCTCCACTACTGAACTCACAAAGTCCTTTTGCCTGTAGCTTATGCAACACATGAAAAGAAAGAACAGCAGCAACACAAAAGCTGAAGTTTTTGAGGATTTAAAAGGAGGAGAGAGAGCAAAATGCCTTACAATACAAATGTTCTTAGTTTCTCACTGCCTCCTCTAAAGTACCCACTATATAACAGGTTACTGTACGTATCTCAGCACCTGAATTAAGGGGGGATTTTCAGACCTGAAATAACGCACATGCAGTGAGGACCTCCAATAAAGATCTCGTAGCTCTGGGAGCATCTTGCTTTTTTCACAGCATGTAGCGGCTTTAACAGATTTAACAGATTGGATCAGACTGGGTTAACCTGAAAACCAGTCTGCTGATTCTAATATCAGCGAGGCTGCATTCATTGAGTGATTATGGATTTGCTGCTCGTCTTTGAATGATAAATGTGGTCCGTGTCCACCTCACTTCAAAAGGAAGATGGTTAAAAAGGCAATTAAAGCACTCCATTAAAACAAAATGGGATTTTTACATGTAGAAGTCTGTTTGAGCGCCACTTAGAGCTACAAAGAGTCTGAAAACAGCTTTTATAGAAAAGAATAGAAATAAATTAGCTGTTTAAAAAGCCTCAGAAAGAGGGAATTAACGACAGTGGAGGTACATTTGTCCCCGTGCAAAACAAAAAAAGTTGTATTTTTTTTTATTGGATTTTATAGACAAGGATATTGATTTATGATTGTAAAGTGAGAAAGCTGTCAATCCACATGCCCTATGCTGTCAGCTAGGTTGAAAAACAAACAAACAAAAAAAAAAAAATAAGGCTAAACTTATAATTCATTATTTAAGCAAAAATGCTTCCATTGAAATGAGCCAAAACTAAGATTACTGGATTTTACCCATTGGTACTTTCTCCTGCACAGGTTAACTTTTAAAAGGAACATCTTTACATGCTACTGGACGTTGAATCCTTTACAACTCAATGATGACCAATGACTACTTGATTTTTTAAAGCTCAGGTATTCACGGTTGATCCGTAGGCTATGAACTGCCACAGGCTGCTCAGTTCACAGGGGTCTTTCTCAGAATGGCTTACTGTAAAAGGCTAAAGAAGTGATAAAGAGGTCCACATTAATGCTAGAGGATCAAAAGTATGTTGATGGGAAAATTGAAAATGGTCATATTCAAAGGAAATCCATTAAAAAAAAAGGCTAGCTTAAATAACTATTTGAATTAATCGTGTTTGATTATTGAAATAATCATCAACTAATTTACATGACAATTGTATATAGCCACTCTCTGGAGTATAAAGACTGCCTTAAAACAATACGCTGGCTATTAGAAAGAATAGTAAACACTAAATTCTGTTCAATAGAGTGTCAAAAGTTCGCACATTTGTTAAGAAGTAGAAGTATAGATACTCGCAGTGTAAAAAACACTCTGGTAAAAGTCAGAAGTATCATTTGATGAATTGAAAGCAACATTTTTCGACTATTTCTAAAAAGTTCTTTTGAGATAGGGCCAAGGATGAGGGAGGTCTTGTTGGTCTCCATCTCCATCTCCCGATACTCCGCACCTGTGTCCGACCTTTCAGACATTTCAACATCTTTTTCTGAATCCTACATTGTAGCATGGCATAGACAATTCACCTTTGCAGTTTGAAGAACACCTGCTTGCTTCTGATGATTTCCTTTAGCTAAGTGTTTGCGTTATATTACTCATCCAATGACACTAGTTTACAATAGATGTGGATGGCGCCAATGATCTGCATTGGATGGCGCACTGGCGCACATGACGTGAAATAAATATTTATACACATTAAACCAAAGCCAGAGAGTAACGAGTAACATTTGTTACTATTAAGGAATAGAAAGTACAGATACTTGTGTGAAAGTGTAGAAGTCAGATGTAGGAAAAAAAAATAAGTAATGGAGTAAAGTATAGATACCTAAAAACTGTAGTTGAGTACAGTAACAAAGTATTTGTTGTTTGGCATAAGGGTGGTAGCATTATGCTGTGATGTTAAAGTTCAGCTGAAAACCTGTTGGCGAAAGCAAAAAGATGATGATTATGAGGCTTTCTATCTCTATCTGCATTAAGTCTTACTGAGCCTGAATGAATGGGGAAAAATTCCCCTCCCTGTTTAATCGTCATAGAGATACACCATGTAAATGGTTCCCCTTCTCTTTATGAGAGTTCATAACATTTTATCCAGGTCTATCGCATAAACCCTCCATAAAACACATCAGGCTTTATAGCTGTAATGTCACAACATGTGAAAGGCTTAATTTGACCAACTAAAAGAGGCTAATGGGCACGTAAAATCCATTACACTGATGAATAGACACCAATGGCTCTGGTTAAAGCTTTGATAAACTAACAAAAATTGTATCACACGCTTGGGGTTCAACAAAAGGGTTCTTTGTGTTGACTGAGAAATTAATTCCTTTATTGGTTCTCCTTGACGAACACCCTGAAGACAATCCGCCACATCTTTGCAATCAGAAAACAGCCCAAAGCTTAGTAAACATGTGTTTAAATCTGTGTCATGAGCAAACGCCGGCAGGCTCTCCGTGAAGAAATTTGCACAAAAGAAAAGCTCAACTAAATTCACATTACTGGTGGTATTAAAATCTTCAGAAGTGGCTTTAAACAATCCTCTCATATCAGGCTGTTTAAAATCTAATTAAAAATTTAATGCTGTATCGCTATGAAATATTCAGTAATAGTCCATGCGTGGTATCTCTGCCACCGTAAGCCCTTCATCAGAGAGAGGGTTATTGTGCATGGAATGAGAGGAGGGAGTAAAAACAAGACTAGCTGAATTGAACAGAAAATTATCTGCCATACAGTATAATGACCCGCCTTCCTACGCCTGTGTAATTTAATGCTGGCTTTGCAGGTCACACTTGGTGGTTGTGTAATGTATGGTGCTCTACATGAAGGGTCGTGTAAGCCTTTAATGAGAGGAGCTCTGATGAGGGTTTGAAAAGTAATGAAGTCCTCTCCGAGGAGAAGCCTTCTGTCGAAAGGCCACCCATCCTCATTGGTCCTGAGGTTATATTCCGCTCTCTATTCAGTGTTAGATGAACGTTACCTTCACTTCTCTGCTCATTTAATTTCCTTCCTAGCTGTATGTATCAGGCCTAACTAGAACTGCTCCAGGAAATAAGCTGCTGACCAGAAGAATAGTCAGAGCTGAGGTCCATAAATACATTGACCATGCATGGCAGTGCCGGAATAACTGGAGGGGTGTTCAGAAAGTCTGGTTTCCTCACATTTAAGCATATTTTATGGTTACCATGACCCAGATGATAGAGATTTTATAAAGGCAAACATCCACATACATGCATTAATACAATTTAAATTGTTGTGCGTAGTCTCATGAGAACAAAATGCATCTAATTTAGCTAAATATGACCGGCAACTTTTTCCTGATCAGTTTTGCCAATCCGCCATGTTTGTTCCCTGCTTTGTCTTTGTAGTCCAATGTAGCATGTAGCGATTAAATGCTAAAGGATGCGAAAGGTAGAAGCGGACAAGCCTAACTGCCTTGTTGTTGGGTGAATAAACCAATACCAGGCATTACACAGTCTACCATCAGGGCCTCTTCGTGGTGTTTGGGTACATTTAATTTTTTTAGTTAATATATCCCAATCTTTGGGCAAAATTAGGTTTGTCTGTGCGAAACTCGTCAAGGATGAGTGCTTCTTCAATCTCCATCAGCACCAATGGTGATTCGCGGGAGGCACGTCTCATTTATGGACCTATTCCCTCAATATATTTGTTCGGGTAACCTAATATAAGTTTGCAAAAGTTTGCTTCTCAGCTATAAAAGCACTAACATGGCTTATCTTGGTGGAGCTAGCGGCTCTGCAAACTGTAAGGGGGCGGGGCATAAGGCACCTCATTTGCATTTAAAGGAAAAGTCCGGTCATATTCCAAATTAAAAATTCTGAAAGTACTTTAAATATGAAATTATTACATACTGTTTAATAACTGTTTTATAACTGAGTATTTTCATTTGAATGTGCTTTTCATGGCAAACATCCATGTCAAAGAACACTACTGCCACCTACTGGTTTGTGACGTCACGCTGCGGTAGCGTCTGTTGAGCAAGTCCCAATGCTGTATCTGGTGTTTGTCACAATGCACTATTATCAAAGTCATCTTAAACTATTTTTCTTCAAAATGTCGGCTACATATTACGTGTTTTTCTCTGGCCAGAAGTTCAATGGCAAATCCATCCTCTTCAAGTTGGCAATCCAATGCTTTTGCGATTTTCCATTGCGAAGTCCTGTCGTAATCTTAAATAATTGTTGTTGATTGCAGGCGTGTATAATAGTTCCCATTGATTTTGCATGTAAAGTTTGGAGAATGGGTCTAGGCACTGTGACGTCACTGCTAGAAGATGTCAAGAGTGAGATGTTACTATATTTGCGCAAAAACGGCCGCTCCCAGACTCTGTGATTGTAAAATTTTTTTTTTTTTTTTTTACCGATTAACGTTAAATTCAATAAATCACCACAAACGTATTCGTTTTAGGTATAAATAATGATGCATTGCTTATTCGTTGCTGATAGAGGTTTTCCTTTAAAGACACGAAAGGGTTAAAGTCAAGACAGGATTATGTGTAGGTATAATAAAGAGGATTTAAGAGACAAAAATAGCATTTCCACTTTATTTACGCCTCAAATGAAAAATTAAAAGGTAAATGGAAAGGATTTAAAAGAATAATATATCCCCTTTTAGGAATTATATGTAGAAACTTACCATCTGTGATCATGTCGGTGTGTTTCTTATCCAAAAGCAAGACTCCAAACTGCAAAAACCCTTTCAAATAACAGGAATCTTAATTTTCTAGATGGATATTGGAAAAGAAAGAAAAAAATCAGAATGAGTCAAACTCCAAACTTGTAAAATATTGTAATTTTAAAAATTTTTTGAGGGCCACAGGTCGGATTCTAACCTGGGTTGGCCACGTTGAGGACTAAGGCCTTTGTACATGGGTCGTGCACGCTAACTGCTGCTCCACCTGCACGCCCTATAATTGATATTTTTGTGCCGCTCACATTGACAGTAAAACCTTTTCCATGTACGGACTCTGGACAAAGTAGAGTCTCTTACATATTAGCATAGAGTAATGAAGCAAATAGGGTGGTAACTCCATGCTTTGAGCACTCTGCACCTGCTGAAGAATTCAAATCGTCTTCACAATACATTTTTCAATAGACATGTCCTGATAATATGTAGTTAAAGTAGTTAAAAGGATTACCGTGTTCTGCACGACTAGCATATCTTTTGGCACCATGTCAGAGATAATTAGGAGTCATTAAAACATTTTTCGGTGAGAGCTCCGTTCATTTTCTGTCTCATTGCACTGAAAGCTCGGGGTCTCCATTGTCATTCGAGCAGTGGAACGAGACGACGAGGGTCATGCTGTAGAATTTATTCGGCTGGACTTCTTTTTTTTTTGTTTCAGCTAGAAGCAATGTTAAATCCAACATCAGTACAGATTTTTCACAGCTGATACAGACCTTAGTGCAGGAGTTCAGCATTGGCTCATTAATTGGTGAGAAACTGTCACACACACACACACACACAGAGAGTGCATTACAATGTTCCACCCACACACACCTACAGACCAGGCTTTCGCTTTTGGTATTCTCACACTGCAAATTGTTGGTAACGAGGTGCTTGCGTCCGTGGCAACGCAGAGATGCATTCTTATCTATTTTTGCCCAACTTTTTCGTCCACATTTGCAAGGGGTAGGCAGATAAGACAGAGAGCCTATGTGTGATAATTGCCTTTTGTCTGAGTGGAACGGTGAGTCAGAGGAGGAGTTCAAGGGTGCTGCCAGTTTAGACTCCCTCCTGCTGCTGGACTTAGTTTTTCTCTCGCTATGTTCAGGTAAACAGACAGCGTAGGGAATAAGGGGGCTGCTGCTCAGCAAAGGAGATCAGAAACTCCTGCAATGGGAAAATAAGCGGGGGACCATTAGGCTTACAAAATGATTTTATATTGGCTGAGGTCAAACACTGTGGTGTGCTTATTTTCCCTTTGCTCTTGTTGCATCTGAACACAGACGAGAATCAAATCCACCGTTTTTATTCTTTTATCCCTCTTTGCATTTTTTAAGAAACACATTTCTTAATTATTTAAATAGACATGTTGAAATTACCTTAACAGAGCATCAGAGAGCAACTGAAACACTGATAGGCACATATTATGACCTTTAAAATAAAGCACTTTTTTGCATTGATTTTCAGCTTATTACTCCATTAAAACACCAAAATATTATTCCAAATTATTCCAAATAACCTTGTTGGTTCAAGCAGGATTAATAAAGAAAGTGACCATTTTCTGTTTAGTGGACAAATATTAGGTAGCTAAAATGTCTCCATTAAAAACTTAAAGGTATAGTGGAGGATGTTCTTTTTCTGGGTGGATCATCTAAATAAGTGGTCCTCCTAATTGTCAATCATTCTTGTGATATAGCTGGGTAGCTATCTTTTTCTGTGAATGCACACTTTCACCTGTATATGTTTGGTGAGCTACAGTTTCAGCCGGTCATAGAAGCTCGACTTGGTCATCCCGGTTCTTTGAAAATGGCCACGGGTCAAAAGTCTATTACCAAAAGTTTCTACGAAGTGTATGAGAAGAAGAGAAAGGACTCAGAAGAGAGAAACAAGACCAGAGTGTTTTGGGAGATTCTTTCATAGGACTCAAAGCACAGGTATTTTAGCCAAATTTCAGTGAATTTACTGGACGTGCGATCACTCACCGACGCTCTGATGCTACATGAAGCTACACTGGGAATTTTCCGGATTCAGTCACTCACAAGGGAAGCTTTCTGAGATTTAATAAAACAGATTTACTATTTTGAAGGATATATTTTAGGAAACTATTTTAACATTGTTTTTTCTTACCGATTTTCAAGATTCTTCATCAAATTTGACAAAATGTTCCAGGCTATTAGTAGAAACAACCGTCAGCTGTGAGACAGCAGTTAAAGGGGCAGGACAATCAATCTTATTGGCTGATGTGAAATCAGCCTATGCCAGCTATTGGCTGTTTAATCTGTGACTGAAAACAAATTGCTAAAGGCATATATCAAAGTTTTTAAAGATTTTTTGCAGTTTTTATCTACATTTATGAACATATTTATCAACTTATTTTTAACTAAGACATGAAATCCATACATTTTAAGTAGAACAAAATATTATAGAAGAAGATATTCAATCAAAATCTATATATATATATATATATTTTTTTATTATTGTGGTTTCAACACTGGGTTACACTTCGGTTGCAAAGTTTCTACTCAAAAAGGTAAAGTTTGGCACGATATTTGGAGAAATCAATTTCATATTCTCTGCTAGTAAAAGTTATCTACCGCTATATTGTAACTTTCAAGGGAAGATAAGTTTACTTATTTTCAGAGATGGCAAAAGTACTCACTTTCCGTACTTGTAGGAGTAAAAGTACAGATACTTGTGCTAAAAATACTCTGGTAAAAGTGGAAGTACTGATTAAAACTTTGCTTTACTCAACTAAAAGTAACAAAGTACAGGCTTGTAAATTAACTTAAAGTATAAAAGTAAAAAGTAGAAACCACTTTTTTTCATGGCGTTGCCTACATTTTAAAATGGATGTCTGCCAATAGACTAGATCTCCGCGCTAGGTTCATTTTCAATCATCTCGTTGTCCATGCTACTATGCTAACGCCTAATCGCCACCAAGCTGCAAATGATTTGTCAGCTTAATGAATACCGCCGAATCTGTCGATTCATCTTGTAGTGGTGTGTCAAATGCAACGTAGATTCCCATCCAATTAGATTGAATTTGGTATTGATGACGTGAAAAATAATAACGATAACTCCATTGAAATGATTCAAAACTAAAGTAACGAGCCATTTTTAAAAATGTAAGGAGTAGAAAGTACAGATATTTGTGTAAAAATGTAAGGAGGGCTGGTGCACGCTGTCATGATCACCATTAATAGGCGTTCCCTGTCGGGAGCGGGTACAGCGTTTGTTCATGTACATTTTCTTTAAAGTGGAGAGGGCATGTCTTTTCAAAAATGAGGGACTTTCCTTCCATATACCTTTAAAATCTTTTGGAACCAACTTTGATATTGATGGTTGTAGAACCAGTTTAGAACTGGCCACAACATCAGCTCTGGTTAGATAGGCCTACTGGAACCACCATTGTTGGAGAAACAAAAGTTGAACTCTCAGTGTCTTATTCTTTGAACTCACTGGGATACAGGGTGTCGCTCACAATCCTCAATTAGCCATGCGAAGGGTAAAATAAAGTTATGACACAAAGCGATGTCTAATCACATATATGCATAACGTCATAAATCCACTTTTCTCCTCTGCCTCCAGCTCTTACTTTCACACACAGACACAAACCCTTTGATGGCAGCGGGGTGTGCGGCTTCGTCACCTCAGTGTGATGCGCCGTACTGCTCAGCCCCTCAAATATTCCCTTTGATGTCACCAGTATGTCAATGGCAGTCCAGGCTGTGTCACAGCCGCCAGTTCAAAGAGCAATCATGCAGCAGCTCAGCGGCTAATGAGCCGAGCGCACTCCGGGCGTCTCTCTTCATGTATGCTTGTCATTGCACTTTGTTTTTATTCACCTGTACTGTTTGCTTTTATTGTTTTATTTGAAACATTGATGAAAGAGAGTGTTTGGACCTTAAGCACCAAATGAAGATGCCGTTTGTTTCAGCAGTTTGTAAAGATCTACACACTGTCTTAACACTAAACAATGACACTTTTGTGGAAGAACTTTTGGAAGCCCTTTGAGCAGGAGCTGCTATAAATGCTTAAAATGCAGGAAATGATCCAGACGGCTGCCATGATTAATAGAATTAGTCCTGCTGGGTTCCTCTCTCTGAAGGTTCTATGACTGCTGTTACCAATGAAGCATCGACTCTTCAGTTTCTCTACATTTTCTTAAAGCCTTAGAGTTTCTCAAGTTTCTTGATGATCCTCCCCCATGTTGTATGGTTTCTGCATGTATAGTATATCAGGAACTCGTCTCCACAGAAGTTAACCATCACTTTGAAGCCCAGCAGAATATTTGCCTTATTTATCTCAAACAAAATGTCCGGTTCCTCTCAGTGAGTGTGGGTTATTTAGACTTTACTTGGAACTGATGTTCCAGCCACTGTTTTGGTATTTTATTGAACTACCACTCCGAAACCAATCCGTGCTGAGTTCGGACCTAGCTTGGATCGGTTAACCGTGCTGAGCCTGGTTCTTATGACCATTTACACATCACGCTAGCACGGTTTCTCGCTTCCTATCGGTGGTCAACGACACTAGAGCTCTCAAGGTGGTAATTACGCAAATAAAAATGGCAGTGCCCATAAAGTTCAGGAAGTTACGTGCCTGTGTCCTCTCACCATATTTCAATGAGAGCCTCGGTCTCTGCATGATCCCAGGTCGCAGCAGAAGAGTTCTGTGAATTACAAAACAGGACACAGTATAAAACCCGCAAATGTGAATGTAAATAGGACATGACGCGGTCTGCTCATGCGCTCTTTGTTATAAGAGAACCGAGCCACAACTGAACCGTGCAGAGCTCTACTGTGGAACTAGTACTAGATTTAGCCAGTATTAACTAGTAATTAGTTGAACCTTATTACTAAACACTTTGCTTCATAGTTAGGGATGTAAATAAATATTCGATTTAGGATTAATTGTTTAACGGTTTGTTAAATATGTTCCATCCAGTTTATTGGTAACATCTACTTAGAGGGAATTTCTTTATGTAATGTTCCTGCCATCAGCTAGAGGGCGCCACTCTTAATTCTTAAGTGGAGCCTCATTGTTATTTGAAAAAGAAGCAATACCAGAGTAAAGGGAGGCATTCTAGAGCAGAAACATGAATCGATCAGGAGTTTAGTCCGGGATTATTTACACTGTTTTATGGATTTAGGCTTTATGTGTTGTTTTTTGTAAATATAAACATAAAGCTCTCAAGTTATGACCAAACTTCCAAAGGCGAGGATGAGATGACATTAGAAAAGTGGACGGCATTATGGAAAATGTTCGAAACATGATAAAAGAAGACATTCTGGCAAACAATATGGTACACTGGGAAGGGTTTGTGATTAAAATACGTAGTCGAGTTTAAACAATCCTTTGAGAGCAACCAGTAAAACTTAAAAAGCACTAGTAAGGGCATTTTGCTGGATTGCACCATAAACAGAAAGCTACATGACAGTTATCATCCACTTCACTGAAATAAAAAAGATAAATACTATTATATTATCATAATAATAATAATAATGATACATTTTATTTAACAGCGCCTTTCTGGACACTCAAGGTCACTTTACAGAAAGTACAAAAAATAAATAAAAAGAAAGATGAAAATACAAAAATACAAATACACGAACATAAAAACAATTATGGATCGGGGAAAGAGCAGTGTATTCACAGATAGTTGAGCTGGAACAGATGGGTTTAGAGTCTGGCTTTGAATAAGGAGAGAGAGTCAATACTGCGGAGGTCGGGAGGAAGTGAGTTCGAGGGCTGGGGAGCAGAGCGGCTGAAGGTTCTGCTCCACATTGTGACAAGTCGAGCTGGGGGTACAGTGAGGTGGATGGAGGAGGAGGATCTAAGGGAGCGAGAGGAGGTGGCAATGTGAAGGAGGTCTGACAAGTACATGGAGGCTTAAGGTTTATGAATGGCTTTGAAAGTACAGAGAAGGATTTTAAATTGAATTCTGAATTGAACTGGGAGCCAATGGAGTTGGTGAAGGACAGGGGAAATATAATGAAAGGAGGGGTTCTGGTGATGACACGAGCAGCAGAGTTCTGAAGAAGTTGAAGTTTATGGAGAGATTTATGAGGGAGGCCGAAAAGAAGAGAAATAGTCAAGACGGGAGGTGATGAGGCTGTGGATAAGGACAGAGGCAGTATGAGTGGTGAGGGAGGAACGGAGACGGTTAATGTTCTAGCGAAGGTGGAAGTATGCAGACTTGGTAATTTTGTTTATAGTGAGACTGAAAGGAGAGGGAGGAGTCGAGGATGACACCCAAACTCTTGACCTGAGGGGAGGGGGAGACTAAGGAGTTGTCAATGGGTAGGGAGAAACTTTTGATTTTTGATAGGGTGGATTTAGTGGCAACGAGGAGAAGTTCTGTTTTATCACTGTTTAGTTTTTAGGAAGTTTGAGGTGAACCAGTCTTTAATTTCAAGTGAGCGGTTAGCAGTTAGTAAGGGAGTGAGAGGAAGTGGGTTTACTGGATAAATAAAGCTTGGTGTCATCCGCATGATAACAGTGAAAAATGAATGTTGAATTTCCGGAAAATACTGCCAAGGGGAAGGAGGTAGGTGATGAAGTGGAGGGGGCCAAGAACTGAGCCTTGAGGAACACCAGAAGTGACAGGGGAAGGGTGCGATGTGAAAGATTTGAGCTGAATAAACTGAGTGCGGTCGGAGAGATATGAGCAGAACCAGTCAAGAGGAGAGGTGCCAAGAGAGGATAATCTATTGAGGAGAATGGGGTGAGAAATGGTATCAAAGCCACACTAAGATCTCATAATCATAATCATAGATTATTATTATATATAATTAGTTAAATAATTCTTGTATAATAGTCGGGCATGAGCATCAGAGCAAATTAGAAGATTATGAACAATGTAGAGCATCTTCTTCCTAATATTTTTAAAACGACAACAGTGTGTCTTTAGTCAGAGGCTTCTCCAGATCTGATGCAAGACAGACTGCTACAGTAGATCCCTCCTGCCTACAGCTATCAACGCCAACAACAACTAAATTAACAGAGAAGCAAAAACCCTGAAACTATACTGAAACATTTAATTTCCCTTTGGGACAAATAAAGTTTGTTTGAATTGAAGCGACATACCCCTTCTTTTTATGGTAGTCTTCGATCTTTGTACATTGGAAAATCATATTTCACATATTCTATATATTTTTTGAATTCAAAATCCTAACAGGTTTCTGTTTTGTTTATCTTAGAAGTTTGATTACAAGCCAGAAAATCAATAGTTAATCAACACATATTTAATGTCCTTAATGTTTAAGCAACATTGAAGAGTCTATGATCAATCAACTTTAAATGAGTTCATTAATTTATAACTTGGATCCCTAGTCCTAGTAACTTATCTATTGTTTAGGTGCTTAACTGTATCTCACCTCCTTTTAGCGTCTGTATTATTCTTTAGCCTGTAAGATACCAAGGTATTTGAAGCAATCATGACCATCTGCAATATGTTCTTCTGGCTGTTCATTCCAGTCTTCCATCTCTGAGCTTGTACTCCTTTGGAGTCATTGTTATTTAATCTTTCTTCTATATATATATATATATATATATATATATATATATATATATATATATATATATATATATATATATATATATATATATATATTTTTTTTTTGTCAGATGGATTTGATCCGCAAATCCATCTGGAAATCTTCCATTGAAGTAATTTTGGGAAGGGCCTAAAAATACTGGTTAACTGTTTGGCCTATGTTGGTGATAGATAGGCCAAATAAAACCAATCAGATCAATCCAAGCATATGACGTAACAGAGCGTATCGATGATTAAGAGGAGCCAATTGATAGATCAAAACTCTCTTGCCGAAACCAGTCGGGAGAAGAGCAAAAACACCTTTTCCCCTGAGAAAAGCCTCCCAGAGCAGTGTTTTTGCTCTTCTTCTCAGTGAAGAAATACTCTGTAATTCCGAGCAAAACTTGCTCGATAGCCACGCTAACGCTAGTTTCATCGCTAAAGCCGCCATGTTCTTAGTGGACTGAACTGTCGCTACTTTTCGCTATGGCCACACCTCAACCTCGCCTCAAAGCCAATGCTGATTGAACGTTCGTTTGCTGGTGAACGGCTCCAAATTTTCTTTAACGGAGAGTCTCCAGACTGATTAGCGAAACCTTGAAATCTTGAAAGGGAGTGAAATCAGGATGGTCTCACGAGGCTTATATTTTTGTACCATCTCTAGTGCCAAACCAGTTGCTTCTATACTTCTACCCAGATATTTCTAACTTTTAACTATTTTTTGATTTACCAACTAACTGAAAGTGTGTAGCAACATGTAAGAGACGATCTGAGCTACCTGGTGTTCTATTATATCAGAGATAACAGTCCATTTTGCAGAACACATGGTGTTTATTACCAAGAAATCTGACCCACTTGTAGTTGGACAATGGAACATCCCTGATCAAAACACCAATACTTGGATTTCTTATGTTGGAATGTCAGCGGTGGAAAAGGTAACCGTTACTTTTTTGGTAAAAAAAAATCTTTAAGAAACTTTTTTTCCGAAGATGTAGCCTGCCAAGTATTTGCAGAGAACATGCTCGTTAGATATACCCATGGAAAAGTATCAGAAATAATTGGCCATTAGTAGGGTCTAGGAAAATATAATGACAACAGTGTCTGTCTGCATATGGGCGTCCACGTTTCCATATCTTTGTTTGTGTATATATGTTGGAGGTAGCAACAGAGAGTGATCTGTACAGTCATTAGCACACAGCAGGTCAGCAGTGAGGCGTGGAGCTCTCCTGCAGCGGAGGCCACAAAGTCAGCCTCATTACGGTGTCTCGGTTCAGACTCAGGTCTGAATTGCTAGACCTTGCATGACTTTAATTTACCAGCACATGTCATTAGTATAGAAAATGTCATGAAAGGGGATATGTCTTAAAATGGAACCTAGACCAAAATGCAACTAGCAAATGGCTAAATTTATAACATAATTTAAGCATTTATATCATTAAGTAAACTATATGTAGTTATGCAAAAAAGCTATAATTTGAATGTGAAGCGTTTTTGGATTAATTAACCTTTAAAGTTGCTTTATAATACAATGAGGCAATGAGCTGTAAGGGCAATGTTTTTAACATTGTATAATGTTTATACATGCATACCCTGAAGCAATAATAGGGCTCCTACATTAATTAGAGAGCTTGAAACTTTTCTAATTCAAAATAATATTTTCTAAATAGCAAAAAGGGGAGGAAAAAACCCTTCCATGGATCCACACTAGACATGGTTCTTTTCCTTGTTTTAGGTCAAACCAGGGTTAAAAGAGTCAGTGGTTTGAATAATTTACTGTATATACAATTCATACCATAAGTCCATTCCGTCAGTTCATCACATATACAGAGACCAAGAGAAAGTTGAAAATAAAGGTGAAAATTTCATCGTCTTCCAGTTAGTTTTATGCGCTCGATGAGTCTCAATGCCTGGTTGAAGTGGATAGATTGTAAAATTGTCGGGTGATTCTCAAAGCCTAAGACACCCTGACACATCATGATGAAAAATTAAAGGTATAACATGTTTAGTCTAAGAGTGTGTTGAACATCCACATGCAGAACAAAAACCTTAAAATATAACGCTACAGGTACTGTGCTGTTTGGTGACATGGTATGTACCACACCCAACATGGACCAGAGGGAGCAGAGGGAGGAGTTTTCTCAGCAGATTAGAAATAAAATGATATACAAGCATGTTTAAGGTAATGGCTATAAGACTATCTCCATGAAGCTTGAATGTTTCGGTGATTACAGTTGAACATATTGTTCAGATATGCAACATCTATAGGACCTTCCTGGATGTGGCTACAAAAGGAAAATTGAATCACAAATAATAGAGGTGGATGGTATGAATGGTCACAAAAGAGCCCAGCATTAAAGTTAAACTTTAAGCTCTAGAAACATCCAATCAGATCTCAAAATTCATCATTTAAGCCAAAGTGGACCTAATGAGAGACGACCAAGGAAACAAATCATAAAAAAGCCAGACTGAAATTTGCAAAAATTTATATTGACAAGCACCAAAATGAAACTTTTAGCTAAGGCACATCAGCTCTATGTTCATAGTTGGAAAAATGAAGCATATAGCCTGGTTTATGCTCAGAAACCAGGTCGTATGCATGTGTGTCGCAGTTAACACAGATATGCTCCCCCCCTTTCCTCAGACACTCTAGCGCACCTCCCCAGAATTGTAGGTGACCGCGTACAGTGTCGCAGATATCATCGAAGAGAGAAGAGAAAGGGGGCCTCTGATTGGTCAATTCTATATCCGATTTACACTATGCGTATTTCCGGTTTGGTACCTAATGGCAGAAACTCTGGCTGTAGTTCCGTCCACAACCTCTGGCACACCTCAGACACTATCCCATGCAACGTGCAGGATACTAGTTTGTAGCTCTGCGCGACGGTCTGTTTGGTTTGCAGCCGAAGCCAAAACATGCAGCGCCATGGCCAGTCTTTTGGGGAGCACTCGCTGGTAACTGTGTGTCCTCCGCTGGATTAGGGGTTGTAGACGGCAAACAAGGTCGTCAAACCGACCCACAATCCTAGCTAGATTGTGATTGTCACTCTAGCATTGTGGCATGGAATAACATAGCGCAGACCAAGCTTCAAAATTGGGCATTAATCTATCGGGACGTATGTGTTTAATGACGCATAGTTGTTGTCAATAAAAATCAAAGCGCAGTTGCTTCAGAATAAGAAGATGAGCCTTTGTTTCCTGATTCACACAGCACTGTTTCAAATTAATTTTGGTTTCGAGTATCTTCTAGAACAGACCCACAATAGCAGAATCTACTCACCTCAACTCTCCAAGCGGCAGCCATTGTTGTTGTCACCCAAAAGCGGCTTTGGTGACGCGGGTTGATTACGTTTACTGTTGATCATCTGTCCATCATCGTATAAAGCCCGCCCCTGACAATTTGATTGGCCCGCCAGATATTGTTCGAGCATACTGCGCTGTATTGTTGAGTAATCACAGACCGACGAACTTCCCGAATTCTCAAACGTTGTAAAGCGGGACTAAGGTCCGAATGGCACTCAGGCTAGTATACACAGCCCTTATCAAAGAAAATAACACTATTATTCTTACCTTGAAACACAGAGTACGGCTCTGTGTTATGCTCAGGGGCTGCTTTTACTTCATCTGGCACACAGTGGTTTCTGAATCTCTGCAGGGGTACAAATGAAATCTAAAGACTATGAAGCGATTCTAGAAAGAGATGTTTGCTGCTCAGTGTCAGGAAGCTTGGTCTCTGAACAGCTCATGGGTCTTACATCAGGCAAATGACCTAAAACAGCTAGAAACACCCAAAAACTGTAAGAGGAAGAAACTGGACTATTCTGAATTGGACTTTTATTATCTTTGACTTAAATCAAATGGAGCATATTTGGAAGGAGCTGAAACATGGCATCTGGAACATGCATCCTTCAAACCTGAGACAACTGAACAGTTTGCTCTTGAGGAGTGGACCAAAATAACTGCTGAGAGGAGCTGAAAAGTCTTACTTTCAGCAGGAGTTGAAATTGATGTCACATCCGCCGAACATCGGCAGAACTTCCAACCCAAAATAAATTGAGGAAAATAGACTACAGGCTTCCAGATGTATCTACTCTGAACTACTGAGGTGTCAGTCTACTCATCAAATCACGTTTTAGTTGTAAAGGGTCAAATAAAAAGGCTATTTTAAGGATGTGTTCCAGTAAAAACTTACATAATGTCTCTTTAACTTAAGTGTACCCTCATTTTTTTGCCCAGGCCTGAGTTTATTTTGAAAATCTTCTGTTGAGGCATGGTTGAAAGGCAATGTCTGACTTACATCTGTTCTTTTTCATAGAATTTTTATCATTTTTTTCAAGATTTTAGTTATTTTTCCGACCATTTTGTCCACATGTGTACATTAACATTTTCCCTTTATTGCTCCAGTACGTAATGGATGAATCTATGCATAGAACACAATGGCATCTATGTGGGGGAAAAAAAAGAGTGTAGATCTATGCTTCTCAATGTTGGAGTTATCACCTAGCGATAGAGGTGAATTATAGTGGTAATGGTGTGACTTCCAGGAATCCATTTATATATTAAAATAAATACTAATGGTGTGTGTTTTGAACTGTTATTGGAAACGGAGCCTTTTTTATTGATTTTCTTTTTAGTTATATTTTTCAACCTAAACCCACATTGTTTGGATCTACCACCTAATTAGGAATATTATCTAAGAGACGGCATTTAATTTCATAGATCTTGCATCAAACAGGCCTCTGATACCTAAAGGTCATTTTCCTCAAGTCAAACTTTACTTAAGTTAAACAGACAATCTGGATTGTTTTAGCAAAATGATTGAAAAGTGGTGTTAGATAAAAAAAATATATATGTGGTGGTTCTTCTATTTTAACTGAAGTATTGATGTTTTTACAGCAGTCAGACAGCTGGAAGTTTTGGGTTCTGTTGGGAAAAACAGTTTGGACAAAAGGTTAAAGTAATAAAAAGCCCACTAGCAGTTACCCGGGTGGAGATTGATCATGGTTTTGGGTTTGGGTGCAGCCAGTGGAACTGGACAGATCACAGGAAGAAAAATGGATTCCCATTAGATACCAGGACATTTTGGAGGAGAAAGCACTTTCCAGCAACTGTGGATGCAGCACTTTAAAATCCACCTTGAGATGTACACTATTGTTCACTTTTTGCCACATTATAAACAACTTTCATTGTTTTTAACAGTTTTGTAATTTTACTCGGTTATCCTGCCCTTTTTTGCCTTCCAACAGTTTTATTCTTATTTACATTTCTAAAGGACACTTTGTCGTTAGTTTCCTAGTGAAGTTTCTGGATAAACCACTGTTCTAGGGGTTGATGCAATCTGATTGAAAGGCATTTTTTTGTGTTACTCCTTGCTATCGGTGTTTTTAAAGCAATCCTATAGCTCAGCTTAGGCTGGATTTCATTAACTGGAGCAGTTCTGAACATCCTAACTACCCTTCTGTGCAAAGGGACTCATTTTTAGGCACTGATTATCAGCATGAATGTAAAAATGTATCATGTGAAAAGTAGCTTTGCGCATGATAAATGTTTACATTTATATATCCCCCATGAATTTTATGGTTTCGTCATTAAAATGTGATCAGCATGTTGATCAAGTCAAACAGGTACCAAATGATTTGCACACACCCTCTGCTGAATGGAAAATGCCAATCCCTCTGCACCTACTTTGAAGATCTGCTCTTCATGCACAGACATGATACAGTTCAGTTAAGTCAAAAGTATGACAAAAAAAAATTATATCTCGCAATGTGTTGACTCACATATGAGCTTATGGCTGTATCCCGTTCCTAACTACAGGTCTGCCAATATGACGTCGGTCCACCCTTTGCAGCCAGGAACAGCTTCAACTCTTCTGGGAAGGCTGTCCACACAAGGTTTAGGGAGTGTTTATGGGAATTTGACCATTCTTCCAGAAGCGATTTGTGAGGTCGCACACCGATGTTGGACGCAGAAGGCCTGGCTCTCAGTCTCCCGCCTTCTAATTCATATCCTGCGTAAAGGTAAGTTCTATCGGTTGAGGTCAGACTCTGTGCAGGCCAGTCAACTATGTTGGATAAACAGGTATTTTTCATCTCACCCTCTCTCGCCGGCAGCCGTTCTTCTATCATGTAATTAAATCTCAACGAGGATCCTCAGCAGCACAGCTTGATGGGTCTTGCTAATTGGTCTTGCTTTAGAAACCATAATCAGCTACGCGGCTTCAGGAAAATGGTTTTGTAGCATTGTCTTTGCTGCTTATTTCAGACTGGAAAGCTAATGCTCCGTTCTTCTAGTTTTGCACTCATATACGTTCAGATCAGTGGGTTTGAATGCTTCACAAAAAGTCTCCATAAGGAGAGCATGAACACTACAGGGTGGTTCCACCTCTCTTTATATGTAGAGCCACGGATGAAACAATAAGAGCGTTTTTTCACCCGTCTGATCATTTATTGTTTTAATACTAAGCTAAAAATCATTATCCACAGCAGGGAAATAAAATATAATGCTAACACTGTTCTTGGAGTCTAATCTGAAGGCCAGCTACGAAGTTTGGAGGTCTGTAGTGCCGACTCCCAGAAAGTTGGCTAATTCTTTCAAGACTATGCCGCCAGCATCCGCTGACCCGGCCCTCGGGCCAGTTTGGCCTACCACTTCGGCTGAGTTAAGCGTCGCTCCCAAACACTTCCATTTTCTTATAATACAGCTGACAGTTGACTGTGGAATATTTAGAGCGCAGGAAATTTCACTCATCGATTTGCTTAACAGGCATCCTATCACAGTTCCACGCTGGAATTCATTTTTGACCTAAAAAGAGCCCCCCATCATTATTTCTACAAATGTTTGTAAAACAGTCTGCATGCTCTTCAAGCTAAAAATTATACACCTGTACTTCATGGAAGTGATTGGATTTTCCTGATTCAAACTCAATTTTCAGGGTGAGCAAATACTTTTGGCAAAATTCGGTATACACAAAAAAATGTAAAAGGGAAGAACTATTCAGATTATATATTTAAATTTTAATGGATTGTGGGTTTTAACACTTCAGAAAACCAATAAATGCTTAGTATGGAAGTAAATCTGTGGCGGCGCTTATTTGAATTAAAAATGCCACTGGCGGGGCGAAATGGTTGGCTACTGTTGGACAACTACAATCCATTGTTAATGTCTATGACCTTAAGTAACCCCAATCCCTTTTTACACTGAATTTAGACAATCGAAATCTAAGCCAGTTGAATCTCAAGGAGGCTGAAATTATTGAGTTTGAATTTTGAAAGGTTGAATTTTTTTATATGCAGATTTTTTAACACTGAAAAACCAAACTGAAATATAAGTATTGAAAATGCCCAAATCACTTTGAAATTGTAATGTGAATTTTTAAGCTAGAAGAGAAAATAACATGAAATTTCAACTTTGTAGAAATAATGACAATACATTTTTTTTAGGTCAAAAATGTGTTCTGAATATATATTAACAGTGAAACAGTAAGTACAAAAAACAACATTAAAATTTCAGTGGCATTTTTAATTCAAATCCCAGCGACACAGATTTTGCTTCGCCGCAATCGAGCCAATAACAGCTGGTGGTGTAAAATCCTATATATTATTTGGTCACCTCATTGTGTGTCTTAGGATGACCCGTTGTTTCTGATTATAAATGATACATTATGTAGCTTCCTGTTGTTTTCTCCTCCTTTATGACTAACGAGAATAAGGCTTCGCAGAAATATTAAAGCTTAATTTTATGTGAAATCTGTGAACGAGAGAGAGGAGAGAGAGCCAACATAGATTTAAAAACTGAGCGGATTGAATCGCAGCCACATCTTATCCCTGCTCCCTTTGACACACTGAGTGCTTATTCAGTTCCTGCCACGTTCATTTCAAACCCCTGAAACTTTTGAACAAGTTTGGTTTTCAAATAAAGATCAATAAGTGTTGCAATGGTTTCCTTTCAGCCCCCTTTATTAGGATATCATTTAAATCAAGTGCATCAAATAGCCTCCCAGTCCAGGATTTAAAACCAACCACCAGTAGTAAACAAGAAGAAGCTAAGCAGCGTTATGCCGGGTGTAGCAGGAAAAAATCAGTTGTTGTGGAGAATTCTGTGGGTATGGCGGAAGAAAGGAAAGAACAGAGGGAGTTGGAAGACGCCGCCAGCAGCACTAAGTTATAGGTTTATAGGTCTGTATGGGGAGCGCTTTTGCATTTAGAGTGACCTATGATGACGGTGGCGGAAAGAAAGTTGTGGATAAAAACAGTGTGCAAGCATTGTGCAACAAGTTTTGTTTATGCTAACAACAACACGACCAACATATTAGGCTAACATTCAACATATACCGAACCTAAAACCGTGACCACGAAACCGTCAACCGAACCGAACAGTGGATTTTGTGAACCGTTCCACCCCAATTGTCAATAGATCTGCTTTAGTGTTTGTTGTTTGGATGGAAACATATTTGTGTGTTAGAGGTCTAGTCAAAGCCCAGGCATTAATCCAAAAAACAGGTTGTAGCTACACCAGGGGTCGGCAACCCAAACTGTTCAAAGAGCCATATAGGACCGAAAAAACTAATCTGTCTGGAGCCGCAAAAATTTAAAAGTCTTATATAAGGCTCGTATGGCAACTAAGGCTCTATAGAAAAGGACTATGTGGGCTAGAAACACGTCCACCAAAGGAATCTTTCTATGGTGGATGTGTTTCTGTTGGGAGGAGTTAATTGAGTCATGAGGAACCAAGCAGGAACTGACATCCATCAGAGCAGAGCTTTCTAACCCTTAAGTCGCACATCCTGCTTCACCATCGTTCCTTGGTGTGATTTATATTTTTAGGACTTGAGGAAAAAATGGAAGAAAGTTCCCATACCTGCATCCAAGCGCAACCAGTTTGATCTGTGGACGGTTTTCTATCCTTGTAACAAAACTAGCAGCAGTATTGGAGATGCAATCCACTTCTTAAATCTATCTTTGCTCTCCTCTAATTTATCCAGAAGTTCTGCAATCACACTTTTTCTCTCACTCCCAGCTTGGTTGTCGGCTGCATATTTAGCCTTCCCTGGAAATACCTTTCCAAATTTTTATTTTTAGTTTTTGACAACCTCTCATTACAAAGCAAACATGCAGACAATCCTTGAGGTTTTGCCTGATTCCCAGTTCTAAGAGGAAAAAAAGAAAAATGTTCTTAAATACCTAAAGTAAATACTTAAGTTACATGTTTACAATGAACTATGATACGGCTGCCCTGATCTTTTATCAGGTCTAAGTGTTTTCGTTTTTTTAATCCAATCGTGTTTTTGACTGTGGGAGGAAGCCGGAGTACCCGGAGAGACCCACGCATGCAAAAGGAGATCATGCAAAGTCCATGCAGAAAAAGAAAATGACAAGTTATCTGAAATTTATTTATTAAGTCCAACTTCTCCATTTACAATGCTTAATAATAGTTCAGCACACTAACTCCAAACAGGCAGCAACATAAACAATGATCTCAAATTGTTCTAAGGAGGATGCCATCAAATATTTAAGCAGGTTAGTGAGATGAGAGGAAGAAAGAGACTAAAGCAGCAGGTTTATGTTACAGGAGTACTCTCCCTGTCCAGATATTGTCTTACTTTATGATGGTTGTAATAAAGAACAGAGAATGTGATTTTTAGTGTGGCCACAGAGACCTGGCAGCTGCCTTCGGTCTGGCAGCTTGATGTGGTGCCAGTACCGTTGCATGCCTTCAATGTGGGGAGGTGTGGTTCCTCTGCAGCCTTTTTTTCAGGGCAGTGGAGGGTAAACCGGTTTGTCGCCATAATTACTGACAGCTCCATCTGTTCTTGGAGAATCTATTCTCAGGTCAGCAGATATGCAAACGGCCGACTGTATTTCACTGGATCTAAGGTGTCCTGTACGATCCAGTCTGTTAATCTCCCAGAGAGATCAAGATGTTCAGGACCGTATCCTCCGCAATGCTGCAGGAAAATAAGAAGAGTGCTGCTCTGTCTTGCTTTTATACCTGTGACATTAGCGGGACCTCTAGGCATGTGAAGCCCTTCCTTCCTAGGAGCTGTATAGGTAAACACACATTTATCCTGTGTGCTGTTTATTTCTGGTTCTCCATGTGGCTGGAATCGATCCTCAGCAATAATTTACTCAAATGTCTTGATGGAAAGAAATGGGTGAAATCCTCTCGGGTTCGAGGAGTTTTTCCACTAAAACTTTCCCAGACTCAATAATAAGCTGGTGGTCAATGTTATCACAGACTGTTTTGAACTTCGGAAACTTTGCGGTTAGAGAAAATCTTTATTTTACTTTAGGTTATTGGCATTTTTCCATGGCTGTCCTATTGACGTTTTCCTGTCCTTAGTTAGAGTCTAACCGTTCTAGTCGTTTTGATCAATGACACTGAAGAGCTGTGGCTTCAGGACCTTATGGAGGCGAGACTCAACCTATAAAATTAGCTTTTAAATCATGCAATCAACCTTCTGGCTTTTATTTAATTACAATCAGGTGATTCCCCACAACTTGGTAATATATTGGTAAATCTTTATTAATAACGGCTTTTTCATTAATAGCTAGCTAAATCCAGTGGCGGCTGGCCAATAGAGGGCGCATACTTAATCACCCTGATTAAGACATCGGCAAAAACATCTGTAAAAATGTCTTAAGATTAGTGTATTTACTCTTAACTCAAGTAGTTAAATAAGATTATCTGCCAATAGAATAAGTATATTTTCAACCCTAAGAATAAGAGATTCACTTGAAATAATAGACGCAGTTTTCTTATTTTAAACATAAATTATCTCTTTAATTTTGAGAAGAAAAAAAAAACCTTCCTTATGGTTACGCAAAAGTACAGCAGGACTGCAATTTTTACAAGTAAAATCTGGCGTAGGTCAGGTAGACAATTATACCAAATAATTCTGACACCCAGTTGCAGCTGACCAATAGGGGGCGCTAGGGAGCCACCCCACCCACCCTAAAATATTTCGAAATATATGTGTATTTATATTTTTTGGATGTGCAAGATATATATTTAATCTTTAATGAGGAGCAAAGTGTCATTCCATTTAATCTTCTCGGATTGATAGGGTATTTCACCTCGTATCCCGGACCTCAGATGGATTTGTTCAAGATATCCATCTGAAACCTTCAGTTAAGTAATCTTTGGGAAGGGGCTTAAAAATACTGGTTAGCTGATTGGCCTATGTTGGTGATAGACGGGCCAAATAAAACCAATCAGTTCAACGTAAGCATATGACGTGACAGAGCGACGACTTAGAAACACAAATCCACAAGCCAAGCTACTCTTGTCAAAACCAGTCGTGGAGAAGAGCAAAACATCTTTTCCTCGCTGGAGAAAAGCCTCCAGAGCAGCAGTGTTTTTGCTCTTCTTTCAGTGAAGAAATACTCTGGTAATTCGGCTAAAAACTTGCTCGATAGCCACACGCTTAACGCTAGTTTCATCGGGCTGAAGCCGCCATGTTCTTTAGACTGAACTGGTGCGGCTTCTCGTTGCGTCACACCTCAACCCGCCTCAAAAGCCAACGCTGATTGGACGCTCGCTTGGTGAACGGCTCCAAATTTTCTTTAACGGAGAGTCTCCAGACTGATCTGTGAGTGGGAAACCTGAAAAGCCCGTGAGATCAGGATGGTCTCACGAGGCTAGTATTCTCGCTTCCTAGGTCAGGTATGTTTTGCCCATTTACTCTCGTTAAAAGTTGTACATGTCGCGGTTTCTTCTGCAATACAAAGGTATAGGGGAGCTCGGGAGCAGCTCTCCTGCACCCCGAGCTCCCCTATACCTTTGTATTGCAGAGGAGCTACTGCCACATCCTTTTCCAGGACCTGGTTTAGCAAGAAGGCTTTGTTAGCAGCATGTAGCTTTATTCAACTTTCCCTGCCTCCTTTTTTAAATGTCAGGATCTGACTCGTTGTCTTTCAACCATGTCTGGGCCTATTGGCCAACGCTCTGACCAATGTATAGAGAGCAACTGACTGTGACGTAGGAAGCGCCACAGAAAGCTGGTGGGGGGAGTGTAAAACAAACAGCCTGTCGGTAAAACGGCCGAATACGTCCATCTTAAAAATGAATGAGCGTAGAGCCTCTTCCTGGTCATGTTTCAATGAAAACCCCAAGGCTAATCCTTCTAAAACTGATTCCAAAGCTGAGTCAAACGAGAACTGTTCAATAGTTGTTTTGCCATCTTCCTCGTTTTGCTTTCTCCAGCGTCGTGCAGCTTTGTCGTCACGCGGCTTTCTAAACCCGCCCGCTTTGCATCCAAAAATTCAAAACATCTCTGCGTTGTGATTTGCCCGCCAGTTCCAGGGCCTGGAGCATTGATCGAGGCTAGACCACACTCGCAGGAAAAAATGATTTTGGCCGCTGCTTAAATGCACATTGTCAGAAAATAAATAGTTTTCTATATATTAAAAAAATATAAAGCTGACTAATATTTTCATTATTAAACTGGTAAATTATTTTTTTTAGGTTTGTGACACAATATTGGACCATACAAAACACAGATTTACTTCCACAAAGCTTCAGAAGGGCAAGATTTATGTACAAAAAGCAGACCTACACCTGAAATTATGTTTAGTTTTTATATATATATTTTTTTTGGCATTCATATAAATATACTGCTGTGATAACTTAGTATATGGTTGGTTGGTTTTTGGTATGTCTATTTTGAATTTATAGCCCCCCCTGCAGAAAACACAACCAGCCGCCACGGGCCAAACCAAACCTAATGTCAGAAAACCCTAAAGCTCTAAGTGAAATATGGTTAAGAAAAAAAAGGCTTCTGTGTCTTTTTTAATATTAGTTTCCATTTAGATGTTTAAAACCTTATGATACCAACTGCAGGAAAATACAATTTCATCAAAGAGCCGCCCTGGTAATGAATAGCCTAACTTACAGAGGGCTTAATGAGTAGAATAACTCCAATGGGTTCTTTGAACAAACAATCGTCCCCTCAATGCCAACAAAAACCCAAGTGTTTAAAGCCAGTAAAGCAAACAGGCTGAATGATATCTTCAGATGGAATTCTTAACAAAAGGCATATTTGGAAAGTCATTTTACTAATTAATGAGTCCTTCTTTTATATGCCTTACTAATCTAATTTGTGGAAGAGCGACTCTCTCTTGCTCAGCTGCTCCCACTATCATGAAAACTGCCATACATTATAACATTTAATGAAATCTGCATCACTGCAGGACTCCTGAGTGGCTCTGTAAGACATGTCAGGTGTCTGTTTGTATTATTGAGAAAAAAAGAGGATAAACAGTCCATATGTTGCTCTCTGCACTCAATGATGGAAAGCATAACTCTCCATTTGGGAGATGGATAACTGCAGGTTGTAGAGCATCTGCTGCATCTTTCAGCCGATGCATCAGATTTATGAATCATAAAGTTTTTTTCGCAGGCACTAAAACAACAGGGCAGGGTGATACAAATGTGCATCACAGCGGTGTTGACTTTAAACATCACATTCTTAACTCCTGGCTGTAAAAGCTGCAAGCGAACCCACTATGACAGCGTGACTCATTAAAATGATCCAGTGACACACTCGCCGCTACCTCTCAGTAGGAATGATTTCGCTTCCCAGCAGCAGCCGCGCTCAGTCTCATGTGTCAGATTTTTTGCATTTCTAGAGGCTTTGCCTGAATCACAGCTCGGAGGTTGAGTCTGAAAATCTAGCTCTACAAAACGACCAGGTTATTTCTTTCGAGGGTTGGTTGAACTTGTTGGAACTGGGGCTGAAGAACTCAACCAAATATTTGTTGATGTAAGAGAAGATACAAGAGAAATACCTGACAATCCTGACAGGCAGCCATTTTAAATGGCCCTTAGACGGTAAAATAAAGGGATCCTTTCTTCAGATTTTATGCCAAAATGGATTCAATTATTTGTCTTTGTGTAGAAGCTGAAACCGGCTCAATCTTTCAGGCTTTTTGTAAGGAATAGAAATATGTAGAAATTCAAATATTATTGGATTTAATTCTGCTAATTCACAAAGGAGCACTTCTGCACATCCTCCATCCTTCCCTCCTGCTGTCAGAAATTGGAAATTTATTGGTCTCACAATGGAGAAAAGAACTTCTGCATTTAACCCATCCCCTTGGGGAGCAGGGGGCTGCCACTGAGCAGCACCCAGGAAGCAGAGGGGGTTAAGGGTCTTGTTAAGGGACCCAGAGTGGAAGGCTCTGTGGGGATTGAACCGCAGATATCCCAAGTTCCAAAAACTCATTTCAGGGAGATGTCACAGTGTCATCATTCCTCACCGCATGGCGTTCGTAGACAGGGGCCGGGGCCAGTGCCCTGTAAATCATGTCCTGGGCTCCCTGTATGTAACCTGGTTCAAGATATCCATCTGAAACCTTCCGTTGAAGTAATTTTGGGAAGGGGCGAAATACTGGTTAGCTGATTGCCATGTTGCGGATAGACGGGCCAAATAAAACCAATCAGATCAACGTAAGCATATGTGACGGCTAACAGAGCGACGATTAAGAGGAGCCAATTGATAGATCAAAGTCTTGCCAAAACCAGTCAGGAGAAGAGCAAAACATCTTTTCCTCTGAGGTGCTTCCTCCAGAAAAGATGCTTTTGCTCTTCTTTCAGTGAAGAAATACTCTGTATTCATAAAACTTGCTCGAGAAGCCACGCTTAACGCTAGTTTCATCGGGCTGAAGCAGCCATGGTCTTTAGACTGAACTGTCGGCTTCGCTAAGGCCACACCTCAACCCTTCAAAGCTAACGCTGATTGGACGCTCGCTTAAGTAGAACGCTCCAAAGTTTCCTTAACGGAGAG
Source organism: Cyprinodon brontotheroides (assembly GCA_018398635.1). NCBI lineage: Eukaryota > Metazoa > Chordata > Actinopteri > Cyprinodontiformes > Cyprinodontidae > Cyprinodon > Cyprinodon brontotheroides. The sequence goes on along the minus strand of JAGKQL010000067.1, from coordinate 1,335,780 downwards.
TCTCCAGACCGATTAGCGAGTGAAATCTTAAAAGCTCTCATGATCAGGATGGTCTCACCCATACCTTATGGCCCCTCTACTGAAGAAATAATACTTAAAAGAAATTCTAATGATGCAATGCGCTGAAACAGACATGGTTACTATTTGGTCCTTTGGATCTATTTCATTTTTTTTTTTCTTTACAAATTATGTTTTACTAATTATTCACTGGTATTGAGATAGGATCCTCTAATTTTTACTGCTGAATTTATCACAGACCCCCTCCTGGCCCCCTGATACATTTGATCTAGATCCGCCACTGTTCCTCACCATTGCACAAATTATTGTATTGCCTGCTCACTCTTACTGGCATTAAAAAACATCACCTCTCAACTCCGGGATAATTTATCCGACTGGCGGGTATCCGTGAACAACTATCTATATCAAGGAGACTCCCGGAACTTCCGGGAGACTTGGGATGTCTGGAACCGGGTACTTGCAACCTTCTCAGAGCACAAGCGTACTGCTTTAACCACCAGGCCAACAGACTCCTGGGCGAGTGTTAGACTCTCTAATCGTTCCTTCTCCCTACAGGCTCCAAAAAGTGAAAAACAACCAACTGGTTGCAAAGAAAATTATACACTGATAAAGAATTTACTCTTTTTTCTTCAAAGCTTAATGATTATTTTCACAGTTTTTAACTTTTTCTAAAATTATTTATTTTCACAGTAATGTTTTTTTTTTTATAATCCCCTTAAATCTGTTTTTCTTAAATTCCTTTTCAACCTCATTTGTCTTTTCTAAACACCTGCAGAGTATTTCTTCCCTTTTGGGGGATGTTATTTATTCATTTATTTTTCTTTTGTACAGCCTTAGTTTTATATTTTTAATTTGTTTTTATTGTTTAGTTTTGTTTATGTCTACTTTTCCACTGTCACACCCAAATTTTCACACCATGGTGCAATACTTTCTCTATTCCTTCTGCTCTGCAGACACTTTTTATAAAGAGAAAAAGCCAGAGGCCTCTGATTAATCACGCACTGTGAATCAATCCAATGTCTTTGCATCAGTAATTCACTTCAAAAATACAACTGCTGTCAGAGTCGGAACCAATAGGATGGAACAGCAGCATTTCTCCTTCTCAATCATGAAATGCTTGCAGAGAGTTTATCTATCAATTATAGTGTTAATTAAAATGAAGTTGCAATGAGCTCTGCTACAAACCGCAATCAGCTGTAATTAAGCCGATGATAAGATGATCTGGAGACTCCGAGCATTGATTATGGGTGTTTTTAATTAGCGATTTAATGAAAGTTACAATGCGGACCTGCTCACTGAATAGTGGAAACAAAGGCTTGGAGTTTAAGTTATTAATCACATGATGAAACTTAAATGTCTCTGAATAGAACATGATTAAATATATACATTGCATATATTTTAAGACTTTGTTTTTTTTAATATAACATTCTGTGACCTCTTGAGAGGAATTACTCCTAGATTCAGTTTATCTCTGAATTAAACCCTAAGTTTTAAGTTAAGAATCAAATCTTTGAGGCACAGAAGAAAGCTGATGTTCCAGGATTTTAGGATTTTAAGTTAAGTTTTTTACTCCAAGTTGGAAGCGCAGAACACAGCAAACATGATTTTGTGTCCGATCTAACAAAAAGTGGTGTCTTAGAGATCATGACGCTCATTGAGAGTGAAAAGGGATGAACACACCCAGCAATGTTTTCTGCAAGGGGGGTTGAATAACGAGAAAGACCCTCTGTTTTAGTCAGACTATGCAGCAATTTCAGCAGCATTGTCTTCGGTCTGACAGGAAGAGAGACGTGGTTGCAAAGTAAAACACATCCACTTTGGGGGAAATGCATAAAAATCTCTCAATTGCAAGGGTGAACGGTCTGGTTTGCCTCGTTTGAACTGGGCAGACTGGGACGTACAAAATCAATAAAACTTTGAAATAAATAGAATAATGAACAGAATACTTAAACGTGACAGGAGTTCAGGAGGTCAGAACATTGATGAAACTGCTTTATATGAATTAAGAACATCAGAATTAAATGATAAAGTAAAATATTCTATTGACATACAGTATGCACTGCTGTACAACCTCTACATTATCCATTTGGGGCTTCGAACCTTTGAGAAAATAGTCTGAAAAACCAGAGATTCAGAGATTTACAGGCTTTTAATCCTTTAAAGAGGAAAATCCCAGTTATAGAACATGTGTGTTTAAATCTGTACATGTATTTATCTTTGGGGAAACGTGCTTGAAAATGTTGCCGAATGAATTACATAGGAAGTGTTTTTCTCTTTCCTTTAAATAAACTCCAAACGGCTTTGTAATGAAGTTTGCTGGGTTTATTACTTGTGGAATCGACCCAAAGTCGGTGAATAAGAAGCACGGTTTGAGAGATAAACGTGGACGTTCATGGAAGCCCCTGAGCCGTTAATAGCACTCAGTCTGTGAACGTCTATGTAGATACATCAAACACGCCCTTTATATTAGAATGTAAGAGCTAATCTGTGGATTACTAACTGTAAATGCTGCTTGAGATGGGATTAAAGTGGAAACTACATGTGGTGAAGATTCAGTTAAATTCAAGTAGAGATCCAAGAGTTTGAACCAAGACTAAAGCCTTTTTATTACTGATGTGTCACTCAAATCTAAATTCGATGTTTAGGAAATCCTGACGTCTTTTAAACATCATTTCACTGTGAAAAATACCCATGTAGGAATCGTAAGACTGCGGGTTTACATGTATAATGGTTGAATAACCGAAGACTTTGTTTGAACCGTGGCTCAGTGCTGCTTCTTCTTCTTTTCTCTGCAGCTCTTCTCGCCGGAAAGAACGAGGCTGGAATAAACTTCAGAACCAGACATGGACGCAGAACCTCACTTTCAGTTTCACCTGTAATTGTAAGGCTTCAGATTATTCACCCCTTGAGTTTCGAAAGGATTATTTTTAGGTTAGAAGGGAAGATTTAATTATTTAGTATTTTTAGGGGTGGGACTTGATTAAAATTTTGAATCATTTATTACAGGGTCTGTAATTGATTCATAGAAATGAGTCGCATTTTAACTGAAAAAATTTAAACTGATAGAATTGAATTGAATTGCTCCTTAATTATTGCATTAATAATTATGTAAAAGACTATTCAGGTTTGGTTTTTTTCCTTTTTTTTTTTTAAAACACCTGATATTTTATTCAATTTATTTGAAAAACTACTTCTATAGGAGTGCGGACAGTACATTGGACATTATGTGTAAAATATATAAAGTAACAAGACGGACAATATTTCCTATAAAAAAGGAGATAGTTTTGTTTCCAATACAGTGGAAAAACTATCTAGAGATAAGTAAATATCTCTCGCAAGTGTATTTACCCTTAATTTGAGCAGGTAAATGAGATTTTCCAATGAAATTTGTATTTTTACTCTTAAAATAAGAGTTTTAGATAAAATGCACTTTAAATAAGACAATGCAAAACATTTTTTTCTAATTTTAGATGTAAATCATCCTGTTCCATTGGCAAAATGTCTCTTTTTCCTTCTCAATTCAAGAACAAATGGGCTTATATTAAGAAAAAAATGACTTATCTAGATTTAGATTTTTTCCAGTGAACAAACAAAACTATGAGAGTTCAGCTCTGCTTAAAGCACAGGTGTCAAAGTCGTTCCAGAAAGGGCCGTGTGGCTGCTGGTTTTCCTTCCACCCAAGCAGTAGCACACCAGACTCCATTCATCTCATCAAGATGAGTCTAGTCTTAACCTGATGATGCAGCATTTAGTGCAATTAAAACATTTACTACTGAGGCACTTTGTAGCTTAGATGTCCATAACGATTGGACGTTTTCAGATCGAGCCATGATGGATTTTAGGCTTTAATATCCCCAGTGGACCAACTCCTATGGTGCCATTTGTGCGTCAGATTTATGGGTGGACAAGAAACAGCGAGTACAAAGGTTCCCACTTGGGACTTTAATATGAATATGAGAAAATGCAATTGTGTTGATTTTATTAATGCGTTAAAAGGTTTCTAATGAAGTAATCGAAATGAACGTGTTAAAGTCCCGGCCCTAAATATTTTGTATCCCTGCTGCAAAAAATTGAAATCTAAGTAAGTTTATTTTTCTTTAAAAAAGACCATTTCTTTCTTGAATTAAGCAGTTAAGTGATACACTTTGCCAATGGAATAAGGCAATTTACATCTAAATTAAGAAAAAACAATTGCGTTGTCTTATTCCAAGTGGATATTATCTAATTATCTCATTTTAAGAAAAGAAAATACTCATTCCATTGGCAAATCTTATTATTTACTTGCTTGAATTATGCTAAATACACAAATTTTAAGACATTTTTACTCGTTTCTAGATCGTTTTTGCGGGGTGGTGATCATATTTAAAAAAGGACTATTTTCCCTTAGATCATCTGTTAGCTAACGCCAAACTTCTGCTGTCTTTGTGTTTTATTGCTGTCAGTAGAGCTTCCACGTTGCCTGTTGCACCTCTTGTGTGACCTGCAAGGCTATAAACACGATTTAGGTGTTTATTTTAACTTTTTCCATGTGAAAACCACACACATTTATGTATTTTATCCGTTTTTGGTAATGGAAAGTAGTTCAGTCTGACTGCAATCTCAGCATGATGCTGCCACTACCCTGTTTCACCTTAGAAATTGATTCTTTTAAGATTTCTTTTTTTTTTTTTATCACGTTTGATCAGAACGTTGTAATTGTTTTAAATACAGTGTTTCTGGGAGGATTTCCTCTCTAAATCTCTCACTGGAGCCCCAATCCCTCAGAAGGTAGGGGTTGGGAGGTAGATGATGGAGGCGGTCGACCCAGATCGATCCGTCGCAGACGACAGCCAGTCTGTACCGCTGCTAATCACTCAGATGGATCCCCTGTCTTACAGCTGTCATGCATGATGAGACCAGAGTGGGATCACTTCCTGTCATCTCTGATGATACACTGCAGAACATATTTCTCTCAGATGTTTTATCAGACGCTGGGCAAATGCCGCTGATCTACTAAACAGATGTCAGTCCCACTGTCGCCTGCCAAATGCTGCAGAACCTAAGCTACATTGTGAACATAATGTTAATGAGTGTTTTTCAGAATGAAGTCAAATTATCTGGTTAGATGCTGAGAAATGATGAAAGGTTTCACTAGTTTCAGTGGATTTAATCTGGGTTTGTTCTCTTTTGAGCGGAGGGAGGGATTAGCTATTGGTCAATCTTTATTTATCTTCATGGTGACCACATCTGTGGTCTGCTCTGGTCTTACTGGACGTCTAACTGGTATAGAACAGCCCCTACATCTAACAGTGTATTTTACATTTGGTTTCATCCGAGCCCCTCTTCTTCAGCTATCTTAACCCTGTTGCATCTTAACAGAAGCCTTACTTAAGCAATTCTTCAGTGTCAGTTAAAAGACTCTTTCACACAAAAGCTTTCTGGTTTAACAGACGCAAGTTTGTTTCCTCTGATAGTGTCCTTTGTTCGGATTAGTGTAAAAGCTTATTTACATCCTGGGTTAAGCTACCTGTAAACTTCAGGTCTCTCTTCACCTGGAGGTGAAACTTCTTCTGATGGCACCCTGAGAGAGGAGTTATAACCCACAGTACATCAGCAATCCCTCTACAATCAGCCAGAGATGCAATAACTATAGTACTGTATTAAAAAAAAAAACATGGCTCCCCTTCATCTAAGGCTTTGGAATGGATCCCAGTAGACCTGCACATTATATCAACTGATAATCACCATTACAGTATCAGTGTCTCCAATATTATAGGGCTACTGGAATTATTAGGGGGATCTAAAGTCTAGGCTGGGGGCCATATGTAGCCTCTTGGACTGATTTTGTGAGGCCCCAGACTCCAAATGATGCTAATCTGGCCTGTTTGCACAGATGGTTGAAGCAATTTCATTATCGGCCTTTTTTTTCCCCAATAACCCCACTCTATGTTCCACTTGACTTTCGTAATAATAAATACAACCACTTGTATCTGGTAACCACTTTTGTTCAACCCAATCTGATTTTAGTTCTTTTTTTTTAAACTCCGCTAAATGCGGAGACTGATTGACCAAATGTTAACTCTAGATTTCAGTTTATTTATATAGGACCAATTCACAACACACGTCATCTCAAGGCCAGGTCATCCAGTCAGATCTGTTGAAAGTTTTCTATCTAAGGAAAACCAACTGATTGCATCGACTCACTGACCAAAACGCAATCGCTCACATCAAGCATGCTTGTAGCGACAGTGGAGAATAAAACTCTCCTTTAACAGGAAGAAAGCTCCATTAGAACCAGGCTTAGTGTGAACAACCATCTGCTGAGGCAGACTGGGGTTCAAGGAGACAGAAGCAGACATACAGAAAGAAGCAGAGATATAAAACCAGCTCCACAGGCGGCCCCGTCCAGGAAACACACAGCCAGGCAGACGAGCTCCAAGCCAGCTCCCATGTTAGAGGATGAAAGAAAGCACACAGTTAGTCACAGTCAGCGAAACAGGACTGCACTGAAAAACAGGCCAAGCTCCAACATCTATAAACAGAGGTGTTGATATTTCTCTGGTTGGAGACCAGATGAAGCTAGTATGATGAGAATAAGCAGAGAGCATAACATTAGAGAGTATACTGCAGAATGGAAGAATAGACAAGAATGAAGCAGAGTGAGAAAAAAGTGCTCCCTATGTCCTCCAGCAGTCTAACCCCATAGAAGCAAAACTATAGAGATAGCTCAGGATGTCTTTTTAATGGTAACAATGTATAAATCACTTGTTTAACAACCAAAGGATCACTTTAGTTCAGTGTATTGCTGAGCTGGTGAAAGATAAACTACAATAAAATGTATTTTCTGTTTTTAAAAACACATTATTACCACATGTCAAAAGGGTTAGATACCTGTAAGTATTCTATATGTATTACTAACTCTCGCCTATGGATGGTCCTACTGTAGTTCAGGGTTCCCTTAGATGTTTTTGGACTCATTCCACTTGTAAAGCTGACCTAGATCTTAAAGAAGAACATTTATCCTCCGTTGTCATGACACCATATTAGGGTGTTCATAGAGGAGCTGGTGAGTGTTTCTATGGATAGGGATGCTTTGGCTCCCTGTTGAACCTTTGACCTCTTTGACCCTGCTTTAACTGACCTTATATTAGACTGTTTGACAGTCAGAGTGATCCAACCGCTGAGCCTATTAAATCAGTCCCAGCTCAGCTAAAAATCAATTAAAACCGAGAAACGCCAAAGAACTTCACAAAGCCTGAAGGCCTATCGCTTGAGACTGCTTTAGAAGGATCACCCTCTTTGCAAGAAAATGATAAGTAAGGCAAGATGAGAAACTTGTAAAAGTGTTTTAGTGAAGGAGATTTGCGAGATACGGCTTTTGCCAGAGGACTCTGCCAGAAGAAAGCAGGGGTTTTTTTTCTCTGCTGTTCTCTCAGTAAAGAGGAGTTAGTTAAGCCCCCCCTCCCCTCCCCCTCCCAGATGGTTGGACAGTAGAATCACTCAGAACTTCAGTCATTAGGGAAACTCAGCGTTTAAGCAGATCAAACTGCCTGTGAACTGATTTGATTCCCCTTCCTACCGTTCATGTCTCTTTAATCCTAATTAGAGAAATACTTTAAAGGGATGTTAAGTCATCTAATGGGTGTTTTTATTTACAGGGTCTAAGACTTGATGTCTCAGCACTTGGCAGAAAAAATCACACGCCAGTATTGATCAACGACGCCATTAGAGCCAGCTCAGATATATTACGGTCATTTGGGTCATTGGATAGTAAAAATCATAGTTGGAAGGTTCAGAGCTGTCTCATTACTCTGTCCCCTCCACCCCACCCCATTTCTGCAGTGTGACATTTTGGTCCTCCCACTCTATCATTCTCTCTAGATTTCCTTTGCACTTGCCTTCCTCCTCTATCCACCCCCTTTTCTTGTTTGTAACAACAGGCTCTGTGTCAAAGTCTGGCCTGGAGGCTGGAATGTTGGAAAAGGTCTCATTAAACAGCCAGAGACGGGCAGCTCAAGGTACAACCAAGCACGAATGCGTGCACACCGGTTAACCTTGTTTAGATATCATTCATTTCATAGCCTGAGAAATATTCCTAGCATCTTAGTTGCAGCATTTTTTACGTTCATTGCCGTTTTTAGGATATTATGCATTTTGTCAACATTTGAAGTTGGCTTCGGATTATTTTAGGAAAAAGTGTGCAAGCAGCTTTGTGGAATTTGTTTTTCCGTCCAACCAGCTACATCAAAGCCTTCCATCAATAGTTGGACGCAGTGGCTTAAAATTATGCCACCACTGGACTTTAGGGGTGCGAAGATGGATTGTCTAAAGTGACGACTCCCACTTCATTCTAGAAAAGCAAAGGATGAGTCTTGGTTTTTCTGGTTGCCATGAGAACAGTGTTGCCTCAGTAGTTGTTTCCAATAACAATCAAATTGTGCAAATTGTAATTAGGAAAATAAATCTCCTAAATGGAAACATAGAAAAATGTTTTTCTAATGAAACATATCTGTGAAGAGGAGGGATCAGAGCCACATCGTGTGTCCCATAATTCTTTGTTACATCTACAGTATATTTATCTCAGTGCTCCCCACCACTGCTGAACCACACCAGAACTGAAGAAGCCTCTTGGATTAGAGGAAAAATGTCGTCCATTTGCCTAAACTGAACCTTTTCGAGCCTTTCTGATTAAACGTTTTTGCTCTGTGTTGGGTCTTCGTATTTGCAATGGAAACTCTGGCCATTTCTCAATTTCACTAGAACGCTAGCACGTACAGGCGTTCTCGTAGCCGATGGCAAGTTCTTGAGGAAGAACACAGGAAAAGTCTGGACTTGGTGAGAACGAGGGAGCATGCAGCATGTCATATGGGTCAGTTGGAACAGATACGTACTCTCGACGTCACCACATGCCCAGCTCATGTCTGGAGCTGCATTTCCTACCTCCTGTTATTAATAGTCACTAGATAATAATAAATTCTGCCGACTTTAGGGCTCTGCTGCGGACGGGGCTGCAGTTAGCCCTGGCTGTCGTTAGCTTTGGAGCTCCGCTGGTTGCAGCGGTCCTCTCAACTTCGGAAATCTTTTATTTTTATTATGCATTAAATTGGTAAAATGGACCATATAAAGAAGCTTTTAAGTATTATATTCTGCGCCTCAAATGATCTTAAAAGCGTGCTTTTATTGAACAACAGAAAGAGAACTTTTAATTTTCAATGGCGTGCTCCATTGAAAGCTGCTGCTGCCGCAGTGCATGCTGGGATAGCTGTCAATCTCAAGAACGGACAAATCTTCTGTGATGCATAATCTGTAGAGAGGGCGGGGCAAGAACAAAATCTGGGGATTTGGTGCGTTCTCACTCTGTCGTTCTCGGAAATTGGAACTGTGCTCGAGCCGAGGCTGATGACGTATCACGAGCACACGAGAACGCTCAAGAACGCATATTGAGAAACGGCCACTGTTTCTGCATCACACAAGTCATGTGATCTGAGGGTGGACTTGACTGCCTTTTAAAAGACCACGAAGAAGTCTTGAAGTAGTTGGAGGATGATGGCGCCCCCTAGAGCTCTGGCTGAAATATGGATAATCTCATGTGTTGGTGTGTATACGTCCACCGCTGCCGTGTTGTTTTGCATCAACAAACATATTTTAGTGCAATTTTAACTGTATTTTGTTATTTAATAGAAATACCACAATTGTGAAACTTTGCATTAAGGAATTTAGCAGAACATCTACATAGTTTTGCTCACATTTTTAATGAAAACAAAACAATTGTTGGAGGGTTTTAGCATGCTGTTGGGTTCTTTTTGTAAAAGTTTGGATTTGGCCTTTGATTTTTGTTAAGGTTTTCCTATTACTGCAGCCTTTTGAGCTGTTTTATGCTGTATTTGGGAACACCTTCCAGTTCCAGCAGAACTGTGCACCAATGTGCTAAGGGAGTTTTGTGGAGAAATTTGACAAGCTGACATAGCTGGTGGATGGGTTACGCTGAGTTAGGACGGCTTCACACTAACTATATTTCCTCTTAGCCGTGTCGTGCACCGTGCTGCAATCCATACTAGGGCTGTATGATTTTGCCAAAAATCTGCATTCTGCAATCTGCATGAAGGGGTGTCGGTCATGCTGCAGCACCACGGTGCCACTGCGTCAACTAGAATGCTTTGCAGAGGAGAGCAAATGCATGGATGACTATCTTTGCTCTCACCCCTCGTTCACATACTTTAAGTCAGACCATCACACTCAGTCTGAATTCCTCAAATACTGGAAGAATGGTCCAGTACTCCCACCACAGTACTCCAAAACCTTCTTTGTCGCCTTCTCAAAGGAAGAGGAGGTTGTTACAGCTGTCCAAGGGTGAGGCATCTGAGGTCAAAGGCAAAGTCTGCTAAAAGTGGCCGCACTTTTCTCTGCCCTCTGCTGCTCATCATTCTCGCTCATACCCTGACTCAAAATGTTTTCCTGCAGCTGAAGCTGAGCAGCTCCGACGGATGAAATCATTTATTTACCAGGGGCAGGCTGAGCAGCGTGGCCTCTGACCGGTCCTCATGCCGGCTGGAGATAACGGCGTTGTCAGAGAGCCCGAGGCAGCTGTGGTCAGCCAAACACAGGGTTATCATGCCACTCGTTCATTTCACCAGCTACATTCTGTGCTGGATCTGTGCGATAATGAAGAGGGATTGGTTTATTTTTGACTTCAGGGATTTCTATATAGGGCAATAAGGACCAAGAGGAATTTCATGTATTGGAAGCATATTTACTACACTAAAAATATTTATTTCATAGTGTATATAGTTCTTTTACTGAAAACTGTTTCACTAAGGACCCCTTCGTAAACAGAATTTATTTATAGGACAACAGAAAGATTTCCTACTACCAAACGCTTCAAATTTTAGATAACAGAACAAATCATGTCTTGTAATTGAGGTCTTTAATCACAGGTGTTTTTCCAATTAACTCAATGTTGTAAATAAATCCCTAACAGAAATAAAAGAACCATCATATGATAATTAGTCTTATCTTAATCATTTAGGGACTTTAAAAGCTCACTGGATGTAAACCTGAAGCAAAGTAAAATAGTGTATTATGAAAAAGGTATTCAATTATGCAGTTTAGTTAATTAAACGGAGATTAGTAGATTTCACTGACATGATGTCCAGCCCTGCTCTTGCTAGACAGTTTCACTCATTTTCAGCCTGCAGAAAAGCTGTGAAGGTCTCCACATACTGTTACAGAAAACAATAAAAGACAGTTAGAGAAACAATAAAACGTTATGAAATAATCCCAGAGAAACAGTCTAGCTAGTTATGAGAACGATTATATTTATCCTAAACACTCCCTAATAGGATAAACAACCCCTCTTTCATAGAAACCTTGTAATCTTGCATCTCTGAGGCCTGAATGAATGAAACTCAACACTTATAAATCAATATACGTCAAAGGGAATTAAAAAGAGATTGATCTTTTTCTACCACATTTTCCCCACATTGACGATATTTTTCCAATCCTCAAAGCTTACATTTAACTCAAATTTGTATGCATTTGTATGTTTTTCAAAATAAAGAATATCACCTTTATCAGTTTTGATATTTACTTGCATTACAGCCATCAAACCCTCCCACTATTGCTATCACCCTAATCATTAATTTCCTCATTAAGACTCCCTCATACTGGCATGGACACATCTGAGGACGTCTGCGGGGACAGATGTGCACAAATCTGAATCTTTACAAACTTGTATGCAGTGTCTCGCTACACTGCTAAAAGAATTCACAGCGGAAATTAGTATTTGTTAGCCTCGTGAGACCGTCAAGGTTTCACTCGTCAATCAGTCTGGAGACTCTCCGTTTAAGAAAATTTGGAGCCGTTCAAAACACACGTCCAATCAGCGTTGGCTTTGAGGGGCGGGTTGAGGTGTGACCAACGAGAAGCGCGACAGTTCGTCTAAAGAACATGGCGTGGTGCTTCAGCCGAGTTAAACTAGCGCATGCGGGTTATCGAAAGCAAGTTTTATCGCAATTACAGAGTATTTTTTTCACTGAAAGAAGAGCAAAACACTGCTCTGGAGACTTTTCTCAGAGGAAAAGATGCTTTTTGCTCTTCTCCCCACTGGTTTCGCAAGATGTAGCCTGGCTTGTGGTTGTGTTTCGCCGCACGTTATATGCTTCGCTGATCTGATTGGTTTTTATTTGGCCCGTCCTATCACCAACATAGGCCAATCAGCTAACCAGTGCGTTTTCGCCCCTTCCCCAAATTGCTTCAACGAAGTGTTTTCAGATGGATATGCGCGAAGCAAAATCCATCTGGCGAGCTGTGGTTAAGTATTCGCACTCAAACTGTTTTAAATGTGACAACAAGCCGACAAAGCTCTGGTCATTGGTGGGATTTCTAAACATTAGCATTGTGTGTCAGAAGTATTTGACATTCAGGGGCTTGTCCATGATGTTTCGGCTCCCTGAGAGTCTAATGGTTGATCATCATTGGAGGCAATATTCGTCATTCATTATATCACCATCACTAACCTTAGCGTTAGCAGGCAGTCTCTCTAAGGCTACGTTCACACTGCAGGCCTTGATGATTAATTCCGATTTTTTTGCATTGCCGTTCACATTTCCAAATATATGCGACCTGTATGTGATCTCCCGGTGTGAACTGCAGTCATACAATGCAAGTGTCCTGCATGTGCAGTAGAGGACGCAATGACATCACAGGCTATAGTGCTCTGTGTTTACAGAAGTAAACATGGATGGTAGTGCTGGAGCGCATCTAGTCGCAGTCTTTTCCAACCATAAAAACACAATCTTTTCAGGATGGTTAAACATAAATTCTGCTCTCCTCATCATCGTCCGCCATGGTTGTTGTTTTTCTTGCCGCTTCATAGCAAGACCAGAATAGTGACCTTTGTGGGGTATTAATGGCGTTCAGGTCGGATGAATGCGACCTGGCCGTTCAGACACAGGTCGCATTTGTAAAGATCAGATTCATATCAGATTGAGGACCACATAGCCAAGTGGCCTGGATCGCATTGGAAAACAACTGATCTGTGTTTTTCAGGCAGCCATGAAAAAGATCCGATCCAGGTCAGCATATGGGCAAAAAAATTGAATTTGGGTCACTTCAGACTGCAGTGTAAACGTAGCCTAAGGCTTTAGGACTTTCAGTCAAAGCTCTCCCTTTGTGAGCAGCTTCATTGTGTTGAGTAGCGTCTCCTCTATCAGCCATGTTAGTATTCCTGTTGAACAGCTTTTTATTTTAGCTAAATTTATCCACATCAGACCAAAGTTTGGATTCATTTGGTCTTTGCATTAGTAGCAGGCGGCGGGAAAAACAACTTTTCTAGAAGTATTGTTTGCACTGGAACCGAATCTAAGTACGTGATGAGTCGAGATCAAATAGCTTGAAAAATAAATTATTAAAATATTACTGGTTGAAAGACTGATAATTTATAGAGCAGTTTATATTCAGTGGGGTGTAACTCAAAAGTGCAGATATTAAAGGTATTGTGGAGGATTTTCCTGAAATTTTTAAAAGACCCGCCCTCTCCATGCTTGTAAGAGCACGCATGAGCCCACTTCTCCTCAAACACTGTTTAAAAGTTGCATTTCTCATAGCTCCTACAAGTTTATTGTGTCCGAACGTCCAGCCTAACCCTTAAATCCCTCAATCATTTATTTAGAGAGGAGACTTTATAGTGAACTCAGTTGATTTACCGTTCGGACAGATGATCACTACTTTTTGCTCCCAATTGGTCACATAACATATCTTTGTCATGGGCCGCTATGAGAGCATTCTGGGACATATCTGCCTCTTCTGAGGCCTTTCTTTTCTTCTCATATACTTCGTTGTAACTTTTTCTCTTACGACACTCAGCCACTTTCAAAGAATTTGGGTGAAAAATCAATGACTAAAATCGTAGCTCACCACAGATAATATGCCTGAAAGTGCGAATGCGCAGAAAAAGATAGCTAACTGCGACCAGCATGTAGGACGGCCTTACGTAAACATTTCACCAGAATGATTGACAATTAGGAGGACCACTTATTTTGATGATCCACCTGGAAATAAAAGATTGTCCTCTATACCTTTAAACCACTGGAAAAAACGCATTAAAATAATCAAATCAAGATCATAGACAAATAAAACAATCAGGAATTAATTCATTACAGATAATAAAAGGTTGCAAAAACGCAAATCAAGTAAAATATTAGGACAATACTGGATATTTATTTAGCATAAGGAGAACCTGTCAAATAATCAATGGCTGTAAAAAAAAAACACTTTCAAACCATTTAAACTCAGCTGGAGTGGAGTTTGTTGAGTCTTTTCTAGAGGTAAGAGCAGTCCTCAAAACCTAGAGAAGGCATAAGTCTGCTCTGACGCTCGCTCAGTAAAGGAAGGAAGGAATGAAAACAACATCCAGAGACTTTGTCCTTTCTCTGTCTTGTATTCTTGTAATTTGGAACAGTGGTTGATGACGTTTCAGGAGCACACGAGAACGCACAAGTACACATATTGAGCAACGGCCATAGTCCTTCTGTGCTAGTTCACCAACCTTGTCCTCCCCTTCAGTTTCTGGGAAGGACCACCCCCCACGATGAGCTAATTTCTAGTAACCTCTGCCTCCTTTGTTATTACCATTGATGAAGATGGATCTTGAACCCTTTTACAGCACTGAATGTTCATTCCTCATCTTCTTCTGAGTAGCCTGTGAACACTATACCTTGTCCTAATTTACACTTAAAGTTAACAGAGTTTAAAAGCTCTGCAGGAGCTTATCTTTAGATCTACATCCTTAAGCAAAGCCTGAGTTACAGTTTTTTTCCGGATGTACTCTTATGGTGCCAAACAACCCATGCACTGGCTGGGCTTACGGAGATTCGGCAGGATTAACGAACAGCCGGTCTGTTACAGGAAGACTCAGCTGGCGGTCTGAATGTTTATATATTACCTCTATAACAGCTGCATTATCACTTCCTGCCACACAGCTGTCCTCTCAGCTGCACCAACGTCAGAATTTATCTCTTGGATATTTTATACGTTAGGGTGACATTTCTCATAAGGTTTCCATTAATTATTTTTTAATTTGAACTATTTTTCTAAATTGCATTCTTCTTTTATCAATATATTTAAATCATATTCTATCTGACATTTCATGAATTTTTGTTTGTGGTTACCATGGCAACTCATAAGAGCAATAAGGCACACTTCTTGAGTCCAAGTCAGATATTTTTCCTCCTCACATTATGGGGGTGCATCGTACGGTTGGGGCCGCCTTAAAGTCTGAAGAAATTAACTATTTTGCGAGGTGTAGGACACTTTACTGGCTCCAACTAAAAAAACAACAACCATGAACTAAATGGTTTATTTGGATTTAAGGTTGTATGCAAGCAAACAGGAAACACTTTGTAGGATTATTTATTTTTTTTTATATTATTAGCTTGTAGAAATCCCCACTTAGCTGTTTAAATTAACCTTATTTAGAGTAGATGTTTTTTTCCAAAACATATATATCTTAAGCTGCTGCCCCCGCGACCGACCCCGGATAAGCGGAGGAAGATGGATGGATGGATGGATATATATGTGAATATATTTATTTCAGTTAGTGCTATAAATCGATGTTTAAGTATTTTAAAAAAGATGTGCACAGCTGCCGAAAACAGAGACTTCCAGACCTATTCTACGGAGCATTGAATTAAAGGGGCCCTCCACACTTTTAAGAGAAAAAAGGTTTGAGAAAAAGGTTGTAAAGCATCTCATCTAGGATTGCAACTAAAGATTATTCTGCAAATCGATTAATCTGTTGATTATTTTCGTTGATTAATAATCTGATAGCAAAAGGTTACTTAAAGTTTTTTTTTTTCACAAAAAGAAACCAGGTGAAACTAAAACCTTTTGACAGACAAAAAAATAGCTTTTTTTTTTTAATTGCAATTTTTTTTTCTTTTCTACAAATAATCATATAATTACAGCTTTAAATGGGTCGCTCTGTCGACTAAAGACATGTTTTAGAATCTCTACACTCCAGTTAATGATTGATTATTGAAATAATCGATTCATCCGATTAATTTTTTCATCCCTAATCTCATCAGTTTCCTTTTTTCACTATTAAAAATCATTAAAAAAAAAACAAATAAAATATTAGGAGATGTGGTGAAAGATGTTTTTTTAAACAACCGCATGTCTTTTCAGGGTTCAGCCGTCACTACAGACCTGAGCTCTGGAGATTCTGTGCAGGATGAGTGTTGTTCCCAGAGCCCTGCGGTTCAGGGACGTTATTTACAGGACGAAGGGCTGAAGCTGCTTGTCCTCAACCTTCTCTGCCATCAGCTTGAGAGACACCAGTGTGTTCTTCAGCAGGGTATTGTGTGCTGCACAAGATAGGAGATGGGGTGTGGCCACCGAGCCTCCATCAGTATCCGCTCACCTTTTCGGTCACAACAGAGCCACAAAGAGCAGCCCTGTCAGCTCAAAGTCAAGGCACCAGGCAGGTGTGAGCAGGGGGACCCGTGTGCCCGCCATTCCCTTTTTTTTTAAAACACAAAACTACATCTGCAAGTGAGGACAAGCTGGATGAAATCCTGCGTCATCCCTGCCACTGCATGGTGTGTGTTCTCTCCCTGCACCACCATTTTAGCCCTGAGTGCTGTGTGTTATCTCGACAGGTGCAGTTGTCTGCACCCTGCTGTATAATGGGGATGTTTTCAGCCTGTTTCATGCTTTACCTGTCTGCCAGCACTGAGATGGTGTTCGCTGATAACTCCTGCCCCCCCCGCCACACTTTGAGAGGCTGGGTGAAGCTCAGCGGTGGTATTCAGAGTGCAGATTGCAGTGGTGCACATGTTTTGCATCAATGTTTGCAGCAGTGCTTATCTTCCACCCCCAACTGCTCTCCCCAGATGTTGTCAGAATTATATTAGTTAGTGTGAAAAAGTGTGAAAAAAACATTTTCTGAGGTCCAGAAATGAATCAATATAAGCCAATGGATCCAATTACACTTAATAATCAACTATGTGTGCAGACAAAAGGGAATTTGCATTAAGGTGAGAGAGAGTACACCCCTGGGTGGCTCAGGTTCTGATGGTTCTGGATTAGAAGATGCTCCCATGCTGCATTAACTGCTATTGTTAATGCTAGAAACTGGTGATCCACTCACAGGGGGAGGGCTGGTACTGTGAGCTCTGATGGAGGATGTCTGGGTTGCATGTAGGCCCACCCTGTCTGCATCATCCGCCACAGCTTTCATGTTCCGTTTCCTCACAACCTGGAGGTAAAATGGACTCTTTGAGCAAAAACTCCTTAAGAGAGCTTTGCATATTTGAATGTTTATTCTTTACTTCTTCAATCGGGTTTCCATGGAAAATGGAAATATTAAGGAAACTTTTAAAAGTTTGGAAAAAAAGGAAATCCAAATTTGCTGTGTTTCCATTTGGTTTAAAGTAAGTTAACCAAACATGGCGTAATGTTATACTATGTCATCGTCCACATTAGGTCGTCATGCATGGCTGTAATAAACAGGACGTAGAGGCTTCAATCAAGCACTGGCCACAGAGGAAAGTTTTAATGAATGTGATGCCATCAGGGAAATTATTCTTGCATTAACCCGTCAGCTAGAAATGGTGATGCTGCTTCCAGCCTCGTCTAACTTTATGATAGGAACATCTGGGAGATAGGCGACATCAGAAACAGCTGATCAGTCATGTGAGGTAAAAGTTTAAAAGCGAATCAAAAAAGTGTTTCCATCTCAGATCTCCCATTTTGTGCAGCAGCCATTTCTTGCAAAAAGTTTCCATCAAGCTTTTCTGATGCGATTCTTCTAAATGACTTCTAAAACTCACCTACTGACAAGTAAACATCAAATCCATGACGTACACCTCTGCTGTATTTTGTAAGTTTTACTTGCTAACATTGATCTCTAAACACAGATTGCCAATGGGATTAATATCCTGACTTTGACTAGGCCATTCCAGCACGTTTCACCTTCAGCCAGCAGAGTGTGGCTTTATCAATATACTTTAGGTCAAATGTTGCCCAAACGTGTCAGTTTCTGACCCACAGGTCAAACCATTTGGTTGAGAACACAAATGTTTATGCAAATCCATAAACAATTAGTGTAATAATATTACAAAACGCATCAACAACAAAAGTATTTGCTTTTGTCAATTTTGAAGTGCTACTACCCTATTTTTAAGCACTTTAACATAAATGTTTATTTTTCCTATTTTAATGTCTGTGGTGGATCTGAAGACCTTCAACCTTTAGAATCCGGGATTTAGATTTATGGTCCAGCTGGAAGGTAAAACTCCGTCTCAAACCACAAACAGACTAGGATTAGGGCTGGGTATTTTCACCAAAGTCCTGAATCGATTCGATTTTGATTCATACAGTTCTAAATCAATTAATTTCGATGCAATCTGTTTTTACAATAATGAAAGTGGTTCAACTGTTTTTCAAAATACTCATGTGTTTTGTATCTTTCACAATAAACACAAAGTGCAAACTTGTAAATCAGACAGTTTAAACATAAGATGTGACAAAACTCTCATAAAAGTCTCATAAGTGCAAACTTGTTTGTGAAAAGTGAAAAAGTGAAGCCTCACACGAGTAAGCAGACGTGACACAGCAGACTTGCATGAGCTGCATTATCTTTACTGCACAAACCATATTTGCGGCGTTGTCTGTAACAACTACAGGGTGTTTTCCGGTCAGCTCAGATTTGTTAATGTCTGCAGTCAACCTATTGGGTATTTATATATTTATTGTTATATTATATATTTGCAGCTGTCTGGCTTGAAGTCATCTTGAGTGCATCTTTCCTGCTTATTTGAATGTGAACGTCACGCGGGTCACTATAAAATGAATCGATCTCATTCCCTAGACATCGATTTTGTAAAAATGTAATGGAATCGATTCAAAATCGATTAAATCGATTTTTTTACCCAACCCTAACTAGGATATTTTACTCTTTAACTTTCTGTTTTTAGAATCATCCATCACTAGTACCTACCTTTTCCGGTAGGTTAATGCTTAGTAATGTTTTCCTTAATGTAGTTAGCGCTTTTGCTTATATTGTAGTTTTGTATTTCTTAATGTAGTTGCGCTTTTCGATTTGTAGTTGCAGCATTTGCTTACTGTCAGTTGTGCTTTTTAGATTTGTAGTTGCAAAGTTTGAAAACTAGCCACCGTAATAAGCGGCTTCTGTACGCGACACTGGCTTAAAGTACTGTTCATGTAAAAGAAACCGTGTGGCTGGCTGAGATGAAGAGAGTATAAATTATGCGCCATAACTGCAGCAGCGTCACCCTATAAGTCATCTGACACTCTACGCCAATCCATATCCATCCTTATATTGTGAAACTTTAACATTTAGACAGATGGATGGATGCATAGATAGAGATATGGAATTTAGATGGCGTAACACATTTAAATTTCAAAGTTTGGGGGTTGCATACTCCTATGGTTCGTTTGCTGGTAAAGATTTCAATATTCCCCATATTATTAATTGACTTCCCGAAGATTTCCTGTATTCAACCAGTAGCCATGCACCTGTTTCCTTCCTCTCCCCTCTGTGCATTACTTTGTGTTGATCTGTTAAATAAAAGCCCATTCAGATAGATGAGAGTCTGTGAGTGTAACATGACAAATGAGGTAAAGCTTAAGGGAAGTAAATATTTAAAACATCTTTTAGCACCCATGTTCAAACCCGCATTAAACACTTCGGGTCCATTGGGTGTCTGCTTCTTCCTGAATTACAGCCAAAGCTCAACTCGGTCTAACAAATGGCTGCTAAATAAAACATTTCTTAAATGTTAAGTTGCTCTGGTTTGATGAAATGCCTTGCAATTTCTCGAATGATGGATTCAGTCCTTGCCTGTTTTCTTACTGTAAAGTCATCCTTCCTCTGCAGTATCAGTTTGTCTCTTGACGAGAGGCTGATAATGCTGGGCGTTAGATTGCACTCAGCCATTCAATTAGTCTCCACAATCTTAATTGGAGGCTGCATTTAAATGGTAAAGGTCATAGGAGTCTAATTTTTTTTTTTTCTTTATATGTTAAACTGCTTTTTACTGCCCAGATTTCTAGGGTTATTGGTAAAGAGCCTCTGCCTAACTGTTAAGATAAGTCTGTTTATTCTTGTGACAAGTAGCCCATTTAGTGGCTCAATCTGTTGGAGCCAGCTGACCAGCAGTGCGCAGCAACCTGTGGTTGTAAAGACATAGCCATGTCTCTGGGTATCCGTCCAAAGAAACTCAACTAATTGTTTCTGGCTTCTTGTCAAAGGGAACCATGTAGGAAAAGTGTGATAGATGAACCGCCATGTGAACGAGATGCAGTACAGAGACTGAACTTAGGGCAGAAATGACCTTCTGTGTTTGTGTAAACATCCATCCATAAATCCACAAAGGAAAAAAAAAATCCATCCACCAGCCATCTATCCATCTATCCATGACTCGGAGCCATCAAACAGGGCTGGCATCCATGGATCCACCATCAAAAAAACGATCAAGGTCATTGTTTTCATTTCTAAACATAATGCCACTCGGCCGTCACTTCAACGTCAATGTTTTTCATAACAGGAGAACCTCTATTAAACACAACATTACAGGTAGGCTGTTATGTAAAAAGGGGGGAGGAGAATATAAAGAAAATGTTCTACATAAATAACAAAAAGTGTTTTGTTTTATTTGTATTGTTTTTAATCTTAAATTAAAAAAATATTAAATTGATGACAAAATCAGAGAAATGACAATACCACAAAATAATAAGCAATTTATTAATGAGTATTATCAGGTGTGTTCATCAACACAATTGATAATATTCATTAATAATAGCCTACATGTCAAACAGTATTAGATTTAACATCATTCTAATCATTTTAAACATTTTTAAGTGCAAGTAAAAAAAACTCCAAAGTTATAATTTTATTATAGTATTTTTCTCAGTTTCTCCATTTAACTCTAAACCTCTAGAGTTACCTGTAACTGCAGCAGGTTTATCAAACCTCCATTGCTCAGTTTATTTCCTCTCTGTGCTACCTGAGGCTCAGGATGCTGCATCATCACACCTGATCCAGCTTTCATTGGTTTCTATCTTCCTGAGCTTCTATGCTGTTACCATTCAAGGTCTTTCTTGGCGAGATTCACAGCAGTTTAAGATCCCAGCCTCTGCTAAACCAGAGATAATTTCTCATTTGTTGTCCAGTTGCGCCTCTTAAGCCGGGTATACACCAGAGATGGCAAAAGTACTCACTTTCGTTACTTGAGTAAAAGTACAGATACTTGTTTTAAAAAATACTCTGGTAAAAGTGGAAGTACTGGTTAAACTTCTTTACTCAAGTAAAAGTAACAAAGTACAGGCTTGTAAATGTACTTAAAGTATAAAAGTAAAAGTAGAAACCACTTTTTCATGCCGTTGCCTACATTTTAAGTGGATGTCTGCCAATAGGACTAGATCTCTCCGTTGTGTTCATTTTTCAATCATCTGTTAGTCGTCCATGCTACTATGCTAGCGCCACGGCCACCAAGCTGCAATTAGATTTGCTGCGAATGAATACCGCCGAATCTGTCGATTCATCTTGTAGTGGTCGTCCAAATGCAGCGTAGATTCCCATCAATTAGATTGAATTTGGTATTAATGGCGTGAAAAATAATACTTGATAACTCCATTGAAATGATTCAAAACTAAAATAAACGAGACAATTTTTAAAAAATGTAAGGAGTAGAAGTAAAAAGTCACCATAAAAATAAGTAGTAAAAGTAAAGTAAAAATATCAGAAAAATCTACTTGAGTACAGTAACGAAATATTTGTACTTAGTTACTTCCATCTCTGGTATACACTGTACGATATTTTAAATCGTTGTTCTCAGCTACAGCTCAAATTATATGATGAAACCGCAGAGTTTAAAAGTTCACAGCTCACGATGTATGCTGTTACACTCCAAAAACCACATGTTGGTACTCCGCTGGTTGTACTGGTCAATCTGGAATTCAGTTCAGCACCAATTCACCACATGTCATTTCAAAGCACTTTACAGTTCACTAGATCATACAGTCAAACTGACTCAAAGTTTTCTATCTTAGGAAAACCAGTTGATTGCAGCGATTCATTGACTCAAATGCAATCCCTCACACTAAGCATGCTTGGAGCGACAGTGGAGAGGGAAAACTCCCTTTAACAGGAAGAAACCTCCAGCAGAACCAGAAAAAGATCAAGAACTCCTTTGTTTTGCACATGCACAAGATTCTAGTAAATCGGCTTGTAGATGCACGTAGCTCTTATCACTACCGGATCAGTACCGGTAGCAGGATCCGTACAATCAGCTCATTTGCCATGTAAAAAAATATCTAAATAACGTTTTCCCCTCCCTAAAAGTAGTAAGCGTACTAAACTATAATGTTTTAAATGTTAATAATGTATTTCCTGAGAAAATAAATGCCTAAAAAAATGCTTTCTGTTTTACCACCGTCTGTTTCTGATCTGCACTGGAAATAGGAACCTAGGCTACATCCGGGAGCTAAGTTTTTCAGCTTTGATTTAAACATAAATCTAGTCTTTTTGAGTTTTCTTTTTACCCTTCATGCTAACATTATAGCATATAGTGTGTAATCCAAAGAAGTAAAACAACCAAAATGCAAATAAAATGGTTTAATCGTATTTTGCAGGACTAATCTTAGCCTATCTGATGATGTCGAGCAGTTTAACGGAAAAAAGGTAAAAAGCATTAAATTATCTCATAAAAGTCATAAATATATATATTTTTAGAGATGCCGTGGAGCATTATTTATTGATTTAAGGATAAAAATTTGTACTTTTAATACCATAATTACATTATTTACTGCGACCTGGATGAATTTCTTCTTGCATATGCACAAATTAGCTGATGGTACAGATCGTGCTTCTGGTAAGGATTGGGTCGGAATAGCTTTGTTTCAACAGCAGGATTTGCTGCTCCACTCTTTGAAAATTGGGATGAGCACGTAGGACAGCCTTACGTAAACATTTAATCAGAATGATTGACAGTTAGAAGGACCACTTATTTTGATGATCCACCCAGAAAAAGAACATCCTCCAGTAAACCTTTAAAATGTACCCGTCGTGTTTCCTAGAGTAAGAATTTTGATTTCGATCTGCCAAATGTATAAATAATTTTAAGCGTTACTTTATCAGTTTTCTATTTTAATTAATTTGGAATCATTTAATAAGGTAAAATGGAAGATGCAGGACAAAACCTGCACCTATTGTTACTCAAAAGTAAAACATCTCTACTTCCACATCTAGTTGAGTGGAATTGAGATACTTCCTGCTGCGCTGCTTTTTCCTCTAGCTCCAACATTTCAACATATTCTCATTATGAGTGCGTGAATGAAATGCGTGCGAAAAGTTCTGCACACTATTTCAATGCGTTTTTGGGCGTTTTTCCTCAAAAACCACATCAGTGGCATGCGCGAGCAGATAGAAAAAAAAAGCAGATCCGCTGCGGACCGGGGCGTAAAACTGGGAAAAACAGTGCAATCATCACTTATTCATGTCTCTAACTACGTTGCTTGCTGTTTTATATCTTAGGGTTAGGGTTAGGGCTAATTGTAATTTATATTCTATATTGTCATTGAATGGTCGTCAGATCGCATACAATGAAAAAAAAACGTCCAAAACCTACGAAATTACGGTGCATAACTTTTCGATGCGATTTCATACGCACTCATAATGAGAATAGGTTGAACATTTAGCCTAATGACGGACTCAGAATCAGGTAAATTAAATTTGTCTTATACGACATAATTACCTGAAGAATCAGACACTGGGTATGTGTGAATGTGTCTTAATGAGGTTTTAGAAAGCTCCATGCGAAAGGAATTATGTTAGATTATGTTATGCTCAAAGGTTTGATATTTATATACTGGTCGAAAATAACTGTGATAATTTATAGGAAAATTCAAAGAAATTTAGATGTTTGAGGAATTAAATCTCATTGAAAAGTTCAGACTATTTCACAGACAGCACTCTGGTTAGGGCGCTAAATTATAATCATGTTAACTTTTATGATCCTTCCTTTCAATGAATCAGAATGGAGAACCATATCCATTTTATTATTATACTCCATCCATCCATGGGTTTTTTTTTCCAACTTTCACACTAATACCTTAAAATGTGCTGAGAAAGGATGGATTTCGTTTTTTTTATTATTTTTGTCTGTATGACATGAAAACATCCAGGAACTCTGAATCTGTTTTAGGTGAAGCACTGCACTCCATCTCCAGTTCTCTTTTTGGGAAATAATCTCCAACTCAAATCACCGTTCATTATTCTTTCCGTAGAGAACAGGGTGTACTTAGAAGCGATCTAATTTTATCAACCAAGTGCCTAAATTGCCAATTTGCGCCCAAAATGGAACATCACTTATTCAAATTTTCTCTCCGATCCATCATCAGGTGAAGTGGCACTTTGTTTTTCCTCCAATTGACGGTTTCCTCATTTATCAGAGTGAAACGCTATGCATGAATAATTGGAATGCGGTTCAGCTCGCTTACTGGCCGATGGAGGGGTAGCGGTTTCGTGCTAACTGAAACGGCTGCCGTACCGAGAGGTGGTCTCAGAATGGAGACATTAGTGATGATGTGAACACGTCTCTCTCTCCCGTGGATCATTTAGAGCTGTCTGTCACACTATTATTACTTTCTGAATGTTTTAATAAAACGTTTCCTCCAGGATGTCACACCGGTGCAATAATACGAAACACCAATTTATTGCTTTACTGATGGAAGGAAACAACCGAGGGAAAGCAGAGAGCCCTGTGAGGATGTTCCAGGTTTTTACAGAAGGGGAGAGTTTAAAAGGTAAAAGTTGACCAAAGGGACACATCTAAGAGGCTGGTGTGTGCATTCCTCTGCAGGCCGATGCATCGATTGCATTCTCAGATTTGCTTTTTCAGCCCCAAAAGAAAGGAGCGTCGAGCTTTGTGATCTGCAGATTGCCTGATATGAGTGAAAATAAACTCTTTCCAAGGTGGAGGTTAGCTTTGAACTTTGCCTTGAATCAATAACTTCAGTATAAACTTCAATGGATCTTTAGTCTGAGATAGAAAAGATTTACAGCAGTG
This sequence comes from Cyprinodon brontotheroides, assembly GCA_018398635.1. Taxonomy (NCBI): domain Eukaryota; kingdom Metazoa; phylum Chordata; class Actinopteri; order Cyprinodontiformes; family Cyprinodontidae; genus Cyprinodon; species Cyprinodon brontotheroides. The sequence goes on along the minus strand of JAGKQL010000067.1, from coordinate 1,310,695 downwards.
AGCAGAATATGAACCCTTTGACGATAAAGTCCTGCATCAAATGCTACAAAAGCAATCCATAGATTCCCTTTCACAACCTGAAATAAAACAGCTTTATTTTAATGCTTTGTTGTGATTTGAGGGCCTCACTTTTTAAAATCTGAAAAGTGTGGCATGCATGTGTTTTCAACCTCTTTAACACAGTTCTGTATTGAAACACTCAGCTTGTCTTAACTTTTAACATCCAGCTCGCACTCAATCAGACTATCAATTAGCTTTAAATTTGGACTTTAACTAGGCCACTCTTATAGATGAATGCACTCCGAATTGAACTATTCCTTAGTTTTCTGACTATTTCATGTTTTTTTCCCTGAAAGTTGGGTCTTTTTTCAGCCTCTGTTTATTCCCCTGTTCAATCTAAGCAGCTGCCCTATCCCGCAGCATAATGAAGCCACCACCATGTGTACCTAGCTGTGTTTCCATCCAACTGGAATGTGGATTTTAAGTGAACTTTTAAAAGTAAAAATGTGTGGTTCAAAGGCTAATGTTGTCATACATCACTGTTTACATTACGTTGCAACATATGGCTGTAATAAACAGGAAATAGAGGCTAATACTGACCACAGATCAGTGATGGATTTTTTATGAAAGTAGTAATGATTGTTTTGCTATTGGGGAAGTTGTTCTTCCGTTAACCTCTCAGCTAGTAATGGCGATGTTGCTTCCAGCCTTGTTTTTGCAAAAAAATGGCAACATCTGGGAAGACAGCAACATAAGAAACAGCCGATTAGTCGTATGAGCTAAACCTTCACTATGTGAGAGCTGATTCAAATAAAGTATTCCCATCTACCGTTTAGTGCATTAATCCTTTTTCGCAAAAAACACCAGAAAATTTGACTGGACTTGATTCAAACTTTGCCGTTTCCTTCAAGTTTTTCTGACGCAACTCCGTAAAATGCGTTTTAGAAAAAGCCGATGGAAACGCACCACCTGCTGCTGGTGAATTCAGTCACGATTAACCAGTTTTTCCTTCAAACTTTTGTTTTTGGCAGATGTCAATCATGTTCTTAAAGATTTTGATATTACATCAGACTGCAGCTTTCTTTCCAAAGGTTGAAGGAGGTTTTATTTGGAGTGTCAGCAGTAGCGGCTGTATTTTTTTCTTCTCCAGGGGGGCTATAAATTTAAAATGAATGCCAACAACTTACATAAATCTGTGTTTTGCATGGTCCATATTGTGTCACAAATCTAAAAAAATCATGTACCAGTTTAATAATGGAGAAGCTATTAGTCTGCTTTATATATTGTTATATCTAAAAACTATTAAAAAAAAAAAACTATCCTATTTAAGAGCAACTATGCAAATTAACAAACATCTAGAAAAAGTGCACTATATTATATTATTTTCTATGTGATCCCAGATTGTTTTTTCTTTGCCTTTTCTAAAAAGTGCTTTAAATCAGTCCTACCTGTCGTTATTCATGCTCGGTCAGATCCTGATGTTTGAAAGGAGGTGAGGAAAGTAAAATAAAGCATTAGCCTTGCTCCATGCAGTTAGCCAAGCCTTCTTGCTAAACCAGGTCCTGAAAAAGGACGGTTCTTGAGCCATTTCTTTATCTCTCTCCAATGCGTCTCCAACTCCCGAGTCTCGACCTGTCAATCACCAGCAAATCGTCATACACTTCCTGTCACCTCGGAGCGCACCACAGCTGCGCCCCAAGCTCTCCTATACCTTCATATTGCAGAGGAGCTACTGCGCATGTACAACTTTTAACGAGATTCTATGGGCAAAGATTTTTGAGCCCCAGGACAGAAATCCGTCACCAATCGGCCGAAAAATGGAAGGATGCTTTACTATTCATTAAAGATTAGATATTTATCTAGCTCATCTAAAAAATATATATTCATATATTTTGAAATGTTAAAAATTTTGATTTAAAATTTAACTATACATTTTTATTTTCTTATATTTTTATGTCTTAATCAGGGTGATTGGGTTGGTGGGGTGGTGCCCTAGCGCCCTATGCCAGATTTTACTCCTGCTGTACTTTTGTTTAACCAAAGTTTTTTTTTTTTCTCAAGATTAAAACTGAGATAAGTTACGTTCAAAATAAGAAAAACAACTGCGTCTCTTATTTCAAGTGAATAATATGTTCTAAGGGTAGAAAATATACTCATTCCATTGGCAGATCATCTTATTTACCTACTTGGGTTAAGAGTAAAGGGCAGATTCAGGGGCGTCTCTAGGTTTAGAGAGACAAGGGTGGCTCAGCCCATAGAAGATAATGCTTGCGCGCGCATAGCGTAGCGCCGAATTTTCCCAGTGCACCTGCTAAAGAAGGCGTTGTCTAAGACAAGCGTGTAACTTTGTGTTGAAAGTTGGTGGGGGCGGCTCATAAGGAAAGGGAGCTACCTGCGTGCTGGCGCCTTTTTTTTTTGTTGGAAAGGATAAAGCCAAAAAATTACGAATAACATTTATCAATTTAATGCTTATAGTTGAAAACATAACTGTTACAATATTCACTTATATATTTTGTGCAAAAAATATCACATAAATCTAAACAGACAGTACAAATCAAAAAGAAATCAAATAAATATATCCAATTTTGTAGAACATTTATTGATGGTCAATTTTGGGTCAACTTTTTTCAAATTAATTTACTTTTAAACCAAGACTTCGGACAAGATCTTATGGGACCTTAAGCAGAATATGATTAAGCAACTCCATCTTTCTGTCAAGGACATCCACTAGCTGGGTATCCAGCAGGGGATTTACCATTAGGCAATACTAGGCAGTTGCCTGGGGCCCCAAGTTCTGGGGGCCCCATAAAACTTTCTGTTTCCATGTATGGTTAATACAACTAATCATTATTTGTGCTCATTAATTATGTTTTTTTGATAAAAATCAACGCTTTGGCTAAAATGCCATCAGAAGCGCTGATAAATAGAGAGGAGAAAAAGGGACAAGAAGAGAGGAGGACAAAAACCTAGAACAAATAATGGATGTCCTATTCTATTAACTTTTATTTCTCTATCTGTAGAATGGGTCTGTTTTATGGGGTTTACTTCTCAGGAGGCCCCCTGCCTGCAGAGAATTGCCCTAGGGCCCCAAATTTCCTAAATCCGCCCAGCAGGGGTATCAATACTGATTTGATAGAATCTGGGAAAGCGGACTATGTTCAACCATCCACATTTTCTTTTAACCTTATCTCTGCAGGGGTCGTGCGGGGTGCTGGTGCATATCTCCAGCCAGGTTCTGGGTGAGGAGGTGGGATCACCCTGGACAGGTCACCAGTCTGTCGCAGTATGTTCAACCAGCTTAAAAGTAATCGTTAATCAGATTTATTATTTGCACTTTTTACTAAGTGAACTTTCTAACTCCCTTAAATCTGAAATTCCAATGCCAAAATTGTTTAAATCTTTTTATCTTTGGACCCCCTAGAGTGGCGTCACACCTGCAAGATCCTATCCGTGCTAAATTGCAAAAAAAAGCAGCTTGCTCATGAGTTGTCAACTTAACACACTAAATCTTAAATGTATGTGTACATATAAAAGAAAAAGGGGCGCAGTGCTTGCTACTGAATGGCAACACTATCAAAGTCAGGAAAAAGGTTTTAAGTAAAGCCGGGATTAAAACAGTAGCTACAAGAAGCTTCAAATAAAAGGTGTTCTTTATGTTCAACCATAAACACCAACTCCGATAGAGCATCAGTAGAGCAGGTGTTTAAATGGTAATCAATCACTGCTTTCTGCGAGAAACTTACAGCAGTGAAAGCTAAAATACCACAGCCATGTCACTTAAACAAACGCCAAAATAAACAACCCTCTAAAAGCCGGGAAAACTGTAATGGACTGAAAGTCCTGTTTTTATGTGGGAAATTATTTGCTTGCGTGTGTTTTTCCAGTATAATTCTGAAATATTGGCGCTGCTGTCTGTTTCTCTGGCTTAGCGATACTGAATGTAGTGTAGCTTTAGAGACCTGCATGGGTCGAGTTTTTCCTCAACCTCGCACCGGCCCGGGGAACCCGTTAGGATGACTACATCGAACCCGACCCTGTCCACCAGGCGAGGATATCTTCAATTCAAAATGTTATGGGAGAGGGCGGGAGGGGGGTGATGGGAGAAAGCGAAGAGAGCAACAGATTCTTTTTTCTGAGGGTTTTGTCGGGGTTTGTGGGCCGATTGTGAGCAGCCCGGGGAAGAGAACTTTTTATTTTCTTTCTTACTGTGAGCGGCATGAATGGGGGTTTTTAATCAGAATTATACACAGCACCCGAGAAAGCAAAATATTGTACAATAAAATATTGGTGGATGACATGTCCACACCAGTCATTCAGGAAGTGCAGCCTAAGTGATTGTTCAAGATTAACTTGTCTTCTATTTGGCGTTTATTCGGTACTTTACTACTGCATTTGTTTTTGGAAAATATGAGGAAAAATATTAATACAGAAAAAATATATTTTTAAAATGTAAAATAATTATAGGGTGGCTAATGCCAAAGAAAGCGATGACTGAAGCCACCCTTACCAAAAATAGGCTCCTACTTGGCGGCTTACGGGCAGATTATGAGCTCCTGCAACCGCATTGTCATCAAATATGTCGCTGTCTGGTGCAGTGGTGAACTGTGTTTTAAGCGGTATGCTTCTGCAACCGCCGGGTTGGAATTTCTAGGGGCGCACAGCAGTTTCCCACCAAAGCGCAAGGGGGAGCCTATTCGAGAACTTCACAAGAACTTTTGTGGCAGATGGTCCGCGAACTTTACGGCGGCGCCCGGCGGGAGTGCGTTTATCTTCCAAAACAACAATGGCGCATCTGCAAAATATCACGGTCAAAGAGATGGATCTAGAGTTGCTAAACATCGTATTATGAACAGGTTCTGTTAGTGGAGTTGGCAACAAAAAGACAGATTAACCTTTAGAGTACATTGTAGTTATTCCTCGGTTTTAAAAAATGCGAAGCCCCTCGCACTGAACAATCGCAAGAAGGAAGACCACAGACAGCAAGTGAAGGCATACCAAGCTGACCAATCACAGCTGCTTTTGTTCTGCAGATCTCCCGCTACGAGGGTCTGCGCGTGGTCGTGCAACGAACGAGTAGTCAGGATTTGTTTGAGGTGCGCAACGGCGGATGCAGAACCTCTGCATGGGGGGCGTGGTCGCACAGAGACAGATTTGACGGTTGCAGAGGCTATGCATCAGAAGCATAAATTGGCCTTAATTACACTTATTTTAATACATTTTTACAGATGCTTTTAATCATTTTTGCAGTGTAGTCATCCTGTTAAAAAAAAATTACAGACTAATAACACCTGATAACACACCTTAGCATGGTCTTCTACCCCTCACCCATTGACTGCAGGGCATAGAGACAAACACTTTAACCCTGCAGGGACTATGCAAGCATTGGGAGGAATGGACACCACACATCAGAACATGAGGTAGCAGCAGCTTTCAATGTCCTCCTGCGTCCTTTGGAGCATGACAGTGAATCAGTCCACTGCAGATTGCTGACTTTGCAAAAACAAAGCTGGCAGTGATCAGCGAAGCAGTTTAAATCTATGAGGATCCGGATGTGTTGAAGGCTGTAGAAGAGGATTGCTCAGCAAAACGTTGTCATGGGTAATGCAGAGGTTTTAAAAAGCGACGTGTCTTTCTCTATCCAGCTCTGGCCCTCCTGTGTCTCCAGCCATTTGATCAATCCTGACTCCCACAGCCGGATCATGGAGGTTTATTCCCACCTCCCTCATCCAAATCAGGCTTTTACTCTAACAGAATTGTCTGGGCTTGTTTCCGTGCAGCATACTGTTTAACTTTCTGTACGCCTCAGTGAGATTAACATAATTCATGTGTCATCTTGGAGCATTGTCCCCCGCTGCAGGGCTGAGCGTACCTGCTGCATAACTGCAATGTCACTCGGTCAGACAGTTAAATGCATCACCGACATAAATCAAGCTGAGATGTACAATTTATAAAGGGGCTGGATTAGCATTCAGGGCAGAGGTCCTGCTTCTGTGGGAAGCCTCAACAAAATACTCATCTCCCTGTTCAAGCACCAAAGCTGCTGTCCTCCAAGTTCAGCCTTTAACTTAACTGCATTTTCCACCTTAAAACCATAAACTGCAGAATACTTTAGTTGGATTTTACACCAAAGACAGGAACCAACTATGCTTGTGCAGCCTTCAACAACTTTTCATCCAAGGCTGTAACTTAGTTCATCTTTAAACTCCTTTGTTCCATATCCTCCATAAATAAAATGGCTGATTCTGCTCCAGATTTATGCTTTTTACCTTCAGGTAGGAAACGCTGCATTTCTTTGGTTCATCCAAGGCTTGGAGAAGAGACTTATAGTGAGATTAAGTTTCATGGCCAGTGACAGCTTTCTGACCCTTCCTGGCCACCATAGATTCATTGTTATGGATGGGATAGGGACTGTTGTGATAGTTAATTAAGTTTGGAGCATTCTACCTTAAATCACAGACACTGTTCAGTCATTGCAAATAGCTGACATTTTCATTTGGGCAACAGGTGGTTGCATGTGATGCTGCAGTCATGATCCTTGCACCTTTTTTAATAGGTGAGCCATATTGGTGGAATGGCCGAAGTTTAAAGGTGATAATATCATGCATCCTTGTTTTCCAGTTGTATCTAATCTCCCTGATCTGCTGTGCTACTTGGTCTGTTTACTGCAGTTCAGACAAACCCTCGGAGGCCTGTTAGAATTTAGAAAACCATGTTAACCGTCTTTGAAGAAGTTTCAGTCATCATGTCCTTCCGACTTACATCAGTCCTTTGAGAACTTTCCCTGCTTGGCTGCAGAGCGAGGCGCCCGGCCCAGTTTGGGCTCAAGTCAGCACTGAAGTGGGGGACGGTGCACGAAGCTTCTGTACCACAGCCAAATCTGTTGGCTGCTATTGATATCCCATTTCCTCTGTCCCTCCTAAGCTCCTTTGCATTCAGAGGCATGGTGCTGAGCCCAGAGTGTCCAGCCCGTGGCCTGTAATACTGATTATACGGTTGCTTGTGCTGCTCTTCAACAATCATGGACTGGTTTTATTATTCAGGCAACAGAAGCAGAGATGCGGCCGCACTGGGAGCTGTCCAGCCCTGACGTTTTAATTGTGCCTCTTCCTTATTAGGTGGGATGCAAACCAATTTGGCTGCTGCTTTTAAATTTCTCTCCCATTAATTCCTTTTTTATCGAAGTTTCGAAGCTGACAGAAACAGCTTTAAATTTTAAAGATTGGGGAAACAGAGGATCAAAAACACAGACTGCTGCTTTTTCTCTCTCTGTCTTTACCTGTGGACATAACAAACAGTCTGTTAGGCATTCACATGTGGAGTGGCAGATAAGGGGCTGAGTTTGGGTTACAGGCTGCATTCCCTGGCTGGATTACATGCATTTCAATTAAACCTGCTCTATAGAAAGGAATCAGGGGGGGGTTGATAGTAGCTATTCAATTATTTTTTATTTTTATCCAATACACTCATGTGTTCAGTAAAGGTTACATATTAAAAATTAAATATGTGTTTGGAAAAATCCTACCTAAAAGTCAACTAGTTGTCAAGCTGAGGCTGCTGTTTTCAGTGAAAGGCTCGTCTTAGCTGTGGTTGTCAGGGAAACTGTTTACATGGCACCTCAGAACAGATTTTATAGCTGGTTTCCAGATTTAACGAGTCGCCGATTACCATTACTATCACTGCTCGAACCTGCTGTAGTTAGATGGATGGCTGCAGTAAACTAAACATACAAGCTTTATGCTTTCATCACAATTAAAGTTATCTTTTAAGTCCCAGTTCCTATTTTTTGTTGTTCCTTTCTTACAGTGAGGACAGAGCATATCACAATCAGAAATACTAGGGGAATTCCCTGGTATACTAATACCAGGGAACTTACTTTAATTACAAACTCCAGTTACAGTTATGTATATATATATATATATATATATATATATATATATATATATATATACACACACACACACAGGGAATAGCTATATGTGTATATATTTTTCATATATATATATATGTATGTATAAATATGCATATGTAAAAACTAAAATCAAAATAAAGTGATAATCCAAGTAAAAGTGATAAATCAAGTAAAAAGTGATAAATTCAAAAAGTAAAGTGATAATCCAAGTAAAAGTGATAAATCAAGTAAAAGTGATAAATTCAAGTAATAGTGATAATCCGAGTGAACAAAGTGATAATCAAGTAAAGTGATAAATTCCAAATAAAGTACATTCATCCAAGTAAAAGTGATAAATCCAAGTAAAGTGATAAAATTCAAGTAAAGTGATAATCCAAGTAAAGTGATAATCCAAGTAAAGTGATAAATTCAAGTAAAGTTGAGTAATCCAAGTAAAGTGATAATCAAGTAAAGTGATAAATTCAAGTAAGCGATAATCCAAGTAGAATGATAATCCAAGTAAGTGAGAGTAAATCAAGAAGTAAAGTGATAAATTCAAGTAAAAGTGATAATCCAAGTAAAGTGATAATCCAAAGTAAAGTGATAAATCCAAGTAAAGTGATAAAATTCAAGTAGAAGTGAATGAAATCCAAGTAAAGTGATAAATTCAAGTAAAGGGGGGTTGGGTCTGAATCACATATGATCTCAAAATTAAAATATTCTGATTTATATTATGTTATTGAAATGTGAAAAGCACCATGGAATAATTTTATTTCATATTTAAACATTTATACAATTACTTCACTTTATATCTATAAATATGTATTTTTAGGAGGTTGCCAGTATGTTGCATTATTCTCGTTATCACATGCTGAAAAACCTTGGAACCCCTGCTCTGAACTCACTTGTTGGACCAGTCCCACATAAATTAGAATCTAATCTAACAAAATGTTTACTAAACGGATCCCCAGAAGAACTTACATTTTTGAGTGCATCAGAGTAGAAACAAAGAAGGAAAGTAAATCCAAGTGCAGTGGTGTAAAACTACGCTTATAATTAATTTTTTTAAAAGTCAAAAAAATGTAACTCTGATTAGGAATGTTATTAATAGTAAAAAAAAAAAACTCTTTTTAAATGACCTGCAAATTGAACAACAGAGAGGAGAGTGATTTCTAATAAATGTGTAAACTGTTTCTAACCTCAGCCTAGGTCAATTCAGATGTGAGAATTTGAGTTTGTTAAACCTGCTTTGTGTCAATAGTTTTGTGGCCACAGCTAAAGCATTCGGTTTTTAAGGCGGCTGCTATTGCATGTTATTAGCTATACTATCTGTTAAAGTTTTTTTTTTCCTTCATTAATAATAACTGTCCAATCTTTGCCATTTAAAAAAAAGCAGCAGTGTGTCGCAGTGAGCTTGTTGCGGACATTTTTGATTCATGCCCTCTGCTGAAGCGTGGTCTGCGCTGTTATTCCACGCCACAACGCAAGAGGAACAACCATAAATTAGCTGTGGGTTTAGATATGGTTGAGGCGGTGAGGAAATGGGGGCAAGTTTGTTGCGAGAAGGGAGGGACATGAGGGCGAAAAAAAGAGCGGGGATCCAGGAGGAAAAAAAGTTCCAGCGTTCTCGCGCAACTAGCTCTTCTAGCTGGTCCAACTTAACGGGTTGTTTTCCACAATGGCGGTCATATAAACAGAACAAGCCGATTAGGTACCAAACAGGAAATACGCATAGTGTAGAGCGGATGTAGATTTGACCAATCACAAAACTCCTGTCTGCGGCAATGTCTGTGGTCACCTACAACTTTTGGAGAGCTGCAGCAGTATAAATCAGCCTTTTATTTATGTATTTTGCCTCTACCTGTACAGCACCGGGTGATTTGAAGGGGCTTAATGGTAAAGTAGAGGATTTTCGTGAATTTTTGACAAGCCCCACCCTCTCCATTTAAAAAAAATGCACATGCACAACCATGTACCCACTCCCGAGAGGGAACCCCCAATAAACGCATAAACGAGTTTGCACAAGCCCATTTCTCCTCGTGTGCACGCTCTGTTTAATAGTTGCTGTTTGCATCGCTCATAGAAGCTTACTCTCTGAAACAGGGGTCACCAACGTGGTGCCCGTGGGCACCAAGGGGCCCCTCAAGGACAACATGGGGTGCCCTCTGCATCTTTTGAAAACAGAACAATTCACCAGTGGACTAAATCTGAAATGTTATTTTTTACTGAAGCTCTTATTTTGAAGCATTTATGAAGCATTTTATCATATCAATAATTTAGAACATTTGAGGATTTACAGTATATGGATTTCAGAATGAAAATATCTAAAAGCAAATTAAAAATGAAAAGAAACAATAGAAATATGTTTATTATCTATGAAGTTCAGGTGAACCCCAACTCTTCTAGTTCATAGGTCAGTATTGGTAGTAGGGGTGTAAATCACATCCATCATGGCGATTCGATTCAGTATCGATTTCCTGACCCAACGATTCGATTATTTTCGATACTCAAGAATACACCATTTATTCGATTCGATTAATCGATTAATCGGTTAAATTTTTTTGTTTATTATTATAATTTTTTTACACCTTACAGGCTAAACAAAGTTTCAAGTTTGAAATAAATCAATAAAAGCTGTAATATCATTATGCATTTTCTTTAGAAACAACAGCAAATAACAGAAGTAGAAAAGTTGCATCAAAAATACTGCAAAAATACTGCACAATATCAGTGTAATGAGTTCAATGCAATACCTCGGCTCCAGAGAAACTGTCCAACATATTTTTTTAGAATGTAATAAATATACTCAGGAAAGAGAGATGTTGCTTAGAGAGTTAGACAGGAATAAAAATAAACTAGATATAAGGGAATTGTTTTTTGGGAGTATTTTTTAATTTTTTAGGAAGAACGGGTATTTTAGGGAGAATATAATAGTTTGTCTGGTCCATACTCCATTCTGGAAGGTGGTTGCGGTAATGCACCTATAAGTTGTTTGCCAACAATCATTAAAAAAAAGAAGAAGAAGAAGGCTTCAGAGTGTCGACGTCACCGCCCCCTTGAGAGACGCTCCGCTGCTCCTCTCCCAGATTGTAGCTGACCGCAAACAGTGCAGCAGACAGGAGGCCGGCTTGTTTTGTTTTATGACGAAATTGCGGAAAACAAGTTTGACCCGCCTAGAAGAGCGGCCAGGTGCGCGAGAACGCAGGGACCCTTTTCCAGCTGGATCTCCAGCTCTTTTGGCCCTCATGTCCCTCCGTGCGTCGGACTAAACTTCGTCCCCACTTCCTTCGCCCGCCCCACCGGCCGTATCTAGACCCACAGCGTGCAGCTCGAGACCAACGCTTCAATATTAGGCATAATTTAAAAATGTGCTCAATGTAGTGAAGCTTGCTGCAACAAACTGCTGTAAGAGTATAACCAGGAAGTGCAGTGGGAGGGCAAAATAGGTTTAGCGGCACCCTAGCACGGGAGGGAGAATTACGCCCAGGAGCAAAATGGATAAAAATAGAGCGGAGGAAAAAAAAAAGCATGATTTGATTCTCTTGCGGGACGTGTCGATGCATCGGATCGTCAGCTTTTGGACTCGATGCATCGATACAAAACAATTATTATTTACACCCCTAATTGGTAGTCCATCCTATGACTCAGTACCCATGAAGTAGCCCTCAGCCTTAAAAAGTTGGTCACCCCTGCTCTGAAAGAATATTTGCAAATCTTCCACTATGTCAGACTCAACACCAGTAAATGAAAGTGCGCAGGACGGCTTTACGTAAACATAACACCGAAATGATTGACAATTAGCAGGTCCACTTATTTTGATGATCCACCCAGAAATAAAAGAACATCCTCCACTATATCTTTAAGCAATATACATAAGGTATATTGGGCAGGTGAGGGAAAAAAAAAATGCTGTAACAGGAGCAGTGAGACTGAGCTCCTATAGGACCATGTAGTGAACAGCTTTCTTATTTATCTGCGTGATAATTTGCAGCTCTGGTTCAACATGTCCTCCTCCAGAATCAGAACCCTAAATAAAATGGTTTTATTGGTGAAGTTCCAATAGCTTCATCGGTGTAGAAAGTATGGTCAGAGCAAAAACCCAATATATACAAAGACAACATCTCCTTCCTCACATCTCCTGGTCCTCAGTCTCAGAACTCACTGGCCTTGAAGTCTGTTTGGTTTTGAAGGGAACGTGTTTGAGTTCCTTCCCTCAGGCAGCCTGCCTGCTCTGTAATCATAAAGCAAGCGCATTCATTCTAACACAATATCCACTCCAGTCTCTGGAGGTTGTTTTTTTTCCTCCCGTATACATTATCCACTCGCTTATATTTTTGCCACTGACTGATATTCACAGGTCATACCTCACTTTCAGATACTATTACCACATCATTATACAGCACTGTAAAGAACTCAACATTTTGACAGCGTTCCTTAAATCAGCAGTCATGAAAAAGCAGAACTGATGGAGGCGGCTGGTTGTTTTTCCCCCTGCCAGTCGTTAGATCTGTAATATGAAGGCAGGCAGCGAGGATGTAAGATGTCAGCGCGGAGATCGGAGTGTGATTTATTTACCTTCAGATGTGTCGGCCTCAGACACACAAACACACGTGCCTCGCAGTGCACTCTATTACACAGACCTCTTTGTTCTCTGTCTGACCGGCTCCCTCGCTGACTCACGCCCACAGCCCCCCCGCCAGCAAGGTCACTCCACGCACTAATGAATCAAATCAATTATCGGCGGCAACATTAAACAAGACCAAAACTCCAACGTATCTGTGGCCTCCCAGCTCCCATGGAGTCCACTTGATTGCGTAATCACTATATCTGATTCCCCTCTAGCTAGAAACACGTTAAAACATTTATACGGCAGAGACGTTTTAGTACTTTCTGATGCAGTTTTTATTAAAACAAGGTTTCAGGTATCTGATCGTCAGTCAGGATGCAAAAATGTTGACAGAGAGAAGATGCTGCTGAACAAATACACCTAAAAATTGATTTATTTACTCAGCTAAGCCACGTTTGGAGGAAATAAAAAAAATTAAATTGATGGTTGGATGATCTAAAAGATTTTTTTTTTATATAATTTCGGCATAATTACTGCTCTAATCGGGTTGATCTTTCAGCTAATGGAATGTTTTAGTCTGTATGGTCCAGTTAAATATAATTTCAAGTCAATTAATCCGATAGTTTGAACCCTAAGTTCCTTTACACTACTGAATAAACTTGATTGTTATGGTTGCTTATTATCTGTGCTTTTTCATCTCTTGCTGGATGTACCAAAGGTTTTCCTTTAGTGCATCACTCTCTTACTCTATTCTCTCGTTTCTTTAACTTATGTTCTTTCTTTGGTCTCATATGTTTATATATAAGAGCCCTGTGAGGAGCAGCATGACGGTGAACAGGAGAAGGAAATGGGTTTTGAAGCCAATTGCAGCAGCTTCAGTGAAGGGAGCACTTTGGATTTCGGACGTATGATCATGATGAACCCCTTAAACCGGACAAGCTGCTACATCCATATATTGTAAAGCAGTAGAAAATAAGCACCCTGAGTAGTTTTTTTTCCAGTTTTCCCAAATAGAACTAAGGCAGACTGTTGCAGCCACAGCTGTAGAGCAGCACAAAAGACAACAAACTGAAGGAGATCAAGGATTATTTAAGTTGTGGGGTTCTGATGGCAGCAGCCAGAGGAAGAACTGCAGCGGATCTGATGGGAGTGTTAAAGGTCAAGTTTGTCACGAAATGAAAAAGCTACCTTCATCATTAGGCAGCAGTGTAACAAATACCAGCAAGCTTCTGATCAAGACAGCATGGTGATTATGTTGGACACAACGTCTCCTCTGCTTCTCTATTTGATACGTTTTAATTAAAATATGAAAATACAAACACCCTTTGCAGCTGTATACATTTGGTATACTGGTTCATATCTGACCTTCCTGTTGCTTCTTTGAGCATAGTATGATTTATACACACACATATACATAAATATATTTATATAATAGATAGATAGATAGGGCTGCAACTAACGATTATTTTAAAAATCGATGAATCGGCCGATTATTTTTTAAATTAATCGATGAATCAGACAAAAAAATATTTTTTCATTAACCTTTTTATTCCAAAATAAACATTTTAGACAGAACAAACAAACACACAAGTACAGGTTGCTCATTAACTTTGTACTGGTGCAATATGAAAAATAAATGTTTTTGTTAAAACTACACAAACTTACATGAGAAATGTAGCTGTACATCCACAAAATATAGGCTACTTTTGTTTCATAAAGCTTAAAAAAAAGACAGGCACTTAAAAGCCCCTAAGGGGTTCAAACAATAGGCCCCATTTCAACAAATTAGTTTTTTTAGACTAGAAGAGTTCTGCCTTTTAAGACAGGAAAGTAAAGCAGTTAAAGTTGCTACTTGAGAAAATACTCAACCATAGAGATAAAAAATAGCCCTGTGATTCAAATTATAAATTGTATTTGGAATAAAATGAGAGAACTAGGGGGTGCTAAAAACACATCACTCCAAAGACAGACGAATATTTACATAGGGAATGTGGCAGATAATTAATTGACATATTACTGATCTTGCTGGATATTATTGCTGGCAGTGATGGCGGCGGGCGGCCGGATGGCGCGTGTCAGCGCGACACAACTGTCGATGATGAAATTGGTTTTGCCAGCAGCTTTTAAAAGTCGATTTTTATCGATTTTATCGATTCGTTGTTGCAGCCCTAGAATAGATACCTATGTCGCTTACTAATGGCATTCAGGTCGGACGAATGCGACACAGGTCGCATTTGAAAAGATCAGATTCGTATCGGATTCAGGACCACCTAGCCAAGTGGCCTGCGTCGCATTGGTAAAAATCGGACCTGTGTTGTTCAGACTACCATGAAAAGATCAGATTCAGATTCAACTAAGGAAAAGTTTATTTATAAAGCAAACTTCAGACAGTGGAGGTCAAAAAGTACGCAAAAATACAGATAAATTTCGCTTCTACGAGAAATGGAGAGAAAATTAACTTTGAACCCGGGAGGTACTTTCTTAGGTGCCTCATCAGTGTTACTCAACAACAATGATAAACGATGCATTAACAACAGAAAATAAATCAATGTGCTTCATTAATTTAACCTGCAGAATCTATACGACCAGCCAGCATAAAACACAATTCAAGCCATTTCCAAATGAAATAAAAGATGTAAAAGATAAAGCAACCTATGAAGAACACTTCTGTCTCCACAGCCCCATTAAACAGCAACAGATGGAACCGCTCAGCTGGAAACTAGTCGTAAAAACATCTCTTACCTTTGCTGTTTCACCACATATATTAAAATAAATCTTTAGGTTGCAGAGATGCACTCATTTTAATTGGAGTTTGAATTTCTACAAAAATTACTTACTTTAGAGTTGATGCTATAAACTCTATGCTGAAGATCAGCCCACAATTCAGCAGGCATTTAATTTTTTCATAATTTTTTTGTTTTATCATACCATGCCTATCTATACCACATCTTGTATTATCAGCATTATCTGATATAGCAGTATAGGGATTAGTTTGAGCTTTGATAAGCTTCGCTCTTCCTCCTCTACCACAGATATCAAGCCTCCATTTGGGGTGGTTTGTTTTATTCTAAGGCGTAATGTTTTCGTCATAAACATCTGCTTCATTTTTAGGGAGTTTTAAGTCTTTAGATCTGCAGGCAGAGCTCCTTTAGACAGCTTATGTAACTATTTTCTTAAAGGAGCAACATGCATGAACTTGCACAAGTTTTTACATCCCTTCATCATTTTAGTCTGACATTAAATCGCGAAATTTAAAATGTTTTATGTGGATTTTATCGGACGTGGAAGTAGAGGAATATAAGGCCTGTAAACCAGAATGGAAAGGTGGAGGAAGCATAGTGGATCCTTTCTTGGAACAAAGCAAAGCTGACTTTAATAGAAGGGTTACCAGGAGAATGATAAAATATTTCATTCAACAAGAAATTCTAAGCATGATTCCAACTCAAAGCTTCAAGTTTAAGTGGATCTCCACCTGCCAGGTCCTGGTTTCTGCAGGAACCACCCTGACTCCCTGCAGAAATCATGTCTGGGGTGGAATTTATTTATTACTTGAGGTCTTAATAAAAAATGTTGAAGTTAGTAGTTCTGGTGCAGAAAAATGTGAAAAAGTTCAAACGGTTTAAATATTTTACCAAGTTACTGCAGAAAACATTTAATATTTAGTCCATTAGAAGAAAAGAAACACGCAGTGACAAAGTGTCCAACTACTCCATGCTGAAGGGAAACTAAAAAGTAGGACGTCTTTGCAAGACTTCATGTCATCAGGTCAGGGTTTCAGAGCGATCCTACTTGCATCTTTAATCAGTATGAATATTTCAGGCTTAGTTCTGCGTCAGGAGCAGCATATAGCGTGCTAACACTGTGGTCAGATGAGCGTGTTCCAAAGATCTGACCGACAACGAGCTCTGGAAAGATGTTCGCTTATTATCATCTTGACTTTTTATAGTTGCTGTATCTCCCAGAGCTCCTCTGGGTTTATGAACCGGAATAAAAATGAAGTTGATTTAAATTTTCTCCGTTTGCCATAAAGCAATAAGAGCAAATTGGCAGAATTACTTATGCAAGTCTGGAAAACTGTGCATTTTTGTAATGAAATGTTTCTCTCATTTTGAGTCGGTTTTCTCACTTTTCTGCAAGTCCAGGGGTGTTTTCAGACTGAATTCATATTTTTTTTTGTATTTTGCAGACTGACCTGCTGCACGGTGCTGTCTTGGTATCACAGTGAAGGGTAATGGAGCAATAACTAGGCTTTAGGGGGGGTTACATTTTAAACACTTAGCACCAGTGTAGGGCAGAGCGTCTGCCTTGCTTCCCCTCCGTCCTCATGTTGCTCGTCATCCTGCTGTCATGACAACAGCTCACACCGCTAGCAGGATTATGAGCGGCTGTTGAAAATAACAGTAATTTCTTTCAGCTTCATGTTAATGTATGTTTACACCGGATCGAGGTGGTTTTTAACTAGATAGTTAGGCTCTAATTATAGGAACTTTATAAAAGTAGCACTTAGCAATCATGTGGGCTTGAAGTTGTTCACCTTTTTTAAAATTACGTGATTCTGTCATGGATAATCACATTATTAGAGAAGCAATACCTTTATTTTCCTTCCTCTTTTGCTTTGATAAAATACAGGCTTTTTTAGCAGAGAAACAGGCAAGAGATTCAGACTTTTCCTTTAACTTAACACAAAATTGTAACAAAACCCTGTTAAATATTGTGGCAGTAATGTGAAAAAGCTTAGGGAATAATAATTATGCTATAAAGCATGAATTTTCCTATGATTTCCTCGGTTTAAAAAAGAATTGACAAACATTGAATCTATATCAAATCTGTCAAATCAAAGCAAACTTCGTTAATTGGAGTCCCAATGGGACCGTCCTCAAGATGTCTGTAACACAGACTACATTTGAAACCAGCTCCCAGAGCGGATACGTTTAAAGCTGCTGACACCTCTGTCATGGCGTCTGCTTAGCTGAACATGTTAGCCTAGATGCGTTAACCTGGCATAAGCCAGATTTATACATGTAGGTTCATTTGAATTCTGCCGTCTGCAGAACGTGTTCACTAAAGGGAGGAAATCGCCTCGGCTCTGATCAGCATGCTATGGGAGCTTCACCGGCTAAATTAAAATTGACATCATTGAGCGTAACGTACGTCTGATCTAACTAGCCAAAACAATTCTGTTTACATTCTGTATAAACATGGCGCAGCACTGATGAAAGGGATTCAGACAAATAAAAGAGCAAAAAATAAAGACCACTTACTACACCCTGGCTTCCTTACATGTTGCTCTCCATTGTTTACTTTCCTGATTTTTGTCCCATTGGTGACATCAACGCTAGATGCGGGGGGGCAGAGGTTACGCAGTTTGTCAATTGGAAGAAAGCCACATGCCGAATGTTAGAGGGTCGACCCATGTTTGAAAAACATGCATCAACGCTTTAAACACGCTTTAGAAACTAGAGCTCTTTATAGCATTGTTCTCCTTTTTGGTTAGCATCTCCTTGCAGCAGCCACGCCAACTCTGACCTCTCCATTATCACCTTTATTCTTATCAATTTCCAAACACTCCGCTTAAAAGTGAAAAGTTTTAGCGTTACTCGTTGATGTTTCATTAGCGCTATAGAATCTAGCATATGTTATTTTTATCCAGAATTCAATGATCTCTGTTACATTTGATTTAACTTTATGAAAACTAAATAGTGTATAGTATTTTCACTGTATTGCATTTGCATCAAAAATATATTTCTCAACTAAAGACTGTTGCAGCAACTAATCATCTATCCCTTTAACACAAGCAGTAATGTTGGCAGACTTCAATGTTGCCGTTCTGTTTGAGTAGCCATTTAATTTATTGTGGATTTTACACTAACTACTTGTAGCTCCTACACCGTCATTGCACACAAACACCTTTTTTTCTTTTCTTTTACCTGTTTAGCAGCACTAGCCCACCACCCACCGGTGTGGCACGAGTATTATAATACCTATTAAAGCTTTGTCAGAAAAATAGTAAAAATTATTGATCTTGCAGCGGCCTAACCGTAACAAATAATTTTGTCATGTTTGTTAAAGGGGTCATAGAATGGTTCTATAGGGTATCTGGTGCTGGTCCTTAAGGTCTCTGAATAGGGTGTGTAACATTGGTTGGGCTGAAAATGGCATATTTAGCTGTTCTATGAGCCCCTAATGCAAGCCTGGTTAAAAGCTCTAGAATGAAGCGACAGGTTTTCTTCTTCCTTTTATGGTATGCTCATGAATATATAGATGAGCTGTGTGCTGATTAGTTGGTTTACAACAAGCAAAGCTGCTGAGCAAAGACGCATCATAGCAACAAGAACTCACTGAAACATCGAAATTGTTGATATGGTAGGGTGACCAGGCGTCCTTCCTCTTTTTTCCGGGCATGTACTACTTTTCATACCTGAAAAAAAATGTCCGGGGGAAATTTCAAAATGGTTCGAAATTTTGGTCGACTAGAGTGCAGCACATAGTCGAAACACACTGGGCTTTTGGACCAAACCATCAGCCCCAGGGCTGGCCTGGGAACCTCGACGGAAGGGGGCAGGGAGCCAGCGGGGGGACGGAGTGACCAAACCTGACCCGGTAACAGTAGCCTGGACACAGGCGACCCGTGCCCCCCTCCTCCGGCTAAGGACAGGCGGCTCATGGCCCTCTGCTGAGGTCTTGTCCAGTCAACCAGGGGCAACCTTGGGCCAGTGAACCAGTGGGCTGGTCTATATGTAAATTTTGGGGCGTGACGAAAGTACAGGCCAGAACCAAATAAGCCAACATCCCAGAAGTTACGACAAATCGGAGCTTACGTTTGGATTCGCCCGTTTTTTGGTGGAAGTTTAGAATTGTGATATTAGCTGAGAAAGGAGGTGTTGATGGGGTTTGAACTTCTCTGTACGTCCATTTCACCCACTGAACTATCGCTATTCATCTATGACAATGTAAACTTCGGTTTTGCATTCTATGACCCCTTTAATTCTGCATGTAAAGCCTATTTTCTTAAACAACTAATTCAGATTTAGTTTTTTCTACTCTTGGAATCAAATGAGCAGAAACTCTTTGCCTTTTCCTGTTTTTGTGTTACAAAGCGGTTGTCTGCTGACTGCTAATGTGATTCAAAGTCACAGAACAGCATCAAACTGTACATCCATCTTTCAATTTACTCGAGTTGAAGTGGGGTCTTGCCGTTCCGTGAGGTGCATCGCTCTGGAAGGATATTACTTGTTCCGGGTCCCGGAAAACTGAGTGCAAAGTACTTTTGCAGGTTTATGAATCCAATAAACCTTCCCTGAGGGGAAAACAAGGTGATGCTGTTACAGGAAGAGCAGGAGCAAGGTTGACAATATAGGGTGAATATGATAATTTGAGGATTTCTGGAAAGCTGGAGCAAGAGAAGTTTAGGTAGCGGAGATGGAGTGCCTGCAGCTGGAGGCTGTCAATAAGTTGGAAAGAAATGCCCCCCTAAAGAAATAGAGCATAGTAGGGTGGGTAAATAGAGTTTCAAGATGTGAGCATCTGAGGGAGATGGTGTAGGAGGCCTGGAACTAGACAAAAACAATAAAAGACTGAAGAGAGGCGGGGGAGGAAAGCGGCAAGACGTATAAAGATGGATCAAGCATGCAGTGAAGTGGAGACGGAGGGTGTGATTGAGGGCACGAGGAGGGAGGAGGTGTGGGAAAGCAGCCGTGATGAGATGGCTTCTACTGGACCATGTGATTGATGAATCGGCTTCAGAGAGAGAAGGAAGAGATAGTGGAAGGAGGAGGGGGAAAAAAACAGCCTTGATGAAAAGACCATTCGCAGTCCCGCAAGACACGACAAAATCCATAGCGTGATAAAGGAATGAGCCGCTCTTATCTGCAGCCCTCCATCTCAAATCTGATTTTTCTTATTCATTATTTTTCATCCTCAGTTGTCTATGATGAGGAAGAACATACGGAGCAGCTGTCACATCATAGATTACCGTCAATCTGGGGGAAAGAAGTCTTTGAAAAGATGGGATTTAATTTATTTTGACATTAAGCTTCTTGTTAGCCTGAAACCGGTTTTCTTCTAGAAACACCCTGAATTTACCTCAGACCAGATTCCCTGACAACGCTCTGGTAGAGGTTGGTTCCCAAACTTCAGTAGCCTTTCTTCCAAACAAAAAAAAGAGTAAACATGGAGCTGTGGCCCCTGACCTTTTTGCAACAAAGACTGGTTTAATGGTTTAACTCTTATTTTCTCTGATGATAATAATAATAATAGGATCATATTCGCTGGACCATTTCTCTTTTCTAAAGACGTTTGCTTTTCACTCAGTTTTGCTAGCTTGGGGATTTAATGGCAATATAAGTACAGTCAATTTTTCAAAATAAAACACCAGTCAGACATAGTGTAATGTATTTCATCTTTTTGTGCAGCCTGGATCTCAGTTTTAGGTGTATTGTTTTATATTGGGGTTAAGACTTTAATGCTTTAATTTTGATTAAATAATTATGATTTAAACACGTTGGAAAAATGTACGCAATTAACTGCATTTTTGTTTTTACGTTTATACTCAAGTACTGAGTGGGGACCGAAAGTTACTACCGTAACTACGGTTCTATGAATCCCTACTGACCGCCAGAGGCGGTGCTTCAAGCACTGAATGATCATTCTTGCGCATGCGTCAGTAGGGATGAAATAGAACTCTGTATTCGCTGTTTCTTGCGCAACTTTAAATCTGAAACAAGCAGCATCCCAAAGGTATGGTCCATGGTGGGTGTTCAAACTTTAAAACCCTCGCAGTGGTAGTCATAGCGACCGAAGACACGGCACAAATGACGAGCCTCAGAGCAAACATACATAAATCAATGTCTGAAAAATGCAAACTCAGATTTAACTCCATCAGGGCAGCAATATATCAAAAGGATGAGTTCAAGCTAGTTCTCTACGCTCATTGCTTCTTTGTACTTTAAGGTTGAAACTAACGTGATTAGTTACTTTGAAGATATTTTTTACTTTTGCCCAGCAGCATTAAATGTTTGAAAAATATCAGCCCAACATTAGCGTTAATGTTCGCTGATCGTCGTCCTCTGCGCTCTTTCATTTCAGTCTAGAAAGTGTTTTTGCTTTAATTTCTTTGAGTTGCAGTAAAAAAAAATTAAGATATTTTTGAGCAAGAAAGAGCAAGACAGTTTCTAAACTGTTTAGCCACAGTTCAGCACGAAAATATTTTAGTGGAGTAATAAAGATCAGAGCTTGCTCTCTTTTTTTCCCCCAAAATATATTTATAAAGATTTTAGCAGTTTAAACAAACACCTTGAACAATATACAAAATATGATGACAGCAAAAGTAGCGTTACTGTTCAAGTCAAGATAAAATACAGACACAATATTGGTTCCGATGCGACTGACCACATTTCGTGCTTAAACTCTTATACTGAGAATTAAATTTGACAGTATATGTCCTGAGCTTGCTCTCTTTTAATTGTAAATTTAAAAAAAAATCCATCCTCCTGGCTTCTTAAAGCCTGTGGAGTTTAATCCCTTTATATTTATAAATTTTTTCATATGTTGACAGCTCTGAAGGAGTTAAGATCACAGCTTGCACTATCCGCATAGCGGTGTTAGTAAAAGTCAGGCTATAATCACAAAAAGATGATTGTTTTGAAACCATCAGTAAATAATAAAATAAAAATAGTTTATTTGCTTACAACAAAACGGACATCAACGTCTTCTTCCCTGGCAGTCTCCACAGCAACGTTTTGTGTACCCTGGATTTTTTCCTGAAACCCTGAAAAACAAAATACATGCATTCTAGTTTTACTGACTGTATATTTCTATACCAACTCCTTTGAAGGTGAAACAGAGGAGTGAAGCATAAACATTCAAAGCACCAAACCTTTGACAGTGTTACAGTGAGCATAGCATTTTAGTCTTGCTTAATCTAATGCAGAGCAGCGTTGTGGCCTCATCGGATTCGAAGACTCCTTCGTAGCTTTGGGTATCCTGTGATTTATTAGGAAAACAGGCGAGTCAGCTGCTTCATGCTTAGAGGAAAAACGGACGGACAGTGGTGGATGTTGTAAGTGTGGTTTAATATAAAACAAGTATGTGAATAGGCTCGTCCTAAACTAATGAAAATGGTTCATTTAAAGGGTTAGTGAGTCAGATATGTCAGGGGTATATTAAGTTAGCAAATGGGTTTGACTGACATTTAAGCACAGATTAAAATCTCTCAGAGATGACTGTACTGCTGCTGAAGCTAAGCATCTATTCTTTGCTAGCTGAGAGGACTAGACCTGGTCTAATCTATGAGCGAACCTGAACACAGACTCACGCAACCTGACAGTTGACTCACAAACTAGCAAAAGAATGGGTACCGAACTTCTCACTACTGTTCTGTGTGCCAATTTCATTTTTGAGATTTTGTCATGTAATTCTTAAAGCATGACAAAGCCTGCATGCTGAAACACAGAACCATCTTCAGGAACTTGATCATCGAAAAAAATCAAATTTCCTTTTTACAGTAAGAAGTTAATGCCGCCAAAGAGTGGGTCTGGAAAACTGCATCAAAATTTTCAGCCATTGTCAATGAGAGCTCAGGCTAACTGATACTAACTTTTCCACATTATAGAACAGAAATAAGTTTGCTGCACAAAACTTGCAACAGAAACCGAGAAGTCTTTGACCTAAACGAGCAGCACAGCCGCCACAATCTTGTCTCACCGAAGCACAGTAGGCAGCAAAACTTTCCAGACCTAAAGCCACTAAGCATATGGTTGGTAAAAATGGAACAAAAACATAAATTACTCTCAGAACAAATTTGATCCAAAGATTTCAACAATGGTGAGTGTCTAGACTATCAAAGAGGAGGAGGATCTTTTATAAATCTCTTTGCATTGCTGCACACACACCAGAAATGGGGAGATTTAGCAGGAGGTAATACCAAAAATAAAATTAAATATATGCTTTTGTTGTTTAAGTGTAACTTGAATTGCTTTGTGCAACTTTTAATTTAGTAATGTACGATAATACTTTTATAAAAATGTACCCAATGCTGGAATAGATGCAGGAACAGGAATGAAAAAAAAAATATTTGTGGTTTGTTTCTAAGTTAAGTAAAGAGTATAATTTCCTGAATTGGTTAAAATGTAAAAAGCAGTTTTATATTTTGTTTTGCATGAGGGCAGACAAAGAAAAAACGAAACATGATGCATTTGTAGTTCTATTTATTTGTTTAGCTTTTAAAGATGACAACGCCGTCCTCCTGATTTTTTTTTTTTGGAAATTGCTCCACTGAAACTTTTTGTAATAACAGGACTAGATTATATATATCGGGGCCTGAACCCATTAACGCACATTTTTATTAAGAATGCTCCATCAAAACTTGCCGGCCCTGCAATGAGCTTTGTATGGCGAGGCTTTTGTGGGACACTGAAATTAATATGCAACCATGACCCTTCATGCAACCACATTAATTCTATGGGATTATTCAGGAATTTGGTTGAGTATGCTCACAGGATGTTGAAAATCACATAACTTTCTTTTTTTCCCCATCAACATTAATTCAATTCAGTTTATTTCCAATTCACAACACATGTCACCTCAATGCAATCCCTCACACTAAGCATGCTTGCAGCGACAGTGGAGAGGAAAATCTCCCTTTTAACAGGAAGAAACCTCCAGCAGAACCAGGCTCAGTGTGAGCGGCCATCTGCCGAGGCCGACGGGGGTTCAAGGAGACAGATCACAATGATCAGCCCAATCCGAATCAAAAAACCGAACACTCAACACAGGGCAGCTTCCCATCAGCTGCGACCAGCTGTGATAACAAACCTTCACTTCTTCCTCGTCTGTTTTAAAAGTGGTGCACTCTGCTCCTTATCAATGCGTTAACAGCTGCCAACCAGTTAGCTAACAGCTGTCTGCGCGCAGCATGTTCATTCGCTCTTTCTACCATAATAACAGTCTGCACATAGCCTTTCCCTCCTCATTCTTAAAACCCTCTAATCTGGGACATTTCCAGGGACAGTTGGTCCAATTATTCTGGTTTTTATATCCAATTGCCATCTCCGTGATTAACTGAATATCTATAAACATAGTGCTGGACATTAAAAACATGCAGAATGAAATTGAAATGTAAATCTTTGTTCAGCTACAAACTAGAGTTCATTTATATACAGTGAAGCCAAAGTTAGCTTAGCTCAAGTGAAGTTTTAAATTTAACAACCATTTTAAAGCATATGGCTCCTGCTACCAGAACACATTTAAGTTAATTAATGATGGCTTTATTAACATTACTAGCAACGATATGCATTTTTGAATGAAGTTGCCCACAATGGATTAAACATTTTACTCAAGTAAAAGTAGTAATACATCTATGACAATACAGTTGTTTAGGGACTGGTAGGTTCAAGATGATCAATGTTTATGCTTCTTTAAATATTGCAAATATTTCCATTCAGCCTTTTTTAATCAGATTCTGTTTGTTTAAAATCAGGGAAACCAATATGTTTCAGATTACAGCTAGGTTTATCTTCCAGCTGAACACCTGTCCTACCCATTTAGCTCTAATAAAACACAATAAGGTTTGTGTTTGCAATGTGATGAAGTGAAGAAAAGCGCATGAGGTGTGCATGAACTGCAAGGCATCTTGGGTGTTTGGTTGGGGAAGAGGTTCTTGCAAAATGAAAAAGTAAAGTCCAAGTGAGGTAACAAGAAACAGAGAGGAGGAAGGAGAGTGAGAAGAGGAAGTGGATATTAATCTGTTCTCATGAGGCCGTTTCACCTCCTCTGCCTCCATCCGTCTCCTCCTCCTCTCTGCTGCTCTAGCTCTGATTTGTGAGGCGCTGCCTTG
Organism: Cyprinodon brontotheroides; assembly: GCA_018398635.1. Taxonomy (NCBI): domain Eukaryota; kingdom Metazoa; phylum Chordata; class Actinopteri; order Cyprinodontiformes; family Cyprinodontidae; genus Cyprinodon; species Cyprinodon brontotheroides. The sequence goes on along the minus strand of JAGKQL010000067.1, from coordinate 1,285,408 downwards.
GTCCGAGGGGGATAAGAGCGAGATAAACAGCATTTGCAAACAGAGAGTGGTGGGATTGGATACGGAGCAGGCCCCACTGTTCCTACTGATATTCTGTTTCTTCAGACTACAGCGCTCTCATCACAATGACAGGATAAGCCTGCACAGCTGCTGATTTTATAGTCAGTAATGAAATGGGGAAGGAAAAAATGTGGCTATAAAAGCCTCCTCTGGAATACGACATCTCGTCTGTTCCACCAGTTAACGCGCTGCTCTGACTGCTGTTTTATTACTTGGGTTTTTATTTTTATTTCACTTTTTGTTTTTCCAGATTCAACAACAGAGATCTGGGGACCTTTCTTGGAGCTGCGATGGGACTCCATAAAGCCACAGACATAAGAAGCCTCCTCTGCAGAGCTTCTCAATCACCACAGTAGAAGACAGCGGAGAAGACCCGTTATCTGAAATTGATGCCAGCGGTGTTGCGGAGGCAGCCATTAGCTGCACCGCCAGATCTAAAGCTGCCCATGGAGGTGTGGCCCCGACGTTTCCAACACTGCTGCCGCTGGTAATGCCGGCCCGGTGAACAGCAATGCCTTCTAAGGTCTCCTGCTTGTACTTGCTGACAGTGGTATGCTGGGCCAGCGCTCTGTGGTACCTGAGTGTGTCCCGCCCTTCTTCTTCCTACGTGGGCCAAGTGTCGATACCGATGCGCAAGGCACCCAAAGTGAACAAGAACTCCACCTTCAGCAACATCCGCACGCGCACACTTAACCCGCACGACTTTGGCTACCTCATCAACGAGGCCAAGAAATGCGAGGCCGAGCCGCCTTTCCTCGTCATTCTGATCAGCACCACGCACAAGGAGTTCAACGCCCGTCAGGCCATCAGGGAGACGTGGGGCGACGAGTCCACGTTTCCTGAGGTGCGCGTGGTCACGCTTTTCCTGCTGGGCCGAAGCACAGATGCCGTACTCAACCAGATGGTGGAGCAGGAGAGTCAGATATTTCACGATGTCGTGGTGGAGGACTTTATTGACTCGTACCACAACCTGACACTCAAAACGCTGATGGGTATGCGATGGGTCGCCACTTTCTGCCCCAAGGCTCAATATGTTCTAAAGACGGACAGCGATATCTTTGTCAACATGGAGAACCTCATCTACAACCTCCTGAAGCCCACCACCAAGCCCAGGCGGAGGTATTTCACAGGCTACGTCATCAACGGTGGGCCAATCAGAGACATGCGTAGCAAGTGGTATATGCCCAGAGATCTCTACCCCGAGAGCAAATACCCACCATTCTGCTCTGGCACTGGCTACGTCTTCTCAGCAGACGTGGCTGAGCTCATATACAAGACCTCCTTGCACACCAGGCTGCTGCACCTGGAGGACGTTTACGTGGGAGTGTGCCTACGCAAGCTAGGCATCCACCCATTCCAGAACAGTGGCTTCAACCACTGGAAGATGGCCTACAGCCTCTGCCGCTACCGCCGGGTGGTCACCGTCCACCAGATCTCTCCTGAAGAGATGCACCGCATCTGGAATGACATGACCAGCAAGAAGCACCTCAAGTGTTAGCAGATCGACTGGGCCAGCTCTCTGGATGCCTTCAGGGCTTTTGCTCTGCTGTGGAGGCACGACCAAAGCAAACTCCTATGGATTACTCTATTTGCCAAAACGTCAAGGTGTTTCAGAGCCAAGCAGAACCCTCTGGCGGTTATGTGTCCGCGCCAGCAGTGCACGGATTTTTCCATGACAGGAAGCATAAACATGTGTTTAGCTCCTCATTTATACAAGGCACAGTCTGTCCCCAATTAGCAGGAGTGCAGATGAGCTAAACGCCAACAGACGCTCTGCTAGGCTCCGCCACTGGCTCTGATTCTGAATGTTCTTCATGCATTTGATGTATTTTCTGATCCAGCTGTAGTCATTGTGAGGACTATTGTGGATCTAAGACGCGATGACTTAATGTTTAAAGTATTAATGTGAGAGCATCACTGTTCAGCACAGATAGAGGTTTCATTTCCTGAAAGGTTAAAAGGAACATATCAGAGGGAAAAATGGCTGCTAGCATTCCCAGGTGAATGTTGATGTCTGATGTGTGAAGTGCAGTGGTTTCTTTCTGGCGGTGCTGAGAGACGTCTGCAAACTACTGTGTTTTTTATTACTTGAACATAGAGAGCAGGAGAACTATATACTGAGAACAAATCTTACTGTTTCTGAGTGATTTTCTTTTTTCCATTACTTGAAATTAAATAAATCTGTTTCATAAGATATTACGTCTTATTGGTTCTGCACACTTTAATGCACATAACCTGGCAGTTAATATACGTTTGGTTTCCCTGTAGGAGTGAAAGCATCTAATTATGGCTGCTGCTCACTGCAGCTGCTGCTGAACCTTCCTCGTGCCTCTGGAAGCATTCCCGCTGTCTGTGCAGGTGGTGGACAAGTCAGGCAGACTCCACTGTGTGATTAAATCAAATCTGCAATGCATCGAAGAGGAATTACAGTACCTGTGCATAAGTATTTAAACGACAGTTTAAAACTAGAAATCTTGTGGGTTACTGGGATTTTATATTAAGATTTACACATAGAAAAGGATAGTTGGAAAAGTGAAAGTTGAGTTTGACAGATTCAGGTTTTTCAAACCGTTGGCAATTCTTGTTTTAGAAAATGGAGGAAGCTGCGATGCATGTCTGCTGAAACCTCCAACTCTGATTTAAACATTAAATATGTTTCCCACCGGTCCTTAAAATCTTTTTTTGACAAAATAAAATGAAAGGTTAGAAATTTCACATATAGGGCGACAACTGATAATTACTTTTTTGTTGTTGTTGTTGCACGCCATCTTGGTGATGAATGGCCAAATGTGTTTAATTTGTTATCCAGTTGGCATGAGATACCATGCCTGGAAAATGTTTTTTATTTTCAGGAAAGCGCAGCTTTCCAATCGTAGCTGTCAAAGGACCCCAAAAAATTTACTTTCTGGGTTATTTTGTTTTTTTATTATTACTAGCTTGAGGCAGTTGCTAGAGAACTTAAAGGCCCCAGTAAACCCTAACTTTGCTATCATTAATTGTATCCATATATCGTGAATTTCTTTTTTAAATCAGCTGATTCAACAACTATTATTCCATTCAGTTTTGTATTGAATTGCATTCAGACTCTAAAACAAAATGTTATCCTTTATATTAGGGGTGGAACGGTTCACAAAATCCACGGTTCGGTTTGGTTCACGGTTTCGTGGTCACGGTTTTCGGTTCGGTTCGGTATATGTTGATTGTTAGCCTGATATGTTGGTCGTGTTGCTGTTAGCATAAACTAAACATGTTGCAGAATGCTTCTGCACTTTTATCCACAACTTACTTTCCATCATCATCGTAGGTCACTCTAAATGCAAAGTGGTCCCATACAGCAGACCTATAAAGTGCTGCTGGCGGCGTCTTCCAACTCCTGTTCTTTCCAACCTCGCCATACCCACAATTCTCAACAACAACTGATTTTTTCTGCTACACCCGGCTTCGCTGCTTTCGCTTCTTCTTCTTCTTCTTGTTTACTACTGGTAGTTGGCTTTGGGATCGCAGTACCGCCACCTTCTGCTCTGGAGTGTACACGCTTAGCCTATGAGAAAAAGGAACTGGCGCGCATGAACCCGAAACGCTAACACACGCAAACCCGAGCGAGACAGTCGAACGAGCGGTTGGGACGGTTTTCATAAACCGTTCCATCCCTATTTTATATTGATAAAACCAATTTCAATAGACTAAAAACGTGTCCCCTAAACATGCCGGTTGGGATATTCTGATCATGGGTTCAAGTTTTCCATCAATGTGGAAAATTAGAGGAAAAATAATAGATCCACTTACTTTAGTTTAATTTCTATTAAAGCTACAGTGTGTAATAATTACAGGGATATACAGTCAGAAATGTAATATATTATACATAACTATGTTATTTATCATCATCTACGAAGCTCAGCCTCTTAACCTTAATATTTCGTTGCCTTAGGAATTTCTTTATTTATAAATACATAGGAGCAGGTCTAGCAGCCATGGAGGCAGACATCTTTGCTTCTACGCCACGCGCGAGAGCCAACAAACTAGCGATTCTTGAGATAAAAGCCCATTACGCTTCGAAAGTAAGCTTTCGGCAAGTTGAGAGAGATGAACTGAGAGCGGTACTGAAATCTATACCCTACACAGACTAATGAAATACTATCTGTAAAATTATCCATGTAAACAAACGCATCACTTGAGAGAAGGTAGGTGATCTGTGGGGACGTCTTGGAAGACATTTTTGTCTCTTTAACGCTTTCGCCGTTACTGTTGGGGGGGAGAAGCGGTGGGGGGGAGATGTTCATGTTGCTGCAGTCTGGGCGTTAGATGTCGCTGAAAATTACACCTGTAGCTTTAAGACTTTATGGCAGGTATTAAACTGAAGCAGCTCTTATCCAATAAACCCTGGCAGAGCCGTTGCATTAGTCTATCAGAAAGAGAGTACCAGTTTACCAGTGTTAACTTTAGGGAAAAGTTTTCTTTGGAGAAATGCAAGTCAGAATGAAAACAAGAAACTGTGCAACCAACCAGGAAACTCTATGATTGGTCATCAAGTTCTTATTTATAACAAAGTAAGGCGCTATTTTTAGCGCTGAGGCAGTTATGGTGGAGAGTAACGGACGAGAATGGAATGATGGTCAGGTTGTTGTGTAAAAAGCTTCATTTTATCTGAGCGTTGCCTCACAATAAGCAGTTAAATAGTGTTTTAATTTGCAAAGAGGCAGAGAAAACAAAATGGATTGAACCTCCTACATAAAACATCCTTGTGAAAACCCTGAATATTTGTAAGCGAATAGATAGAGAATAAGTTAAATTTGCTTTAAATCGGTTCTTTGTCTTTCACTAATGTGTTTGTTAAGTTAATCTTTTAATGCAATATATTTGAACCAAAAGCACCTTTCAGAATCACAATAAGGATAAACCTGTTACTGAATGAAACAAAAGGATAAACAACATGACAAACGGAATAAATATAAAACGAAATTAAGGGCTGCTAATGCTTGATCCTGAAGTGTTTTCTTGTGTTTTCTCAATTCCTACAGAAAATGTAATCCTGTTCATAATATTCTGACTGGCATTTTTTACTCCCATATACCATTTATTTCAATCACTTTTGCAAACCCATCAACAAATGATACTAAAATTGTTAGCAAAAGGTAAATGTTACCTGAGGTGTGGGAACCCTGAAATAAGCATGGTGGTGGCAACATCATGCTGCGGGTCGGCTAGAAAACCAACTGATCAGCTTCTCAGTCCCTGCAGAACAGAAGCGACTACACAGCATGATGTTGCCACCACCATGTATTAATGGCTCTGTGGGGCTGAATGTAAATGCAGACCATGGTTAAGTTTTGGTTTATAGAAAAGGATAATAATCATGCATCTGTTTTTTTTTCCCTTTGTGCTGAACTGCTCTCTTAACACTATATTAAGTGCAATTCAGTATTTGGGTAAATCATATTGTTTCAAAACCCAGTTAAACAGAACTAAATTAAATGAATCTGTCGCAAGATTTAAAAAGATTAAAAGTATTAATCCAATATGAGCAATTAGAACACCACATTGAAAAGATTCAACCCTAGATTTCAATACTTTATGTTGTAGAGATTTAATAAAACAGTTGCTTCTACTTCCTTTGTTCTTCTGTAGTGTAAAAATCCCAATAAAAACATTAACATATCCAGTTATAATTCAACCCTTACTATTTATACATAAAAACATTACAACTAAAGCAAGGAATTATTTGTTTCATAGAAGAAAACAAAAATGATATATTTTCTTCAAAGTATGTGAATAAAGCACTTTTTTAGCCTGTTTTATGCCATTACATTGCCGTAGTGATTTGAATCTTTTGATCAGATGTGATATGGCTCACAGGTAAAATCTATCAGCTAGTTTCTCACAGTCAGACTGACATCGCACAAAATGTTAGATTAAAGCTAAGAACAGATTTTAAATGTACTGTATATGCTAATCCCAGGTTGGGTATGGCTTTTACAACAATAGTCTTGAGTTTTGGATTTTTAATGAACTGCTGGTGTTATTCATTTTTATATTTTATGGCAATCTTATGTAGGGATATTTTCTTTTTTTAATAACACATTTGACCAAGTTTCATCAGGTAAATGGGCTTATATATATATATAACTCTAGAGGATGAATGAGATCGGAATATGATCAGAAGTGGTGTCCCCCAAGGCTCCTGTCTCAGCCCACTCTCATAAAACACATTTTTAGATCTAAGTTCACCATCAGTCTCCACCAATGTGATTAAAAACTTTTTCTAAGCATTATGTTCTGTTTTTTACAATATATATTTCTCTATCGGTAAAAAATACAGATTAGTAATGTGGCATAAAATTATATTTAATGCATCACAAGGTGGGGAAATAGAAATTCCTTTGACAAACTAAAATAAATTATTCATTTACAAATTTGATTTTGAAAGAAAGCAAAAGCAGAATTTAGGAGTACGGCAATCCAACAATTTATGGTGAACGAAACGATTCATGGGGGTCAAAAGTATCACAACTGATCGTCTACACAAAGATTTTAATTGTAGGAACAAGTAACAAGATCTGCTGAAAATCGAAGCACTATGGAGCGCTCTTATGTTTTTTTACACTGGAAGTAAAAATAAGTAAAAAGTTCTTAAATTAATTGTATTTACCCTTAATTTGAGTAGGTAAATGAGACAGTTTGCCAATGGAATGAGTCATTAAATAAGATAATTATATAATATGCAGTTGAAATAAGACAATGCAATTGTGTTTTCTTATTTTAAATGTAAATGGACGTGTTCCATTGACAGAATGTTTCTTTTACCTCCTAAATCAAAGAACAAATGCACTTAATTTAAGAAAACAATGACTTATCTAGATTTCTATTTTTTTCCAGTGCATGACATCCCGTCTGAAAGGTCTAGTACTGAAACTATAGTCCTTCACGATAGGAAACCAAAACAAGGCGAAAGAATCACCCCAGTATATGATGTGTGGACAGATATTATATTCATAATTGAATATCACCTGAAGTGTGATGTAGCCTATTTGCTCCAGAGCAGAGCAGGTAACCAGACCAACACGGGTGCATATATGAATAAGATGTGAGCTCATTTAGCAGAAGAATGCTCATTAGCTGAAGGGGATTTTACAGTAAGGGAGTTTCAATTATCCATTAGTAAAATAAGACCACTGTTTATTATTTTGGGGAAATCTACAAATATTGCAGTCAGTTCATTCGACATACTCTCTCTTTTTTCCTGGGGGTATTGCTGTCCTTTTTTCATTTAATTACAATCTTGGACTCCTTAGTTTTTGTTTGCTGCATTGTCGCATCCTAAACGCTAGTATTCAAGCTAAACCCATACGTCCCAATTAGAGCTGGGCAACATGAGCTAAAAATGATTCCTTCATATAGTTGGGTAACATTTTTGGACTGAAAATGTTTTTCCTGATCCCTGTTTTTTCATTCAGTGTAATAATGCTGTAGGGAACCATGACTCAGACTATGGCCCCTCTTCAAAACAAACATTACAGATGACTTCCTACTTAACGCTGCAGGGAAAAAATGACTTTTAACCAGTCTAAGTTTAAAACAAAGCTCATTCTGCAAAATTAGCTCCAGTAAAACTCTTGATAAACACTGAAAAAAATGTAAATCTAGATAAGTCATTTCTTTCATAAAATAAGCTAATTTGTTCTTGGATTGAGGAGGCAAAATAGACATATTGCCAATGGAACAAGACAATTTACATTTATAAGACAATTGGTTTGTCTTATTTCAAGTGCATATGATCTAATTATCTTATTTTAAGAATAAAAATACTCACTCCAATGGCAAACTATCTAATTTCCCTATTCAAATTATGGGTACATTTCTAGATCATTTTTCCAGTGTAGCCTTGGTGGAAGCAGATTCTATGGAAACTCAATGTTAGCATTACACATGAAAAAACTGAAATCTGAAAAATGTCATTTTTTTCTTAAAATAAGTGCATTTGTTCTTGAATTGAGGAGGTAAATAGACTTAATTTAAGAAAGGTTGGCTTATTTTTAGATATTTTTTGCTGTGTATTCTTTCCGATCTTATCTAGCATTAATATCCAGCTTATTTTCTAAATCTGGACACAGAGACCAGGCTGAAGTGTTTAAAATTCCTCTCAGGATTAGAACCAGTTTTCTTTACTCCCAAAGTTTGGGTCGGCTGGCTAAAACTTTACACTGGAAAAATGATCTTTCTCAAAACGAGCATATTTACCCTTTCTTTAAGTAGGTAAATACGATGACGTGCCAATAGAGTATTTTTCCCATATATATGTAGTTGCATGTTCTTTTTTAAAATGTAAATTGTCTTTTTCCATTTGCAACATGTCTAACTCAATTTAAGAAAACATATTTTTATTTACTATTTTTAGAAAAATAGAACCCAGCACTAAACCAGAACCTTCACCGTTTAATTTCTCTTTAAGCTTAATCAAGTCCGTCTAAACTGAAACTGGTTTAGATAAATGTCAACAGTGTTTTGATCCAGCTCTGCAAAGTGTGGCTGAAAATCCAGGTCCTTCCCAGTAAACCAACCAGAACTAAAACAGAACCTTTCTGATGCTCCAGAAGGAACCAAACAATTAAAGGTGTGAATATTTTATGTAGAACTTTAACCATTTGAGGATTAAAGACAGTATATTCCATCCTTTGTAGATCTTTGTTGTTTAGGTTTACTGAGGCTGGGATGCTTTATATTTCCACTCAGATGTGACCTTAAAGGCCTAAAATTAGGATTTATTTTTATCTAGAAATGTTAATGAGCAGCAGTGTCCATCTGAGGAATTAACTGGATATTATTGGCCAGCAGACACCTATCTGGTGTCAGTGTGGGTCCCTGTGTGTCACCACTCATGTTGGATGGCCAAGGTAATTATCTGAAATCATTAGTGTCTGGCAGCCCGTTTGCTCTGAAGTCCATGAAGAGAAAAACAAGAGCTGGATAATCTTAAGTGTCTAAAAACTTTTTTTTTTTTTCCTTGAAGGTTTTAAGCAAAGAAACAACAAAGATTATTTTTCCTTTAAGGTCATCGGCTTTGCAGCTTTGGCCCAAAGGCCTATGAGGTGTTAGAGCAGGTGTGGAGAGTGAGAGCACACCCGGAGTTCTCCAGCTCTATGTCTCAGCCATCAGTATCTTCGTCTATGGAAGCGGAGGCGGCCCTGAGGGACTCGATGCGAGGGAAATTAAACGGCGTCCTCCGTTCCACACTTGCAAAGACAAACAGAACAATGTGGGAGTCGCTTCTGACGAGGCGCCGCTCTCAAAAGCGTTTCACCGTGGAAACCTTCAGGGATTCTCATCGCCGCTGTAACGACTTCTCTCATAATGGAACTAGTCCCGGTTGGCGTGTTTGCGTCAAATGCTTCTTTTTGATGACTTCCTTCAACAGTCAGGCAGAGCTGAGTTTTATTCCGGTGCATGAGTTTATGATGCTCTGGTGTGGAAAAGACTGAGACTCATCCAGCAGCTTCCATTCTGTTATCAGTTAATAACTTTATTTTCTTCCAGAAACGTTACAGGAATGGTCAAAAACGTGAAATAATTGGTATTCACAGCTTCTTTGGTTCAGTGGTGCGGTTTGAATTTCTATGATTTCACCCCCCTTTGGTGTTTACAAATGGATGCAATATGCTGAGTAATAGTACGCTCTGAAATTGGCCAAACAATGGTGGAGAATAAAAAAAAAAAACACATCTAAGGCAAGGGGGAAATGAAAGGCATGTGATTAGTTCAGGGCTGGTGGTAAATGGAGCTCGTAACGAGGGAGGCGGAGAACTGGACCGTTGGGAATGCTTACACTTCCAAACAAAAGCCTGAGGAGCTGGCATAGACAGCTAACCAAATCCAATGATCATTCCGCACCCTCAGCAACCGTTTTCTAAATGCTAAGTGCTTTATTTAGCCTGTAAATGAATAAAATCTACAGCAAAACACTCTTTTCACAAGGAACTTAAATAGAGTTCTGTTCAATGCATCATTACATGACATCCCTGCAGATAAACTAGGGTGACCATATTTTCATTTGGGAAAACCAGGACACCATGGAGCTTGGTGGGGGGGTCTGTTCTCATGCATAGAGATGTCTGTGACTTGCACTCCCTTAACACAGGCCTACGTAATCCTACAATAACATGATATTTACAGTTGATTTATTAAAAATGCTTTTCTGTAAAAGTCAACAGCAATAACTCCAATTACAAATGATCATTTTATTCAAAATGTATTTATTAAAAATGCTGAACGATTCCTGTAATCATTGAATAGCACAATGAAAGAAATAATGTCACATCTAAACAACAATAACTCTCTACTCCCAATAACAGATTGATCATACTCAGCCTCAGCAATGAACGAAATAATGTCTGTTCTGTAGGCTATTGGAAAAAATAAATTAACAAATGAAGCTAATTAACAAAAAATACCTCTTGTGTGGCAAAAATAACTCAAAATGTACCAAAAACGAAGAAACATATCAATAGACTATCTTTCCTTTCGGAGTCCAGGTGGCTTTTCATTCCTTGCACCTCCATTGGACACTGAGACATTATGTGCCTGCTTTGCACACTGTGCACAAGGCCTCCCATTTGTCTCAACCCCAGTCTGAAAGCGGGGAAACTCTTTTGTAAATCGTCGGTAAACATACATTTGCACTCTTGCATGTTGTTGACTCGACTCAGGGATTACGTGCACACTGCCCTAGTGCCTGTAAATTTATTGGTCCAATGAAGGTAATTTAAAAATCTGGACATTTCCTCACTTTCTAAAAAAAAAAAAAACCCGGGACGCTCGGGACAGGACGTGAAATACAGACATGCCCTGGGAAATACGGACGTTTGGTCACCCTAAGATAAACCACATGGGTCAGAGATGGATGATTCTACAGATCCACCCAGTTGGAACCAACGTGTATTAAAGCTTTTGAATGGCCTAGTCAAAGTCGAGACCTGAAAATTGTTCACTCAAAATCCCGATGCAATCTGACTGAGTGCAAAATTGTTTGGAGAGAAAACTGAGTCTCGAAGCTGATAGAGACAAATGCCCCAAAACCCGCTTTGACTAAAAATTTATATATATATGTATGTTATGGGTGTAATGAGACAAAATGTGGGAAAGATGGACTCTTAGAAGGGACGGATTGTCCTGTAGGACACAGATTTAAATGCCGCTTTCCTCCTCTGACTCTGGAGGCAATTTTCTTCATGCAAATTAATCCGCTGCAGTGTTATAATTTTAAGCCTTAATTCTTCTATACATATTTGTACATTTAGCAGAAATGGCCTCATCTTTCCAATCCACATGAACTCCGTGTCACTGGTCCTCTGGGGTCGCGTCAGTGGAATAATTTGCCATCTGTGTCCTCATTTTTCAACCAAGGTGAGAAAACGAAGTTGACGGCAGCTGGGAATCGTCTGCCGAGTTTTCTGTCTCCTGCAGGAGGATGTGCCTCGACAGAGAGGACCTTCCTGAAAGATTTCCTATTTCCAGGCTTGGTCCCGCCAGCTGTCTGTTTTTGTTTTTTGTTGCTAATGCCAGATGCTTGTTGTAGCCCTCAAGCAAGAATATTACTGGGTTGAACTTTGCAGTTATGCTCCAGCTCTGCTTGCGTGGGCTTCTGTCAGGGTTCAGAGGGCACGTCAGGCTCAGATCCAATCTAAACCCACCGTCAGCTGTGAACATGAGAGCCTGGATATCTGTGTTTGGCCCTGAAGGTAGGCAGAGAGAAACCGGCCCTGTAACTGTACAACCTGAAGGCTACTGAGATTCAGTCTGCAGTTCCTTTAGGAGAAACGTTCTACTTCCAGATCCTCTAAAACTTTTTTAAACTAAAAGCAAGTTCTGTTGCAGGTCTTGACAGCTTCAGGTGATGATTGATCATTTACATAAATGTTTCTACATATTGTTGCATGTTATTGAGTTAAATCAGCAGCTGTTGGATGGAGGCTGATGGTAACTTTGGAGGAGCTACAGAAATCCACAGCTCAGGTGGAAGAATCTGATAATCCGAACTATCAGCTCATCAGGTTTGGTGTTAAAGCATTCATGGTTTTACATGTCAAACAGATTAGAAAATTTTCTGAATTGTCAAAGTCTTTAACAGAAGTTTTAGTAATTTGCTTTTTTTCCTCCATCACAGAGTCAACCTGGAGTTTTTGGGCTGGTCTAATCCAAACCTGTCAGCATGTCAGCTCCATTGATTTTTAGTGTAAAGCACAACATATATGCAAACCAGCAGGTCTACAGTGGGAAAAAACATCCTCCCCTCGTGCAAAGCAACACAAGAGGATATTCTAAAGGGATTTCATCACCAGAAATTAAACTGAAGTCAAAATGTTGGTATTTTAAAAGCGACTTAATAGCACAAAATGCACAGAGGATCCAAACTTCTCTATTTGCTTTAAACTTCATATAGACAACTTAAAGAAAAAAAAGTTGAAGTTCTCCCAAATATACACTAATTTACCAATTATGATTGTATGTGCATCAAGACGGCTAAATGTATTCAACCGTAACATAGAAATGGACTCATGAGAGATCGTGATGACGACACAATCCTGCAGGATGTATAGTAAATGTTCAGGGGAGCTGATATTTACTGGTTTCTCCATAAACTGAAAGGTCAGAAACTTGACGGAGTTCAGTGATCAGAAGCACAGCAGCTGCTGCTCTTCACCTGACCACCTGCTTTCACTCCTCAGGTGCACACAGAAGCAAAAGTCCATTTGATGAACAGCCCAGTTTGGTTTGCAAAACAAATCAATAAAAGCTTTATTTGTTTTTAGATTTTGCTGCAGACTGTAAGTCACTGCGTGTCGTAGAAGACGGCTGAATTTCGCCCCAAAAAAGGCAATGGTATCAATCTCTGCCGCAGACAGATGTGTGATACAAACCCCAAAGTTGTGACATTAAAACTGATATCTGCCGGGACAAACGGTCCAGGCGATGACAGCGTTTCACAGTATGAATTATTCGCCGTCACCTGGAACAGATGGATGGGATTTAAATTGGAAGCATACATCAGTGCGAGGCAGGGGCCACGGCGAGTGCCTGACGAAGACAAGTGTGACAGCCAGGCTGAATTTGCATTGCATCAACTATAAATTAACTCTTAATGTGCTGGGATGAAAGGCGTAGAGCTCAGCCTCACCTTCCTGTGAAAGCTGCAGTCTCATATTTATGACCAGCTGCGAGCTTCTTAATATTTGCATATTTCACAGTGGAGCCTCATAAATAGCTCAGGGGCTGCCGATGTGAGCGCAGGTACCTGAACCAGCCTTCAATTCTTTTTGATGTCGAATCTTTCAGTTAAAGCTCAGCTCTGTGTCCTGATGGACGCTGAGGGTGTCGAACATTAAGCGTCTCTGCCTGAAAGGTCACCCTTGTCGACATTTCTTTTATCCAGCTGCAAGCCAACAATGCTAACTGGGAAACTGAGGCATCCGAGCATCTTACAGCCTAATCCACACATATACATTTTCATCTCAGTTTATTTGAAAGTTTTTAACTCTTTTCTGAAGCTAACCTGTTTTTCCAATGCATCTTAATGAGAGCTGGAGCTTTAATTGGATTTGGATATTTATTCTTTTCAAACCCTCAACATGTCTCTTCATGTTAAAAACACACATTTTTATGTATTTAAGAGGTGCATTTTCATTTCAGAATTTTGCAGCCCTCTATAAATTTTATTCCAAGAACAAAGAGAATTCCCACAGCATGATGCTGACTCTAAATCTGCCACATCTGTTTATTATAAAACACTGAAATCAAGCAGATGCGAGGTAAATCAATGACCCAGGTAAACACATTTCACTGCATAGTTTTCCTTTATGCTCTTTTAATGCTCTTGGTGCATTCAAAGACTGCTCGGAAAAAGAATTTACTGCACACTAATAATGGAGTCTAGGCGGAAGTTCAACTGAAGAAGCTGATTGCTCTCCTACATCCATCTACGACTCAGCCAATCAGCTTTGAACCAAACCTCCAGGAAAGCCTCCAGCATTCAAAGTTTCTCTTAAAAGGCCTCAGATCCGCAACTTTTTCAGTTTCAGACAGTGGCTGCGCTCTGTGACGTCATTCAGATGACCCTGTTCCAACCCACCTCCAGCCCCTCCTCCCACCATCGTAGCTAAAGCTTCATCAGAGTTCATCCCTCCTGGACTCTTACTGCATTCTGGACGTCTCATTTCAACCGGTCCGGCAGAAGACCACCATGTTGAGCCTGGTTCTGCCAGAGGTTTCCTCCCAAAGAGGAGTTTTCCTCTCCACTGTCAGCGTCATGCATGCTCATCATGGACAGGTTCTCTCAACCTGTGTTATCCAAGCTGGACTTCCATCTTCCAGGTCCCTGAGTGAAGCTTTCTAGTATCAGCTCATGCAGTCCACTGGATCTCCCCATAAAAGCTCAGCAGACCGTCTCTCTAACCAGTAGTCTACAGACTGACCGACTTCATCTATCTCCACTCCACCACCAGCTTCACTCCTGGGGGGGAAACACCCCTATTCTTTACTCCTGTTCATGCATATCTATCAAAATTCAGTGCTATGTTTCCTGCCGAGGTCTGAGTGCCAAGGACAAAGTAATTGTATCAATAAATTTCTTCCAATTGTCTTTTCTCTTCGTGTGAGTTTTGCAGATTGAAATGGGTTTAACTGCTGTAACAGTTAAACATCAGCCATATTTTGCCACATTTTTAAGAGGAAAAAAAAAATCAAAGTTACCCGCATTTGGTGTCTAGGCAGGTGCCAATTTAATGCCCTGGTTGCACAGCATGAATGATTCGATGAACAAATCTTTTATCCCTGTAATGCCAAATTTCTGAAATGTTTTGCGTCTGACACCTTTTGCATAATTTAATGGTAAAAACCTTTGCTCAAAATCCTATTGTACACAATCAGATATACCTTGATAACAGCCAGTAGAAGACTACACAAAAAATAATCTTGACTTATCGCATAGTAATAAAATATTAATATCAAAAATGTATTTCTGTTTTTCTTATTACATATTTTGTTAAAAGGGCAAATAAGGAATTCAAACAAAAAAAAAAAGTTATTTTCTGTTTTGTTTTATTCTTGGATCAGGCTTTAAAGGGTTAAACAAATCATTTTTAAGTCACTACCCATCACTACGTTGTGTTGCTCCATTGTAAAGAATCCTGATTAAATGTTTCAGATTTCCCTATATGGCTGCATTAGGCTCCGCCTTCCTCTGTAACCTGAGCATTATTAAACCTGTACAGTAAATCACTGAAGGGTTTAATAGACAAGCAGCTCCAGCTACAGCATGTAAACTCAAGTTATGAGTTCATAGTTTTACACAAAGCTTGAAGTCATTGCATCAGGTCTCCTGATTCAATAAAACGTGATTATTCTCTTTAGAATTAGTCAACTCTGGAGGAGCTGGGAAACGCTCCTTTATTTCTGAGCCACACGTTTCCCTCCTTCAAATCTTCATGGCAGGCTGCAGCTTTTTCTTAACTTTCCTCTGGCGACCCTGAGCTGGCAGATAAGAGAGCCGTGTGAATGTTCTCATTTTGTTCTCAGCGTGAGCCGAATAAGCCCATTTTTAAAATGCACAACCATAAGAGATCCGACCACCGCGGCTGCTACTGTTAAACTTCCGTCTTCCTTCCTGGCCACTAGGAAAACTTCTTTTTACCGCCTCATCGGTTCTGATTAGCTCCCCTGCTGTCCCTGCTTCAGAGTTTTATCACCAACGGATCTGCATTCTGTCACCTGGACGCCGCTGGAATAAAGAAGAGAAATACGTTACGTTTAGCTGAATTTTGGCCCTTTGGTCGTTAGTTACAGGAAGTTGAACGTGTTTCTGAAGACATTTGGACACAATATTCCCATTTTTCAGGATGGAGCTGAATAGCTTAATGGAAAATAGAGGCTTTTCTTCAACGGTCCATTTATAACATAAAATCAAGATGCCTGGAACTATTTAAGCTGTATTTTCTCCACAATTTATTATTATTATTGTTATTTCCTTACATTACGGCTCCAAATTTCATCTCCCAGATGCTCCCCTCCATGTTGCTGCATCTCTGAAAATCTGAGGGAGGCTTAAGCTTCCATCTAGTCTATCTGCCTTCCTCTGTCGCAGCTTCTGATTCTGCTCTCTCTGTGAGGCTTAGCAAATCCTCAGCAGATGAATGAGAGACTGTTTGGCTGCTTCCATGTAGCTGACAGAAACGCAGCTCTGAATGCAAAAACAAGCCTGCTTCCACTCGCCTCGCTTTGCAGGCAGGAATTTTATGGATTTACATAGAACACCTGACATTGTCTTTGCCCTTGTTCAACACTTGTCGACAGCGGGCTGGGGGGGGGGGAGTCAGGGTGCAGAGGAGGAGTGTCTCAGCCAACACATGGTTTACTTTAAATCTAAGATGCTGTGCATTATGTCAGAAGATGTTCTATTTAGTCTGTATTTTGCATCTATAAACTAAAGAATCTAGTATTGTGTTCTGCAGATGAAGCCATCATCAGATGCATGAAAAGCAATGTGCTTTAAAGTAATGATCTCCCCCTCTGCTGACAGTATTTCAGTTTCTGTCTCTGATCTGCTCCAAACCAGAAGGATAACAGCTTTGTTTCTCTGAGGTTGGAAACAATAGCTATTGTCTTTTGGCCTTTGTGTGAGTAGTTTTGCTGAACACCCAATGCACTAACCCCCATCCTGCTGTCGTTACAGAGCAGCTCACATATGATCCAACATAGCATTCCCTAAATCTTTGATCAAGACAGTATTTCAAATGCTTTCGATCGGATTTTGAAGGATCGGAACCAAGACTCAGAGTAGAAGCCAAGCTAATGTGATCAAAATCAGATCTGTTTGCCTCTGTGTGATCGTTTCACAACAAAATAAATAAAGATTTGACTCCCTTTCTTAGGGGTTTGTATTGGCAAAGAAGTCGACTCGATTCGAATCCGCGATTCACATGCCACGATGCAATTCTATCACAATGCATCATGATACTTGAAATATTGCGATGCATCACGATATTTTCACTGAACACTGTAAGAAAAAGATACAGCCCTTACCAGTGGCTGACTGGCTGGGTATGATCTGGATAGTGTCTTCAATTGATACATAACTGAAAGCAACTGAATTCATACATAGCTGTATTTATTGAAACGACTTTTGGAGGTGTTGCCATGAAAACAAATCCTGGACAGAAATATTACTATTACTGGCGTGGACACACTGACAAAAAGATCTTAGGATTAATCAAACTTAAAATAACAAAATAAGGATAATCGGTGCCGTTTACACGGCCTCAGTGGTTCTTTAAACCAATGAAATGAAAACATTCAAATGTACATTTCCCCTTTTGCAAATTACGTGCATCATATCAATTTCATTTTTACCTTCTTTGTTTTAAAGTCAAAAAATGCATCCAAGCCTCTGACTTGAAATGTGATGGAGCCGCTGGGCGAATTTTCATAGTGTCCTCCATGTTTTATTTCATATGACTTGTCGTCCCGCAGTATCCCACGGGCGGAAATGCTTGTGACACAAGGCAGCAGGCGTCAACACATCTATAGTTATGCTGCTATAGGCTTAGACTGCTGGAGGACAGAGGGACCCCCATTTCATCATTCTGCTTCATTCTATCTCTATTCTCCAATTTTCTTGTGCCTGGCTGGATGTGCTCTCTTCAACCTCTGACATGGGAGCGGGCACGGCGCTTCGTCTGCCTGGCTGTGTGTGTTTCCTGGGCCGGGGCGCTTTTTACAGTGCTTTTCCATCTCTGTTTTCTGCAATGCTCGCCCAGACCCCAGTCGATACCGGCGAAGATGGCCGCTCACACTGAAACCTGGTTCTTGCTGGAGGTTTCTCCCTGTTAAAGGGAAGATTTTTCCTCTCCACTATTAGCTACAAGCATGCTTAGTGTGGCAGATTGCCTTTGAGTCCAATGAGTCAATGCAATCAACTGGTTTTCATTAGATAGGAAAAACCTTTGAATCAATTTGACTGGATGATCAGGTGAACTGTAAAGTGCCTTTTTGAGATGACATGTGTTGTGAATTGGCGCTTATAGAAATAAAACTGAATTGAAAAGAGTAGACCGATTACTCCTAATGCAATCTTTTTTCTTTTTAACAAAGCTTTGTTGAACAGCTTTTAGAGTTGCTTCAGTATCAAACTTTCCACAGACGTCTTATTGTGATGTAGTTGGATTATTTGTTGTGGGGGGTTTCATTCAGGGGCTAACGAGGGCCAAACTCACTGTAGAGTTTGTTTTAGACCCTCCACGGTCCCTTCGTACTGAAAACATATAATTTCTTGTGATTTCTTTTGTGCTGCCACAAAACCAATTACACTTTTTCTTACCTTTTAAACTTTTTTTGTTTCACAAGGATTAAAAATAAACATACTTTTAGCTTCAGATGCTTTTAGCTTTTAACTGCTAGATGAAACCAAAGTTACGACTGTAACTACGGTTCTATGAATCCCGGATGA